>CAOLHI010003570.1:0-165344 GCA_948474755.1 Ctenosaura bakeri | reverse complement strand
AACTGCTTCTGTACATGTGTAAGACACAAAAAAAAAAGGATGCAACCATGGTGTAGTTTTTTGAGTGTTAGACTAGGGCTATTTCCACAAGAGACTGTTATAGTGCTATTTTTCCACTTTCAACATCCTATGGAATCCTGGAGTTTGCGGTTTAGGGAGGGGGCTTTGAGGACTATAATAGTCTATGCCTTTGAGGTCCCTTCCTAAACTGCAAACTCCAAGCTTCCATAGGATGGTGAAAGTGGAATAATAGCATTATAACAGTCTAGTGCAGAAATGGCCTAGGACTTTGGGAGACCGGGGTTCAGCTCTGTGTTCTGCCATGGAAGCCCACTGGGAGACCTTGGGCAAGTCACATCCGCTCTGCCATGGAAGCCCACTGGGAGACTTTGGACAAGTCACATCCTTGGGCTGGGATGGCATTTAAGAGGAAGGCAATGGCAAACCTCCCCTGAATAAATCTTGCCAGGAAAACCCTATGGTGGGGTCACCATTAGTTGCAATTGTCTTGAAGGCACTTATCAACATGTAACAACAAGATATGAATAAAATCCCAGCTTTTCTGTTTGAAAGAATGGGTGGACAGTTCCCTACTTGATTTCTTTAAATGTTATGCTTGGGATGATAAAAGGAAAAGACAACACATTCGCTCCTACATTGAAAGGCTTCTTCAAAGCATAAAGAGGACGTCCATCTGGCTTCTTGCCTGTCTGTTCCCAAGTCTGCACACACAAACACATACACAGAGAAAGACAGAACGAGAGTTTTCTTCGTATCTACGCTGAACCCCCCCCCAGCCTGCTAAAAGTCTCCTGAAACTTAGATCTACAGTGATGGATGGTGGAGGAGGAGGCTGCAAGTGTAATTTCGGCAAGAGAACCTGCGTAGGAAACCAGTTTGCTTCAAGAGCTAGGTGTGTAGGAGCCGGGTGCTGCTGCTCCTTGCCAAGCTGGTGGATTTGTTCAGTAGTTGCAAGCAAGGAGGAATGAAGAGGGAGGGGGCAGCCAGACCTAGGTGCGAATTGCCAAACTGCAACAGATGCAAAGCATGAAATTCGTTGGCTAGGGTGAGAGCTTGGACACGTGGCTAGCTGGCTTCTGGGGAGGGTAAGTTGGTATTTGGATGTGTGTGTCATCTGTTGATTTATGGCAACCTCATCAAATTCGTAGGGTCTTCTTAGGAAAGGAGAGGAATATGCTGCCTCGGAGGGTGGTGGAGTCTCCTCCTTTGGAGGTTTTTAAGCAGAGGCTGGATGGCTGTCTGTTGGGAGTGCTTTGGTGTGTGTACCTGCATGGCAGAATGCAGCTGGACTGGATGGCCCCTGAGGTCTCTTCCAACTCTATGAGGAGCATCTTAGGGAACTGGGTATGTTTAGTCTGCAGAAGAGAAGGTTAAGAGGGGACACAAGAGCCATATTTAAATATTTGAAGGGATGTCATGTCAAGGAGGGAGTGGGCTTGTTCTCTACCACTCCAGAGACTAGGACAAGGAGCAATGGATTCAAGCTGCAGGAAAGGAGATTCTACTTGAACCTCAGGAAGAACTTCCTGACGGTCAGAGCTGTCCAGCAGTGGAATCTGCTGCCTCAATGGAGTGTGGTGGAGTCTCCTTCTTTGGAGGCTTTTAAGCAGAAGCTGGATGGGCACCTGTCAGGAATGCTTTGATGTGTGTTCCTGCATGACAGAATGGGGTTGGACTGGATGGCCCCTGGAGTCTCTTCAAACTCTATGATTCTATAATTCTGTGAGTACTCAGAAGTGATTTTTCCAATTCCTTTCTCTGAAATATAGCCTACAGCACCTGGTATTCATTGGTGGCCTCCCATCCAAGTACTAACCAGCACTGAACCTGCTTAGCTTCCAAGATCAGATGAGATCTGGTGCCTTCAGGGTATTTAGGTGTGTGACTGGAGAATTCTGAAAGATTCTGCCCAGGGACAGGCTGTAAGAACTGAGGAGGGCTAGAGCTCAGTGGGAGAGTACATCCAAGAGGACCTAAATTCAGTTCCCAACATTGTGGTGTAGGACTGGGAAACACCCCTGCCTGAAGCAGTGGAAAGGTTCTGCTGGTCAGTTAGATGTATTCGCATGAGAAAACTGAAGCACTTTGATACCACTTTAACTGGCATAGGTCCATCCTATGGAATCTTGGATTGGAGGTTTGTTAATGGACACTCAGAATATTCTTTCTTGTGTTCGTAGCCTGCCTTTCTTCCAATGAGTCCATGGTAGCGTAAAGGACTTTCTTCCACCCTGCCTTATTCTGACTAGGGTGGGTCAGGCTGACATCACATTGACTTTCTCCTGGGGCAGTAGTGGGAAGCTTGTAGGTGTTGTCAAACAACAACTTGGTTAGCTCATGAGGACTGCTGGGATCTGCAGTCCAACAACATCTGTAGTGTTGAACAATTTGCACTCAGGTTTTAGCAGAAACTTTTCGCTTTGGAAAGGGGAAGACCAGAGATAATTAGGTGCTGAGAAAGAGAGCTGAGATCACAGTTGTTCTTGCGTGCCTTCAGCTCTGAGTTATAGAAACTCTAAATTAGGATCTTCTGATTTCTTCAGAAGTGGTTTGCCCTTGCCTGCCTTTAAGGCTGAGACAGTGCCACTTGCCCTAGGTCACCCAGTGGGTTTCAACAGCCAAGTAAGGGCCTTTCCGCACTACACTGTTATAGAGCTTTTATTCCACTTTCAACCTCCTGTTGAATTCTGGGGTTTGTAGTTTACTGAGGCCAAAGAGCTCTCTGGCTGAGACTTCTAAACGCCCCTCCTTAAACTCCAAACCCCAGGATTTCCATACGGTGTTGAAAGTGGAATACTAGCACTATAAAAGTGTCATGTGGAAAGGCCCTAACTCAACTTAAGGAAACCTTACTGCAGGGCTTTTTTGGCACAATGTAGTTTGTGGAGGGAAGGTGGATGATAGGATTTATGCAAATTGCAATAAATCTTCCCTCATTCCACTGAGCTCTGACCAAACATGGCTCAGAGTCAAATGCAAAACAAAATATATAGAGCAGAGTTGATAAACGCAGCAACAAAAGCGTGTGCAGCAGAGTATGATATGCAGCACTGCTCTACCCCAAAACTCACCCACGAAGGAACACTATCACACAGTGTTGTCTTCGAAGGATACCTGGAGGCTTTTAATCTCCTGTCCCAATATATACATATGTACGGGATTTGCGGATCCTCCAACAGAGATTCAGCATTCCATCATCAACACATCAAGTGGAGATACGCCCTGGCAAAGCCTCCGGCCAACAGTCAGGCAGACCGAGAGAAATGTTGGCCAGATCCCATCTCCTTATATACACAGGGACTAGTTGATGTAACCCCAGCCTGGATTATATGTCACCATGGCTGATAAACCCCCTTGCCCAGGTTTCATATCACTATTACGCAGCTTTATTGTCACATGGGAATGACCTCATACTTGCACAGTCATTCCCAGGTGCTTTCCCACATGCACTTCATAGTATTTTTAATTGCAACAAATGTCACAGCAATCTTTTTCCAACACGGTTTGCCATTGCCTTCTGTGAGGTTAAGGAGGTCTGTAAAAACAAGTTGTTGTATTAGAGAAATTAAGATAAATTATGGCTATGTATGTGATCTATAGCATAAATAATAAGATAAGGATCTGATGGAAAGGGGTGAGAGCATGGAATATTGAGAAGGACTGGTGATTAACTGGATGTTTGAAGGGCTTTTAAAAAGGCCAGGTGGACATCAGCAAGGCAGAGTGACTGATGTGAGTCCATCTAAGTTAGGAATTGTTATGCAAAGGGATTTTGTATCCGCTTTGAAACTGAGGCCATTTCCGCACTAGACTGTTATAGCGCTATTATTCCACTTGCAACATCCTATGGAATCCTGGGGTTTGCAGTTTCAGGAGGGGCCAGCCGGCCCCTCCCGAAACTGCAAACCCCAGGATTCCATAGGATGTTGCAAGTGGAATAATAGCACTATAACAGTCTAGGGCGGCAATGGCATGAGGGAAAGAAGTTGATAGCATAAGCATAAATAGGTTTGAGTCTACTTCATCAAATGGAGTGAAGTGTCTAGGAACAGATCTTTATAGCTACCAATGAGCAGGTGGTAGGTGTGAACAGCAATAGAAATGCAAAACTTGTGGGTATGTTAATGAAGTGATAAGTCCAGTTTTAATTATGGTCGTTGGGGGACCAAGGAAGGAGGAAAGATGTTGCCTAAAGCCAAGACGAGTAGGTAACTGTATGAATGGTGGAAGGAGTTACTGGAATGTAGTCTGATGCTTTAGTCCATGACAGTGGGTTGAACAGAGGATATGGTTTCCTGGCACACGACACATATTATAACACTAGTTAACACCCCAGCCTCATGAGGGGGTCTCTTGCCCAGTGTATCACATCTCCCTTCTGGTTTCCAGCAAGCATCCTGCTTCATCTGATGAAGTACACTCCGTTCTTCAAAAACTTATGCTACCAACTTCTTTCTCTTGGTTAATCTCAAAGGTGCTGCAAGATCCCTTTGCATGACATCCTTTCAGATATTTAAAGATGGCTATCATGTCACCTCTCAGTCTTTTCCAAGCTAAACACATCCAGCTCTCTCAGTTGTTCCTCCTAAGGCTTGCTTTCCAGACTTTTGCTCATCTTGTTCAATATTCTCGTTATACGTTCCTAGAATCATAAAGCTGGAAGAGACCACAAGAGCCATGGAGTCCAGCCCCATTCTGCCCTGCAGGAATACTCAATCAAAGCACTCCTGACAGATGGCCATCCAGCCTCTGTTTAAAAGCCTCCAAAGAAGGAGACTCTGCCACACTCCATTGAGATAGCTGTGTATTCCACTATCAAACTGCTCTTGCCTGTAGAGCAGTAGTGCAGAAATGGCCTCTGTTAGATTCAAAGTCCATTGGTTCAATGGGAACTTGGTAAAATGGCATTTCTGTAAATGGAACTGGAACTAACAAGTGGATTTGTTACCCTGTATGTCGGAGGTCCTGGGAGGGGCGCCCAAATAACCAAATAAAAGCACAAGATGGGAAATTAAGCTCGAGCACTCTCTTAAGCTAACGAGAGGCAGGGTAGCTTTAGCTAGGATCTTGTACCCTATGTCTACGGCTTCAGGTCAGAGAGCGTAGCCAGGCAAGGTTTTAAAATAGTAAAAACAACATTTATTGAGCACAAATAACATAAAAGACATCACATGCACACAGCTAACTAGAAATAGAAATGGAGAGCTTTGGGGAATGGGTAATACGACACCTGGTCTCGTAGTCCTGGAGGGAAGAAGAGGTTGCAGGAGAGAAAGCTCAGCGTGGTTCGCTGAGCGGAGCTCACTGGACAAACCGACAGCAACTGCCGGGATGGAAGTCCAGGGGCGATCCAAGGAGGACTAGGAAATGGGGACCTTTTATAGGGTGGATTTTACCTACAGGCTATGCCATGCTCGGTGAGAACAAAGGAAATTTGGAGCTGGACAAAGGAGTTGGAAAAGGTCAAGTTTTGCATGATGGGCTTAGCGCTCGATGACAATAGTAAGGCCAGTATGCTGATGGTCCAACATAAAGGAATGGCTCAGCTCTTGGATGTATGGCTTTTTGAGTATATGTGCCGAGCAAAGCCAGTTTGCAGGGAGGTTTTTCCCTAAAGCATCGGAGAGGCTTAAGTTGCCTGCCTGAATGAGGTTTTGGAATGTACAACCATGAACAGCCGTGCCTAATATGTGCTTGTCCAGTGGACCTCTGCAAACATGTGGAATAAGGTGGCAGAGAAAGGTCAAGCAAAGGCCAAATTATTTGATATCAAAAGGATATCTAGTGCTCTCACCAGACATATCGTAACCGTGATAACAGATTTACAGTCCATCATCCCATTCAGCCTTTAGAAATATTTACCTCCTCCTACTAAAGCTCCTCGATTCCCCAATCTTATTTAGATCTTGGGAAGTTTGCTTTTTGGGCTATGGTTTCCCTAATGATCAATGGTCAGTACTCAGATATTGGAAAAGTTACCCTTTTGGATCATATTCCACAATCGTATTCAAAGCTTGGAAAAGTTACCCATTGGGACTACAGCTCCCACTGTTCAACCTTGTTCTGCCCATTCCTATTCGGAAAATGCAGAGGTGAGTATTTATTTACATATTTATTTATTAAATGTATATCCCACCTTTCTCCCAGATGAGATCCAAGAAAGGGCAATACCTTAGTTTTCCTGTAATGATAACATACCAAAAACAAAATATGTTTTAAAAAAATGGAGGGAGGGAGGGAGGGAGGGAGGTTGGTTTGTTCCCCCATGCAATTAAAACTGACCATCACAAAAATTCAGTTTTAAAAATTTGGGAGGGAAGAGGCTGTGCACTCTATTGCAAAACTCCCTAGAAAAAGGATATCACCCTTATAGATACCTTTGAAAAAAAATTTCAATTCAAAAAGCATTTTTACAGTCTGACTTTATGCACAGGACGCAGCTCCAGAGAGCCTATGTAGATCTTGTTGGGCCTCTCGTTGTATATGATTGTTGGGCTTCTTGTCACCCAGCACATGGATTTTGGAGTCTCTGTTAGTGTCATGGCCAGATGTTAACAGCTGTCCAGTGGTATGGAAGGGCTCAGCTTATGTTAGTCACTTTCTTAGATACTATTTTTGGCAGTTTGAAGCTGGAATGTGAAGTCAGGGAATGGTCGAGGAGAGTGAATTCTCTGTTGCTAACCTGCTTGCACAGTTCTCACAGGTGTTGGGAAGGGAGATGGATCACATGTGTGCACATTGGTTTTCTTTGGTTGCTTCTGCACTGTATAATTCTTTAGGGAGATCCATCTTCCACTGTCCTCAGCCTGGGGAGGAGGGATACACACGCAGCCAGGAGCCCCATGTAGCCAGATATGGGGAAGTTGGATTGCCAGCGAGGGACAGTTTAGGTAGAATTTGTTGTTTAGTGGCTCAATTCTACCACTATCTGTGAAGGGATGCTGGACCCCGTCAGCTAAAGGGCTGGAACGCTTGCCTGCTATGTACCATCCGCAGCATGATTGACCGCCATTAAAACTTATCGTATAGCAGTCATGTGTGCCAGGGTTTGGTGATGAATGAAATCTTGGGAAGGCCTGGAAGTACACCCATTTCTAGAACAGAACAATGCTCGAAGCCTCAGTTAATGAAGCACCAGCCTTTTTCTTGTAGCTGGAGTGAGTGATTGCAGTGGAGTTCTCAGCCCCTGGGGCTTTCCAGGGGCCTTGTTTTAAAAGAGCTGGAAAAGTGAGGTGACAAAGGATTAATTGGGACCGTCTCTGCCAAACTGGGACAGCTGGAGGGTATGTTCTTGCTCTTGGCCAAAGTACGAGCCATGTGGTGGTCCCTTCTAGTTGGCAACCTTCCTTTCTCCTGCAGTCCCTGAAAAGGGAAGAAGGAGGCTGTCTGCGGAGAACAAGAGAGATGCTCCCACTCAGTCTGAGTAACCACCGTCAAATTGGATCCTGCCACATCGAGGCGATAAATAATGTCTCTTCCATTCAAGTTGCTATGGGCTCTGCTCATTCTTTGCTTGTTTACTTACCTGAGTTCTTAATTTTCGTCCTTCCATTTCCAAAATTTGGGGGCAGTTTTCTTACCAAAAACCACAGCTTTATGACTGTCCCTTTTCATAGTAGTGGAAAATTCAGGCCAAAGGTTCTAGTGCAGCCAGGGGCTAAGAGGCTGGGACACTTTGATTAGCATGTGCAAAGATGAAAACCAGTGGTGAAAGTACAAATCTCCACATGAAGAATTTTGCATTAATTACGCTACACAACTCTTGCGCAGAATAGCAGCTTTGTGCAATTGAACTGAGACACTCAGTCTCTGCCTGGATGCACAACCAAAATGTCCATGCACAGTGATAAAATGTTGAACCATGTGCCATGTGCATCCATGTACATTCATTCTCAATGTGCGTTCGTGCAAGGGCATGTTCGTGCAAAATGGACAATGCACATCAAGGACACTGTATATACCCCTCTGATTCTACATCTTTCAACTGAGCATCCATGTTCTACATTGGACAAAGATGTTCAACCACGTGCTCAGGGGAATTTACATATGTGTAAAATGCCAAAGGAGCTCCAGACAAAGGTATAGAAAAAAGAGACCAACGCCCCTCCCGAAACTGCAAACCCCAGGATTCCAGAGGATGTTGAAAGTGGAATCATCGCGCTATAACAGGCTAGTGTGGAAATGGCCCAAAACAGGAGTATTCCCTCCCCACAAAATAAGAATTCTTTCTACTGTTGAAATTTCCATTTATTTCCCAAATTTCTGGCATTGCAGTAACTTAAAACTCAGCTCATGCATTTAGAAATACAGTTTGGGCATCCAAATAAAAGGGACAGGGCAAGCAACCAAGGGGAGGGAATTACAGCAAACAGAAGAAATCTGAGTGAAAGATTTTTGACATCTCAACCTCTGCAATGCTACAAATTCAGGGACTGAAGGAAAAATTTATGGGGAGGGGGCGGGACTCTTAATTGAGAGAGGAAAGCCCCCATAGCTACATCCCTGGTTCCCGCCATTCTGTGCCATCTCCCCTCAAAGAGCCCTGTTCCATCTTGGCTGCACTTCTCATTGCACCTGAATTTGTAGAATGGATTCTTTTAGGCGGAATATATATCTGATATATTAAAGTCAAAATTTGTTTGTCTGTGTCAAGGGAAGACCTCAGATGATTGGCTGTCTAAAAAGATTCTATGGGATCCTGGGCTTTGCAGTTTAGGGAGGGGACTTTAGAATTCTGAGCCAGAGAACTCTTGGGCCTGGCCGGCTGCTATGGAGATGAGGTCTAGCAGCAAGGAGGAGGGCAGTCTATTCCCTCAGGGACCCGACCTCTGCATGTTAATATGGATTGGATTGGGGAATATGGGGAAAAGTTACTAGTACTGGACAAGACAGTTTGGGGAATTAGAGACACAGGAGCTCAAATCTTTCTAACAAGTATTACCTATGAGAAAATAAAACCCCGGGCAATGCCGGGTATATACACTAGTGTATGTGTGCATGTGTATGTGTATATATGTATATGTATATATATGTGTGTGTGTGTGTTATATATATATATATATATATATATATATGAGTGATTTCACCTTTTATGGACTCTTGTTTGGGCAGAGTGGCTTAATCCTGGAGAGCTAGTCAAGAACCATTACCCTTACAAAAGGCCAGTGGAGGTTTTGATGTTTATAGTTGGTTCCAGCAAATGCAATGTGATCTTCAGCTCCAGAAATAAAATAAAATAAAATAAAAATAAAATAAAATAAAATAAACCCACTGAACAATTGGGGATGTATTTCCCTTTTTTTCCTTAGATTTTAATATCCACAGGGCAGTGGACATCTTTGGGTTTGGGGCCATTTCCGCACTACATTGTTATAGTGTTATAGTTATAGTGCTATAGTTATAGTGCTATTATAGTTACAGTGCTATGATTCCACTTTCAGCATCCTATGGAATCCTGGGCTTTGCAGTTTAGGGAGAGGCCATTAGAATTCTCAGCGAGAGAGCTCTTTGACCTCAGGAAACTACAAGCCCCAGAATTCCACAGGATGCTGAAAGTGGAATAATAGCAGTACTATAACAGTGTAGGGTGGAAACAGCCTTAGTGTGAACTTTCAACAAACTTTCCAAAGTGCCGAACCTATTTTTAGGGGATAAAACTTCACACCTTGGCCAGTTCCTTTACGCTCTGGATGAAAATCCACTGGATTCACTGGCCCACTGGTATGCATGGCAGGGGGTTGGACTGGATGGCCCCTGGGGTCTCTTCCAACTCTACATTTCTATGATTCTATGTGGGAGCCACCAGCTGCCATACCCCTCCAAATGTTTTGAACTACAGCCCCCGTAATCCCTTATATGGGCCATGCTGGGCAGGACTTCTGAGAGCTGAAGTCACCAGCTGCCACCACCTTAGGGTGTGTGTGTGTGTACACATATGTGCCCATTGTCCCATATTTATCATCCCATCAGGTCATAAAAAGTAAGAAGGCAAAAATCACTGCTCCTTCTTTGCTTAAATCGTATGGAACAGAATGACTCATGGCACAATTAGGATTAATGCTTACATAATTTTGTTGGCTTTTTTTTTTCTTCAAATCTGTCACCCGGAGAAAAAAAATATTGCAACAACAGAAAACATCCTACTCTCTCCCAGGCATAAAAGAATTTGCCTGGGAATAATAACATTAGCAAAAGGCAACAGAGGACAAAGTTCCTACTAGACCCTTGATGTTAGAAAAGGGAATGTCTAGCATTCTGTTTGTGTTTTGCACACACTTAAGTTTTTTTTTACATGAGCTTGTACTTTTTTGACCATGGTGAAATCTCTACCACACGCCAGATAGCAGTGCATTCCACTGTTGAACTGCTCTTACCATCAAAAAAGTTCTTCCTAATGTTTAGATGGAATCTTTTCTTGAAGTTGGAAGCCATTGCTCCACGTCCTAGTCTCTGGAGTCACAGAAAACAGGCTTGCTCCATCCTCCATTTGAAATCCCTTCAAATATTTAAACACAGCTATCATGAAACATCATGCCTGCAGAGATGAGTCTGGAGTTGATGTTATATTATTTTCCACAGATTTACGCTGTGGTTATGCAGGCAGGTGTTTTCTGGGAGATGGTAGCATTTCCAAACTCTGATTTCTGGCAACAGGTCATAATCTGTGTGCTTGCTAAGGGATTTGAAATCAGTCTGTCTTAAAGTGCTGGGTGGGAACAGTCTCTTTTATACTTTCCCTGCCTTTCCAGTCAGGGGCTATTTTGGAATTTTATGACTATAATGAAATTTGAATGAGGGCCTTGTGGCTGACATGTGAGCACCCTGATCCTACACTTTTTTTCCCCCTATGAAGACAATGAGGGGTACTTCCAGATGAACATGGCGCATAGACCTGCAAGTTTAGCTCCTACCTTAAGTTCTCTCCTGGAATGTTGTTGGATGAGAGTCTATATTGGAGTTGTTTAGCATAAATATCTACATACAAAATTATGCATTAGTTGTGCTACGCAACCCATGCTGCCTATGTTACCCCAAAATATAGGTGCCACAAGGCCCACCCCACAATGTTAATACCTCCTTGCAAAAGGGGGGAATGAAACAGCTCAAAATTAGGAGGCGAAGGAGAGAAGGGAGCAACTTAGTGAGACCTTTCTACCCATGTTTATGGGCTCACACAGGAAAAGAACCAGCCAGAGATTCAAAAGTAAACTAAAAATGTGTTTGATAGAGGGGAATTCACTCTTGCATGCACACAAGATATACACACTCAAACATTCACACAAGAGCTAGCTGAAGGATAAAAGGAGGAAAAGTTATGGACAGAGAGGCTGAGGGTTGGGGTTATAAATTACCAATCCAGAAAAGTAGTGAAGAGCTGAAATGTGGCTTGGCTTAGGTAGGACCTAAGGACAGTTCTTGTTCAGGAGCCAGACAGATAGACCTTTGAGAGACTGCACGGAGCATCCTGGAATCAGGGGCATTTGTGCCGAAAAAATAGCCTGTGGCGGTGGAAGATATGTGCAGTTCCAAGTGTGGAATAATGGGAGTTGCAGCAGACAATGGACCATCTACCCAATAATGTTTGCAGTGTTTGGACGATAAAGACATAATGTGAATTGTAACAGCTGTCTGTTGTGGGTGCTACGAGGAAGGAGTCCAGGTGCACAGGGGATGGGTATATGTCAATTCATGTCCTGGTGGCCTTCTCACAATTGTATTCTCTGGGAAATTCCAGATTCTACTTAAGCCTATTATCCACAGGAACAGCCTCTATTTGTCTGACAAATATCCCAATCGTACCTGGAGGGTGTCTTCGCGGATCAGCCTTTCTTTCTCATATTCATAGTTAGAGTTTTCCCTCTGTTGGTTTGACCTTCTGGTTACCTTCAGGTTTGATTTTGATCTCAATGACAATTAAAGTGTGTTGCCAATTAAATATGATGCCAATTAGATATAGTGCCCATCCAAGCCACACCATTCCTGGTAGCCAGACGCAAATCCTAACACGCAACTAAACCAAGACATAAAAAAAATGCAAACAAATGGAATTTTATAGCAACCTTCCAAGGCAGGGCTGTGTTATCATATTGCAGATAACTGGGACATTTACACCAGAGTTTTCTGAGTGACACACGTACGCACAAAGTTTACCAACCCATTCTGCACAATGTATTTGCCTGAGATGAACGCAGAGCCTGGTACGACCTTTCCTCTGACTGATCGCGAAGATGGACCTTTCTGCAAGCGAGCCCTGTCATCTCTCGGGCATCTAAAGACTCCATGACGCCTACAAATATTCATGCGCTTGATGAAAACAGAGCACATGCAAAAGCTACATTTGGCAAAATTGCATCAACAAGCAGATTCCCAGCCAGGGCATTGTTCCAAGAGAGTAGATGTTTCTAAAGAACCGACGGGCCATGTGTTAAATCTGGCGCCGTTCTTGCTCAGTTCTGATGGCTGGAGCAGGATGTTCTCACTTGGGGACACAAAGCATTGATCCTTCTGGGTCTCCGGTTTCAGAGGGCTGCAGGGCACAAGGGACAGACTGGCTGATCTGTTGGGAGGCACTTCTGCAGAAACATAAATCTAGCAAGGTACAGGAGGGTCAGTGAGTGTCCCATCATTTGGCAATGGAATAGGTGGTGTCCTGCCTGGATGAGAATGAAGGTCGGTGGAGACAACACAGGACCTGAATTCTAACATCACCCTGAATGTAGTATTGAATGCAGCCAAGTGCTAAAGGGAGAGAAGGTCACCTATAGATGCCAGAGAGGAGGGCAAAAGTGTTTAGGCTCTTTCCTTCTTAAGGTGAATTACTGTTATGTCAAATTTAAGGGGTGCTTTCCTTTCACCTGTTCTGACTCAAGCCCCAGTCAAATGTATGCGTATACACCTGAACTGCATGCTATGAATACAGTAGAATTCAGTAGACGATAGGATTCAGTGCTTGGTATATGGTCTAGTTTACATATATTGCAGAATGCTGACTTCTTAAGATTGGAAAGCTGGGCCAAAACTATCAAAATGAGTTTCAACAGAGAGAAATGTAAAGTCCTACACCTAGGCAAAAAAAATGGAATGCACAAATGTAGGATGGGAGACACCTGGCTGGACAACAGTATGTGTGAAGGGGATGTAGGAGTCTTAGTAGAGTAAAGGTGAGCATGGGTCAGAAGTGTGATGCGTCAGCTTAAAAAGCCAATGTCATTCTGGAGTATGGTGTCTAGATGGAGGGAGGAAATAGTTCCACTCTATTCTGCATTGGTTAGGCCTCATTTGGAATACTGTGTCCAGTTTTGGGCACCTCAATTCAAGAAGGATATTTTATTATTATTATTATTTATTTGTATCCCACTTCCAGAGAAGGGCGACCAAAATGATGAAGGGTCTGGAAGCCATGAAGCCCTATGAGGAGCTGCTTAGGGAGCTGGGTATGTTTAGTCCGCAGAAGAGAAGGTTAAGAGGGGACATGGTAGCCATGTTTAAATATTTGAAGGGATGTCATTTCAAGGAGGGAGCAGGCTTGTTTTCCCTTGCTCCAGAGACTAGGACAAGGAGCAATAGATTCAAGCTGCAAGAAAGGAGATTCCACCTGAACCTCAGGAAGAACTTCCTGACCGTCAGAGCTGTTTGGCAGTGGAATATGCTGCCTCAGTGGAGTGTGGTGGAGTCTCCTCCTTTGGGGGTGTTTAAGGAGAGCCTGGATGGCCATCTGTTGGGAGTGCTTTGATTTGGGTTTCCTGCATGGCAGGGAGTTGGATTGGAGGGCCTTTGTGGTCTTTTCTAACTCTATGATTCTATGAAATCGAACATAGTCTGCCATAATTCACAACAGTCTCGCCAAATCACCCCACCGCTGGCATTATACTTCCCCTTCAAAGAGATCAGCTATCTGCAAGCGCCTGCATTTGCATATTCTTGCTTTCTGGTTGTGTCCACTGATGACGCCATGGCCAACCCAGTGGTTGCATTAGAGTATCGCTACAGAAGCACTGCAAGGGGCAATGGAATGCTGCAACCTGGTCAGTTAAAGACAAAGGGGGTCTGTCTTGGTGAGTAATTAGGGTCTCCCTTCTCATCTCATGCACTGTACCAAGGTATCACATGTAGACAGAGGCCACTTCCGCACGAGTCTGTTATAGTGCGATGATTCCACTTTCAACCTCCTATGGAATCCTGGGGTTTGCAGTTTTGGGAGGGGTCAGCTGGCCCCTCCCGAAACTGCAAACCCCAGGATTCCATAGGAGGTTGAAAGTGGAATCATTGTACTATAACAGACTTGTGTGGAAATGGCCAGAGACTGCTCTTCCAGAAGTGTCTTCTGCAGCTTTGATTGTAATAGTTTAGTTATTTCATAGAATTATAGAATCATAGAGTTGGAAGGGACCCCAAGGGCCATCTACTCCAAGTCTCTGCAAGTGCAGAGATCCATAGCTAAAACATCCCTGACCACTGACGATTCAATTTCTGTTTAAAAAGCTCCAAAGAAGCAGAGTTCATCCCCTTCACAACATTGAGGGCTACGGGGTTAAAAAGTTTGAGATCCACTAATCTAGCCTACTTGCTTCTAGCCAGGACATGCAGGCAAAGCAGAGAGGAAAATGAGCCCTGTCACCGAGAGCCATAAAATCATAGAGCTGGAAGAGACTCCAAGGGCCATCCAGTCCAACCCCATTCTGCCATGTAGGAATACACCACCAAAGCATTCCCAACAAATGGCCATCCAGCCTCTGTTGAAAAACCTCCAAAGAAGGAGGCTCCACCAGCATATTCTACTGTTGAACTGCTCTTGCTGTCAAGAAGGTCTTCCTAATGTTTAGATGGAATTTCTTTTCCTGAAGTTTGAAGCCATTGCTCCTTGTCCTGGTCACTGAAGCAGCAGAAAACAGGCTGTCTCCATCCTCCATCTGACATCCCTTCAAATATTTAAACATGGCTACCATGACTCCTGTTAACCTTCTCTTCTCCAGGCTAAACATACCTAGCTCCCTAAGCCAGTCCTCATAGGGCTTCATGGTTTCCAGGTGTTCTACCATTTTGGTTGCCCTCTTCTGGACACGGTCCAGCTTGTCAATATCCTTCCTGAACTGTGGTGCCCAGAATTGGACACGATATTCCAGGTAAGGTCTGACCAAAGCAGAATAGAGTGGCACTATTACTCTCCTTGAGATGCTATACTCTTATTGATGCAGCCCAGAATCACATTGGCTTTTTAACTGCTTTGCAAGTTGCAACAACCTATCCACACAGCCTTGCAAATTGTAGCAAGCCAATGGTTTCCTAACTGAGCTGAAGATTTGCACCCAGTCCTTTCCTCTTGCCCGGAGCCAAGCCTCCCAAAACTGAAGAATCTGACCTTGAGACTATTACACACCCATTTTGGTCTATGGTTTCCACCACAAAGTTTTACAGAATGAAGGCCTTCCAAGTATCTTTGAACTCCGGAGCCTAGAAATGAAATTGTATTGTGCTCTTCCAAACTGAAACAGCCAGGAGTGTGCCATTCCTCTGACAGCACGCAACTGTATAATTATTCCTCATATCACCAGGCCTCCTTAGTGGGTTGCATTTCTTATTGAAAACCTGTCTCTATAGCAGCAACGGTATCACATTATTCAAGGGAGATGGGGAAGCGGTTGGAGGAGCCGAGCAACCTGAGAGCAACTGATTCACGCAGAAAGTGGCAGTGCGAGGAATCAGAAGTTGATGTAAAGCAAAATGGCACTCCCTCCGTCCTCCATACAGGATGGGGGACACGTGGCTGGATAGCAGTACGTGTGAAAGGGATCTAGGAGTCTTCATAGACCACAAGTTGAACATGAGTCAGCAGTGTGATGCGGCAGCCAAGAAAGCCAATGCAATTCTCGGTTGCATCAATAGGAGTATGGTGTCTAGATCGAGGGAGGTACTGGTACCATTCTACTCTGCTTTGGTTAGACTTCATCTGGAATACTGTGTCCAGTTCTGGGCACCCCAATTCAAGAAGGACATGCTCAAGCTGGAGCAAGTCCAGAGGAGGGCGACCAAAATGGTGAGAGGCCTGGAAGCCATGAAGCCCTATGAGGATAGACTTAGAGAGCTGAGTATGTTTAGTCTGCAGAAGAGAAGGTTAAGAGGGGACATGAGAGCCATGTTTAAATATTTGAAGGGATGCCGTACAAGGGAGGGAGTGGGCTTGTTTTCTGCTGCTTCAGAGACCAGGACAAGGAGCAATGGATTCAGGCTGCAGGAAAGGAGATTCCACCTGAACCTCAGGAAGAACCTCCTGATGGTCAGGGCTGTCCGGCAGTGGAATCTGCTGCCTCAATGGAGTGCGGTGGAGTCTCCTTGTTTGGACGTTTTTAAGCAGAGGCTGGATGGCCATCTGTCGGGAGTGCTTTGAGGGTGTTCCTGCATGGCAGGGGGTTGGACTGGATGGCCTCTGGGGTCTCTTCCAACTCTACATTTCTATGATTCTACTTGTTTCCTGTTCAACTCAAGCCATTTCTGCACTACACCGTCATGGTGCTATTATTCCAATTTCAATGTCCTGTGGAATTCTGGGGTTTGTAGTTTCCTGAGGCCAAAGAGCTCCTTGGCTGAGAATTCTAAAAGCCCCTCCCTAAACTGCAAACCCCAAGATCCCATAGAACTCTACATTTCTATGATTCTATGATTCTATCCCATGGATGGAAGTCAACATCTGGTGCCCTTTCACACTAGCAGAATTATAGCAGTGTGATTCCATTTTAACTGCCTTGGCAACATCTTATGGAGTCCTGGGATTTGCAGTTTAGGGAAGGGCACTTACAGGAAGTCTCCACCTTCTGACACCCCAGTATCTGACGACTTGCTCTTTTGATACTTCCAAATTAAGGATAGGTTCCATTAATTTGAGGGGGGTCTGCTCTTTGATCGGTTCTTCTTGCCTAGGGCAGCAGCTTACTTAGAACCACTTGCAGGCGTGTGCTGCTTGCAAAGCAAGCTGGGGAGGGGGGAAGATGCTAAGCCAGCTGAGAGACTTTGCAAACAGCGCACGCATGCAGTCATTTCCAAATGAGCCTCCGAAAGACCTTCACACTCCTTACCCCACAATATATGGCTTCTGCTTTTCAACCAATTCCATTTTCTCATAGCACTCTGGTCCCTAACCTATCAGATCAATGGGGGAAGCCTGTAGAGTTCTCAGCCAGAAAGCCCTAGTTCCTCATAAAACTACAAATCCCAGGATTCCATAGGACCCAGCCATGACAGTTCACATAGAATCACTGTGTTATAAATGTACGGTATGAAAAGATGCCTTATCTCAACATACATGCAATGGTTGTGGGTAGTGAAGGATGTGTGAATCAGAGAATCAGAGAAATGTAGAGTTGGAAGAGACCCCAGAGGCCATCCAGTCCAACCCCCTGCCATGCAGGAACACCCTCAAAGCACTCCCGACAGATGGCCATCAAGCCTCTGCTTAAAAATCCCCAAGGAAGGAGACTCCACTACTCTCCGAGGCAGCACATTCCACTTCCGGACAGCCCTGACTGTCAGGAAATTCTTCCTGAGGTTTAGGTGGAATCTCCTTTCCTGCAGCTTGAATCCATTGCTCCTTGTCCTGGTCTCTAGAGCAGCAGAAAACAAGCCCTCTCCTTCCTCTACGTGGCATCCCTTCAAATATTTAAACATGGCTCTCATGTCCCCTCTTAACCTTCTCTTCTGCAGACTAAACATACCCAGCTCTCTAAGTCTATCCTCACAGGGCTTCATGGCTTCCAGGCCCCTCACCATTTTGGTCACCCTCCTCTGGACTTGCTCCAGCTTGACCATGTCCTTCTTGAATTGGGGTGCCCAGAACTGGACACAGCATTCCAGATGAGGTCTAACCAAAGCAGAGTAGAGTGGTACCAGTACCTCCCTTATACCATACTCCTATGGATGCAGCCGAGAATTGCATTGGCTTTCTTGGCTGCCGCATCACACTGCTGACTCATGTTCAGCTTGTGGTCTATGAAGACTCCTAGATCCCTTTCACACCTACTGCGATCCAGCCACGTGTCCCCCATCCTATATTTCTGTATTCCATTTTTTCTACCCAAGTGTAGGACCTTACACTACTCTCTGTTGAATTTCATTTTGTTCGCCTTGGCCCAGCTCTCCAATCTATCCAGGTCATTTTGAATTTTGAAGCATGCCATGTTAGCACAGAATGGGGGGGGGAATTAAGGCAAGGTAGGGATGTGCTGTTGCCACCCCCTGGTATCTGCTGCCTGAGGTTGTTCCTACGTTCTACCTCATGCTTCTGGAAATGGAGAAGAATAATTTCAGAGTTTTTTTTCTCTTTGAAGGAAGATGTTCTTTTATTCGTCCTAACTCTCCCGCTATTAAGTTCCAATGGATGACCCCTGGAGAGTTCTAAATATTGTGAGAGGCGCTGCATAGTAGCAGCTGGTGTCTCCCATGTCAGTGGAGTGGTGAATCCACTCCAGGCATTAGTCTGAACTTTAACAGAACAAAGTTCTGAAACTAATTTTTTGGTAGGGAGGGTTCAGTAGTTTGGATAGTTCCCCTAAAGTCAGGACAAAAACCCACAGCGGATTTACTACCTCACTGGCTTCAGAGTTGCCATCCAGAGGTGGCAGAGTTTGGATCACTTCAGATTGCAAGTGCTGTTTTTACAAAGGCAGACACATGCATCTTTTTTTCCAAAGCAAAAACCTATTTTTAAATAGCAGCCCTTGGCTAGATTTCTACCATCAGGGAAGACTTTAAAATGTGGGGAAACCTGCAAAAACTTGCAGAAATATCCAAAGTGTTTGGATTTTTTCTTTTTATTTCCCTTACCCATTCCAAGTTTTGTAATGCCCAGCATGTTGAACAATAGTGAAGCAAAGAGTGCCTTTGAAATGATCTTTTAGTGATCTCATAGAGGTAAGGTCTATCCTACTACACTCTTATGGCACTATTATTCCACTTTAATTACTATGGCAACATCCTGTGGCATTCTGGGGTTTGCAGTTCTGTGAGGCCCAAGAGCTCTTTGGCTGAAAATTCTACATGCTCCTGCTTAAACTGCAAATCCCAGGATTCCATAGGATGGAACCATGGCTGTTAAAGTGAAATAATCTAGTATATATATATATATAAAAGTCAATATAGTTTTGTCTCTCTGTTAGGCAAAGCCCTCATACGATTGGCTATGTCAGGTGAAGACCCCGTATGATCGGCTGCTTCTGAAGATTCTGTGGAATCCTGGGGTTTGCAGTTGAGGGAGGGGGCCTTTAGAATTCTCAGCCAGAGAGCTGGGAGACGAGGGCTAGCAGCAAGGAGGAGGGCACACATTCCCTCAAGGACCCAATTAATAACTCTGAATGCAGATTGGATTGAGGAATACGGGGAAAAGTTACAGGCACTGGACAAGTCAGATCGGGGAATTAGAGACACCGGAGCTCAAATCTTTCTAACAAGTACTACCTATGAGAAAATAAAATCCCAGGCAAAGCCGGGTATATATAAGAGTATAGTGTGATACTCCCTTAATCAGAGTTTTTATTTAATTTACCCATGGACCAGGCGTCTGATTCTTTTTGCACTCACACCACAGGTCATCTGAGGCTGCGTAGCCCATCATCCCCATCCTCCGGCACGTGCGGACCCATCGCCTCTTCTTCCCGATGATTTTGTCCAGGCAGGGGCGGGAAGGGTTAAAGGGGGCGGTGCTCCCCCCGTCCTCCTCCGGCCCTGGGCTCCGATTGGCCCGGGCGGTGACAAGGGGGGCGTGGCCGGAGGGGCTTGGCCGCCGTTTGCCGCAAGAAAAGGGCCAAGACGCGTGTCTGGCGAGGGCGCGCGTGTGGATGAGTGACGCCGGGCGAGAGAGGCGAGCCGCCCGGCCGCCTGCAGCGCCGCTCGCCTTCGCCTCGCCGGAAAGCCCTCGGATCGAGCCCGGACGGGACGTTTGGGCAGCAAGAAGTGGGTATTTTTTAATTAGAAAACTCTGATCTCCCCCAATTTTTGCCTTCTGCCCCCTCCCCAAAATAAGAGGATTACGCCTCCCGGCCGGAGCTGCCCGATCCGCCGCTGCGTTCCTGCAAAGAGTAAGGATGGGGGGGCAGGAGGCCAGGTGCGCGCCCCGGAGATATTGGGGGGTGGGAGGGAGGGGAGGGGAGGAGGGGGAGGAAAGGCACCCTGGTGGGGTGTGTACGTGTGTGTGTGTGTGATGGGGGAGGCGAGGTTGCCTGGCTCAAGGCGCGATTCCCTTGCAACCCTGCCTGGCAAAAATTGCAAAAATTGCAAAAAATTGCACGGGATTTTCTGAGCCAGCCTGGAGAAGAGGGGGGAGGAGAGGCAGCCCGGTGTGGTTGTGGGTGTGCGAGACATCCTTGCCATTCAGAGGGGGCGCACAGTGGAGAGTGACCATGGGTGTGTGTGTATAGGCGTGAAGTAGCCAGACTTTTTTCTCCTTTTCCCCCTGCTTCTTGCCATGTTTAATACCTATATGCGTGCAGGTATATATGTATATATATTGGGAGTTTGCATCCTTCATGCTGAATGTTGCATTCCTCTCCCACACGTCTGGGAACATGGGTCGAGCTTTGTACGCAGGCACATTTACGCACACGCCCCCCCCGTGCAGACATGTATAAACAAATGCACACATGCGATGGACAGGCAGGTAATAGAGGTATCGATCCATGTATGTGTAATAGGGAGGGGGGGATTTTTCCCTAGGAGTGGAGAAGGGAATCATCTCCAAAGCCTCGATTAGCATGCATTTATTTTGCATTATTTTTTTTTCCAAGCCAGATCTCTCCCTGGGTACCTGGGGAAAGGGATGTCGCTGGTCCCCTCCCCGTGAAGGGTTGTGTTTGGTGTGTGTGGGGGACCGAAACAGCCCCCCATTGCTAAGGGAGGTGTGTGACTGTGGGCATCTCCGTGCGTAACGCTCAGTCCCTTCTAGGCTATCCATAGGGATGGTAAGGGTGAGGATGTGATCATTTCTTTTTTGGGGTGGTTGGGTTTTTTGGGGGGGGGTTGGGGATGATGTCATCAGTGGGGTGTCATCGAGGTGAGGTGACGCGAGTGGCGGCGGCATCATTCGGGTGCTCAGCGGCTTCTTTTGGGGGGCTTGAACATGGCTGCAAATTATGTCATTTGATTTTTGGAGAGGCTTCTGCTGTCGCTGCTGGGGACCATTTTCGGTTGCAAGCTGCAGGTTGCTGGGGGAGAGAGGGGGGAGAACTCCTCTCCTCTCCCCTGTTTAAAAGAGATTAGGTGAAGCAAAAAGATGCCAAAAACAAGCCGAAGGGGGTGCAGAGAGGAACCGGTGCAGTCATGCGTTTTCAGAAACATTTATTTTTAAGACTGTCACCTGAGTGGGTAACCATAGCTGTCCCTGTGCAAGATATTAGAGTATCAGGGATATTAAATCCTCCCCCCTCAAAAAAAAGATGTAACATCTTGGAATGGTGAGACCATTTGCTTGAGATTTGGCAAGGTTGTTGAAAGCATTAAACCATATCTCTCCCTCCCTCTCTCTCTCTCTCTCTCTATATATATATATCTCTCCATCCATCTCTCTCTCTCTCTCTCTCCCTCCCTCCCTCCATCCAGCTAGCTATCTTTCTGTTTGTCCATCCATCCATCCATCCATCCATCCATCCTGTGACTTCTTTTTCCCCACCCATGAACCACTTCTGGGCATCTGTGTCCAGAAACCTGCGTGGATCTAAAGGATAAACCTCTCCCTTCTGCTGTGCCTTGATCTGCTGCCAAGCCATCATTTCTCAATTTTACTGTCGTTATTTTTTTTAGGAGAGCGAGAGAGAGCGAGAGAGAGATGGAATCTTTCATGCCCAGAGCTCTTCTCTCTCCGGCTTTCTCCACCCTTGGCCCTCTCTCCTTTCCCATCGCTTTGGCTCGCCCCTTGCCTCTTCCACCCGTGAAAATCCACAGTCTGCACTGATCTGCAGAAACCTCCTCCTTGGCTTCTCCTAAAACCAGGCTAGGAAGGAGATTCGGTGCGGGCTTGAATGTGGGTGAGAGCAGAGTGGGGATGGAGGAATGCCTGTCCCCGTCTCCAGCCTGAATGCCCATCATCCCCTCCTCCTTGGCGAGCCCTCCGAGGGAGCAGCATCTCTCTTCGCTTATGGCAAGGAGGGAGTGATGAGGAAGGCTACGGCTTGGGTCCTCTGCGCTTGGATGGTGAAAATTGGCTCGCAGGGTTGGAGGCGTTTCTTCCATGGTCGCCTGTGGGGAGGACCCAGTGCGTAATTAGGTCATCGTGCATGGAAATGCATGCATGCATATGTGTATATTTTCTTGGAGCTAAACCTAAGCTGCTTTAGCAAGGTTTTTTTTTTTTTTCCCTCTCTGTCTCTCTCGCTCTCCCGAAAAGAGCACAAGGAACTGAGGATCATCACTGCAGTGCAGCAAAGGCAGGAGAGGGAGCATGCATGCTCGCACATCTTTGGCAATTCGGCACTGGGCGCTTCTTTTCACCCTGGCTTGGCTGGACTTGATGTAAGCACGCTGGCCAAGAAGACAGGGGCCATTTCTGCAGGAGACTGTTATAGTGCTGCTATTCCACTTTCAACATCCTATGGGATCCTGGGGTTTGCAGTTTAGGGAGGGGCCCAAAGGGGGGTCTGTGAGCTGCTGAACAGCTCCCCTTTTCTTCCCATTTTTCCCCCTTCCTTTTATTGCTTGGCAGAATATTGTGGCCGGTGAGTAGTCCTCCTCCTCTTGTGTAAACTGCTAGCAGTCAGAGATGCTCAGGGCATCCCACTGGCTGAGGCTGCTCTTCCCATCAGATCCACCGGGCTGGAGGAGCGCTTCCTGCTGTCTATGCAGGAAAGGCAGAGATTTGGGAGAAATCTCTGAGCATGTCTGGAGTGTTTTTCTTCCCATGGTGGCAGATTGCATCTGCATGCCTAGTTCTGGGATTTGGCAGGAAAAGACGATGGCCATTTCTGCACTACACTGTTATAGTGCTATTATTCCACTTTCAACATTCTGTGGAGTCTTGGGATATGCAGTTTAGGGAGGGGCCTTTAGAATTCTCAGCCAGATTGGCCTCAGTAAGCTACAAACCCCAGAATTCCACAGGATGTTGAAAGCAGAGTAATAACACTATAACAGTGTAGTGCAGAAATGGCCTGCGTCTCCTCACGTCTTCCATCTCCTCTTCCTCCACCCCTGATATTGACCTCTAAGTATTATTGTTGGTGTATTTTTTTAAATCTGTCTTTCTTCCAGTTTGGGACTTCCGGTGGCTTACAACATTTAAAACATAGTTGAAAATTCAAATATCATGTAACAAGTAAAGTAGAGATATATAGCAGGAACTAACAAATCATAGATAATTAACATCTTATTGCGATACGTGATATAATAAATAGAGGGAATATCAATAATTGTAATCCAGAAAGGAAAGGAAGAAGGAAAAACATTACATGTAAACATTGCAGAAATTATTGTTTGTTTTATCTGTTGAAATGTGAATAAAATTATTTTTAAAAAAAGAAAATTCACAGCATGCAATAGTTTAAAAGCAATTAAACAAACAAACAAAAAGCCAAAACCAGTTAAAAACACAAACAATTAAAAAGAACAGCAGCAGCAATAAATATAAAGCATATTATTTAAGGTCCAGCACCCCTTTTTTAAAAAAAAAATCAGTTCTCAAAGGCCTGTTGGAACAAGGACCTCTTCACCTGTCTGTGGAAAGATAGCAAGGAGGGTGCCAGTTGGGTTTCTCTGAACAGGGAGTTCCAGAGTTTTGGAGCATGGCGGAGAAGGTAGAAGAGAGAGGGTGGGGTTGGAGGAAGAGTATGGGCATTTCCGCACTAGCCTGTTATAGCGCGATGATTCCACTTTCAACCTCCTCTGGAATCCTGGGGTTTGCAGTTTCGGGAGGGGCTGGCCGGAGTGGTGGTGCACAAGCACGAGCCACATAGAAGGGACTGAAATTGCTTCCCTTCTCTGCTACTGGGAGAACCTCCCGTCTGACGGGCCAGCTTGGGGGGGGGGTGGCAGCACGGGGGGCAGGCCCCCTCCTCGCCATGGCCACTGCCCCACTCACCACGGGGGGGGCACTGCGGAAGAGCCAGGGGGCCACAAGGCGGCGCTTTTCCAGGGGGGCGAGCTGCACCCAGCGCAAAAGACAAAGGCGCTGGGATTCCTCCCCCCCCTCCGGCCAGGGTCGACACTCTGGAAACTTTTCTCACACTGCCCCCCCCCCAGCGGAAACAAGAACGAAGCAGAAGCAGAGCCCGGGGGGGGGGTTTCTCGTGTTTTTTCCCGGGGGAGACATGCGGCTCCTCTTTCCCTCCCTGCCCACCCCCCCTGTTCCTGGCTGGCATTGTAAATAATAAATAAATAATTTTATGGTTGGGGGGTCACCACAACATGAGGAACTGTATTAAAGGGTCGTGGCGTCAGGAAAGTTGAGAACCACTGATGTAGGTTAAAAGAAAATGCAGCTAATACAGAGGTTAAAAAAAGTTAAACAATCCAATTGAACCATTAATTTAAAAACATATTTAAACATTTAGAAGTTTAAATTTAATTTTTAAATGTAAACATTTTAAATTTAATTTACAAAACATTTAAAACATAATAAAAAACCAAAACTACTCCACACCACAGTAAAAGACTCTTCTGCCGCAACAAAGGCCGTTTCCGCACGACACTCTTGTAGCGCGATGATTCCACTTTCAACCTCCTCTGGAATCCTGGGGTTTGCAGTTCCGGGAGGGGCCGTCCGGCCCCTCCCGGAACTGCAAACCCCAGGATTCCAGAGGAGGTTGAAAGTGGAATCATCGCGCTACAAGTGCGTGCGAAAGGGCCAAAGTAAGAGCCAAAGGCCTGCCTATAGAAAAGTGTGTTTGCCTGACAGCAAAAGGAGCGCAAAGAAGGGACCAGGTGAGCTGCCCGTGGGAGGGAGTTCCCCATCTTGGGAACAGCCACTTAAAAGGCTCTCCGCCATGTCATCACCAGAGGAGCCTGTGAGGATGACAGGGAAAACCCTGCCTTGAAGATTATAAAACTTAGGCATGGGGAGAGACAGGCTTTCAGACTAGACCTAAGCTGTATAGGGCTTTATAGGTCATAACCTGCACTTTGAATTGAACTGAATGTACCCAAAACTGCTGAATGGAGTCATCTGGAGTTTCAGGGTGTCTCATCTCCGGTATGCCAATGTCACACAGTCCTGCTTCTCATTTTTATCTTTGGCATCTGGATGTGCTGAGCTGGTGCTCGATGATGCCAGTGGGTTGGGTGAGGGCCAGCAAACTGAGGCTTAATCGGGAAAAGACTGAGATGCTGCTAGAGGGTCATTGATACGACCCAAAGGATTGTGTTTAACCTGTTTTGGATGGATTTGCACACTGGCGAAAGGAATGGATGGATGGGTTAGTGAGGTCCTCCTGGGTCTGTTATTATTTTGTGAGGTACATGTGGTCTCAGTGATGATTGAGTGTTTTTCTTGCCACTTTGGCTGTTGGCATAGTTGTGTCCCTGTTTGGAGATGATAAACTGGGCTGCATCAATAGAAGTATAGTGTCTAGGTCAAGGGAGGTGATGGTACCACTCTATTCTGCTTTGGTCAGACCCCATCTGGAGTACTGTGTCCAGTTCTGGACTCCAGGAAGGATATGGACAAGCTGGAACCTGTCCAGAGGAGGGTGACCAAAATGGAAATAGGCCTGGAAACTGTGGAGCCCTATGGGGAGCGACTTAGGGAGCTGGGTATGTTCAGCCTGTAGAGGAGAAGTTTAAGAGGCAACGCGATAGCTGAGTTTAAAATATTTGAAGGGATGACATATGGAGGATGGATCGCGCCTCTTTTCTGCTACTCTAGGACACTATGGAGCAATGGCTCCAAATTGCAGGAAAATGAGATTCCATCTAAACATTAGGATGAACTTCCAGATGGTAGGAGCACTTTGACAGTGGAATACGCTGCTGCCTGGGAGTGTGGTGGAGTCTCCTTTCGAGGTTTTTAAACAGAGGCTGGATGGCCATCCTCTGGGAATGCTTTGACGGTGTATTCCTGTCTGGCAGAATGGGGTTGGACTTGGTGGCCCTGGTGGCCTTTTCCAGCTCTACAAACCTATGACTCCCAAACTGGAGCTAATACACCAGAGGATAGGATCAGATTTCAATACGACCTTGACAGATGGGAGAGGTGGGCCAAAGCTAACAAAATGAATTTCAACAGAGAGAAGTGTAGGGTCCTGCACTTGGGCAGAAAAAATGAAAGTCACAAGTATAGAATGGGGGACGTGTGGCTGGATCGCAGTACGTGTGAAAGGGATCTAGGAGTCTTGGTAGATCACAAGCTGAACATGAGTCAGCAGTGTGACACAGCAGCCAAGAAAGCCAACACGATTCTTGGTTGCATCAATAGGAGTATGGTGTCTAGATTGAGGGAGGTGATGGTACCACTCTATTCTGCATTGGTTAGGCCTCATTTGGAACACTGTGTCCAGTTCTGGGCACCTCAACTCAGGAAGGATGTCGACAAGCTGGAACGTGTCCAGAGGAGGGCGACCAAAATGGTGAAGGGTCTGGAAGCCATGATGCCCTATGAAGAACGGCTTAGGGAGCTGGGTATGTTTAGTCTGCAGAAGAGAAGGTGAAGAGGAGACATAAGAGCCATGCTTAAATATTTGAAGGGATGTCATGTTGATGAGGGAGCAGGCTTGTTCTCTGCTGCTCCAGAGACTAGGACAAGGAGCAATGGAGTCAAGCTGCAGGAAAGGAGATTCCACTTGAACCTCAGGAAGAACTTCCTGATGGTCAGAGCTGTCCGGCAGTGGAATCTGCTGCCTCCATGGAGTGTGGTGGAGTCTCCTTCTTTGGAGGTTTTTAAGCAGAGGCTGGATGGCCATCTGTTGGGAATGCTTTGATGGGTGTTCCTGCATAGCAGGGGGTTGGACTGGATGGCCCTTGGGGTCTCTTCCAACTCTGTGATTCTATGATTCCATTCTATGATTCTAAGGTGTGGAGGCAAGAAAAAGTAGCTGTTTCTAGTCTACAAAGTTTTACAGGGCTCAGGGAACCCCTGGCCTTGATGGATGAACTATCCTGTCCTGCCTATACCTTGAGATCATCATCAGAAGCCTTCCTCCAAACATTTCCTTCAAGAGAGGCTATAAGCGTGTTAATAAAGGACAGGATCTTTTCGGTCACAGCCCCACGGTGTGAACTCCTCTTTCCTAATGAGGTTTGTCTGACTCCAACAAACACCCTTTTGGTGCCAGGTCAAGATGCCCTTCTGTTTCTGGGTATTTGAGGTGATAGGTTTGGTTGTTTTTTTTCTTTTTAAGAAAAAGATAGGTATGATGCCGACTGATTGTTATGATCTCTTGTTCTTGAAGGAGGGATGGAAATGGATTTCTATGTTTTTAAGAAGGATATAGGCGAGTTAGAGTAGGTTCAGAGAAGTGCAGGCAGGATTATAAGAGGTATAGAAGACAAAACATATGAAGAACAGTTGAGGGAGTTGGACATATTCAACTTGGTGAAGAGAAGACTGAGGGATGATATGACTGCACTCTTTCAATACCTCAAGGTCTGTCACAGAGAGAAAGGGGCAGGCTTATTAGAATCATAGAATCATAGAAATGTAGAGTTGGAAGAGACCCCAGGGGCCATCCAGTCCAGCCCCCTGCCATGGAGGAACACCCTCAAAGCACTCCCTTTGACAGATGGCCATCCAGCCTCTGCTTAAAAACCTCCAAGGAAGGAGACTCCACTACACTCCGAGGCCGGACAGCCCTGACTGTCAGGAAGTTCTTCCTGAGGTTCAGGTGGAATCTCCTTTCCTGCAGCTTGAATCCATTGCTCCTTGTCCTGGTCTCTGGAGCAGCAGAAAACAAGCCCTCTCCTTCCTCTACGTGGCATCCCTTCAAATATTTAAACATGGCTATCATGTCCCCTCTCAACCTTCTCTTCTGCAGACTAAACATACCCAGCTCTCTAAGTCTATCCACATAGGGCTTCATGGCTTCCAGGCCTCTCACCATTTTGGTCGTCCTCCTCTGGACTTGCTCCAGCTTGTCAACATCCTTCTTGAATTGGGGTGCCCAGAACTGGACACAGTATTCAAGATGAGGTCTAACCAAAGCAGAGTAGAGTGGTACCAG
The DNA here is from genome assembly GCA_948474755.1 of Ctenosaura bakeri. NCBI lineage: Eukaryota > Metazoa > Chordata > Lepidosauria > Squamata > Iguanidae > Ctenosaura > Ctenosaura bakeri. Next base: position 137,202 of record CAOLHI010003570.1, on the reverse strand, counting down.
TACCTCCCTCGATCTAGACACCATACTCCTATTGATGCAGCCGAGAATTGCATTAGCTTTCTTGGCTGCCGCATCACACTGCTGACTCATGTTCAGCTTGTGGTTTATGAAGACTCCTAGACCCCTTTCACATGTACTGCTATCCAGCCACATGTCCCCCATCCTATATCTCTGTATTCCATTTTTTCTAAGTGTAGGACCTTACACTTCTCTCTGTTGAATTTCATTTTGTTAGCCTTGGCTCAATTCTCTGCTGCCCCAGAGGATAGGACCAGGTAGGATGGTTTTAAATTACAGGAGGGCAGATTTCAATTGAATGTTAAAGGAACTTCATGACAGTAAGAGTGGTTTGCCAATGGAACAAGTTGCCTAGAGACGGTGAGGTTAGACATCATTACGGGACAGGTACCTGCTGGAGATGCCTTAGCTGGAGTTCCTGCACTGAGCATTGGCTTGGACTCAATGGCCTATGGGACCCTTTCCAATTCCATAATTCTGTAAGATGCGTTGAGTGTCATTCAGGAAAAGGTATCTGATACACTGGAGAAGAAGAAAGGGCAGGTTTATCTGGTAGGGTATCTATCTAACATCACCCCAAACATAAGACTGCCTCCAGTTCAGTTACAGTGGAGACAGGAATTGCTGTTGGACTGCAACTGCTATCATGCCCCCAGCTTTAGTTATGCTAGATCTTGCTGCTGTTGGCTGTGCCCTGGTGGCGCAGTGGTTAAATGCCAGTACTGCAAGCCACAAGGTTATGAGTTCGATCCTGCCGGGCTCCAAGGTTGGCTCAGCCTTCCATCCTTCCATAGGTCGGTAAAATGAGTACCCAGCTTGTTGGGGGCATGTATAGAAAAATGTATCGGAATACATGCTATTTCTAAATTGTTCGCCACCTCGATCCATATGGAGAGGCGGGATATAAATAAAAAAAAAAAACCCAATAGCACCTGGGGGCCTCCTTGTTCCCTGCCCCTCTACCAGAGGCCAGAAGTAATGGTGACAGAGTTCATAATTGCCTGGATGAGCATGGTGTTCCCCCCAAGCTTAAACATCTTGCACACTGAGCATCATTTCTTTGAGAGATTCTTCGGCAGCTTGGAATGTTGGTATGGGACAATGTACTGTTTTTTCTCAATCCTCTTATCCAAGGACATTTGTAATTTGCAGCTAGCAAATACAGGCATCCTCTATGTTTTTTTAACTTGTTATTTTTTTTGTTGTTGTGGTTCTGCTGTTTCTAAGTTATAGACACGTATGCTATTTCGATGTGGGGGTCCATTCTTTTGTTCCGTCTTCTTGCCTTCTTCTGGTAGGGAATTATGAAGACTCACTTAGGGCTGCGCACCCACACACTGCTTGCAAGGCGAATGAAAGGGGAAAACAGATACCAAGCTGAGGATGGAGGCTTGCTTGGGATCTACTTGGATGAAGGAATAGAGGGCATGCTCATCAAATTTGCAGATGATACCAAATTGGGAGGGGTTGCTAATACGCCAGAGGACAGGATCAAAATTCAAAATGACCTGGATAGATTGGAGAGCTGGGCCGAGGCTAACAAAATGAAATTCAACAGAGAGAAGTGTAAGGTCCTACACTTAGGTAGAAAAAATGGAATCCACAAATATAGGATGGGGGACACGTGGCTGGATAGCAGTACGTGTGAAAGGGATCTAGGAGTCTTCATAGACCACAAGCTGAACATGAGTCAGCAGTGTGATGCGGCAGCCAAGAAAGCCAATGCAATTCTCGGCTGCATCAACAGGAGTCTGGTGTCTAGATCGAGGGAGGTACTGGTACCGCTCTACTCTGCTTTGGTTAGACCCCATCTGGAATACTGTGTCCAGTTCTGGGCACCCCAATTCAAGAAGGATATAGACAAGCTGGAGCAAGTCCAGAGGAGGGCGACCAAAATGGTGAGAGGCCTGGAAGCCACGCCCTATGAGGAGCAGCTTAGGGATCTGGGGATGTTTAGTCTGCAGAAGAGAAGGTTAAGAGGGGACATGAGAGCCATGTTTAAATATTTGAAGGGATGCCACGTAGAGGAAGGAGAGGGCTTGTTTTCTGCTGCTCCAGAGACCGGGACAAGGAGCAATGGATTCAAGCTGCAGGAAAGGAGGTTCCACCTGAACCTCCGGAAGAACTTCCTGACAGTCAGGGCTGTCCGGCAGTGGAATCTGCTGCCTCCATGGAGTGTAGTGGAGTCTCCTTCCTTGGAGTTTTTTAAGCAGAGGCTTGATGGCCATCTGTCGGGATTGCTTTGAGGGTGTTCTTGCATGGCAGGGGGTTGGACTGGATGGCCCCTGGGGTCTCTTCCAACTCTAGATTTCTATGATTCTACTTGCTGGACTCTGCTTTTTAACTAATTCCACTTTCTGACAGTGCTCTGATCCTTAACCCGTCAGAGAAGGCGGGGGTGACGGTATGCCAAAGGATGGCATATTTTAGGTTCTCAGTGATGAGGACGTATCACAAAGAACTCTGGAGGTAATGGGGACAGTTAAACACAGAGGGGGTTAAGAGAAAAGAATTCCAGGGAAATGGCTTTGGGGAGTATCTGGCAAAATGAGGACATTCTCTACACCTGTAAGAATTTTGCCTCCTAATGAAATATCCCCTTTTCTTCAAATTTTTAGCATTGCAAAGAATGAGATACTTAAAACTGTTCCCCCCTAGAACTCGAACCTCTGCTGTGTTCGTGTTCCCTTAGTAACTTTGCTTACCTCTTTTCTTGGAGTGCCTAAACTGCATTTTTAAAAGCTCACACAAAGTTTTAAGTCACTGCAGTGCTAGGAATTTGATAGAAAGGTAAAGACGGAAGGAAAATTTAATGGGAGGGGCAGAATTATTATTGTCGGGGGGCAGTGGCCTCATTTTGCCCTCCCCATAACTACACCTCTGCTTTTTGGCCTCATCATGACTGTCTGGGATTGTTGAAACCTACTGAAACCTGGGCCTTAATGGAATTCCTTCCGCTGGGGCTTTTTATATGCTGCGCTAAGGTCCCTTCCCTCTTGAGGGGCGGGAGAAAGAGGGGGCGGCTGGTGACTTCCATGTCGGTGGGCAGGCAAATCCGCTCCGGGTTTTAAATCTAGGTTTTGAAGGAGTTGTCCCAAGTGCTGAGCCTCTACTACCTCTCTCCCCGGTTTCAGTACCTTGGAGAGCTTCAGGCTGGGATCAGGACCATTTCCACACTAGACTGTTATAGTGCTATTATTCCACTTTCAACATCCTATGGGATCCTGGGGTTTACAGTTTAGGGAGGGACCCTGCCCGTTTCTTTGGAAGCCTCAACTGTATTTCTGAATATATGTTCAAGTGAAGTTTTAAGGTACTGCAATGCTAGATTTTGTTTGTTTGTTTGTTTAAATCTTTTTATTTCCAGAAGGGAAGCAAAATCCAGACACACACGCACATGCACACACACACACATATATGTACGCAAATCTGTTATACCAATACTATACATTTTAGAATGCTGGATTTTTGGGCACCCAAAGAAACCTCATGGAGGGAAGCAGAATTCTCATATTTTGGGGGGAAGGAGGGCTGGGCTTTCATTTGCCCTCCTCCCTTAATACCTACATCCTCATCGTTCCATAACCCCTCCACCAATCCTGCTTAACTTTGCTTGTGATTGAAACAGTGCGCGCTTATGGCAATATCAAAGTGCGTGAAGGCAGCTCTGCCCCTTTTACGATGAATCGTGCCTTCGGTTACATATTCAAGCATTGTCTCCTTCAATTTTGCAGTGGTTATTGACTAGCTATCCCGTTAAATGGGTGGCGATGTTTTCCTCCCACCTCCTCTTTGTTTAATTGTCTTAAAACCAAAACTATATTCTAAAGCCCCAAATCCTCTCTTTTGTGTTTGCATTTGACACGCTTTCAAAGTTCTGCAACCATGGCCATTTCCGCACTAGACTGTTATAGTGCTATTATTCCACTTTCAACATTCTGTAGAATCCTGGGATTTGCAGTTTAAGGAGGGGCATTTAGAATTCTCAGCCAGAGAGTTCTTTGGCCTCAGGAAACTACAAACCCCAGAATTCCACAGGATGTTGAAAGTGGAATAATAGCACTATAACAGTCTAGTGTGGATATGGGCCATGTTTCAGTAGAATAATAATATGGGTTGAGTGTTCCTTATCCAAAATGCCAGACCAGCAGTCTTTCAAGGGGAGGATTGCGTATGTTTTTAATGTCTTTTAATGTATTTTAATGTATCATGTATTTCATGTTGCTTGCTGCCTCAATCCATGTGGAGAGGCGGGATACAAATAAATATTATTATTATTATTATTATTATTATTATTATTATTATTTCAGATTCTGCAATTTTTTTGGATTTTGGAATGTTTACATAGAGAGATCTTGGAAATGAGGCCCAGGTCTAAAGACAACATTATTTTATGTTTCATGTACACTACGTGCATATAGTGTAAAGGATTTATTTATTTATTTATTTATTTATTTATTTATTTATTTATTTATATGTCACCTTTTCTTCCAAAGTGAGAACCAAGGCAACTTCCAAAAAGTTAAAAAAACTTTTAAAAAAATTAAAACAATTTAAAATATTTAAAAACATATACAATTATAAAAATGTACATTTAAAAAAAACAACTTAAGAAATAAGTAAAAGCTCCCCTGCTTGTTTTAATTTTATTCAAAATTTACTCAATATTTTAATGATATTTTATATTTAATAATATTAAATAATATTTTAACAATAGTTTGTGCATGAAACAAAGTTTATGTACAGTGGGCCCTTGGTAACAGCTAGGGTTTGATTTCAGGACCCCTGTGAATACCAAAATTTGTGGATGCTGAAGTCCCATTATGTACAATGGTATAGTAAAATAGCATCCTTTATATAAAATGGCAAAATCAACGTTTGCTTTCTGGATTTTTTTTTTTTTTTATGGGGGGATGTTCAAGCCATGACTGGTTGAATCCATGGCTATAGAATCTGCAGATATGGAGAGCTAACTATATACTATTCAGAGACAGGTTTTCCTAGTAGACCAGGAAGAACCACATGCATTTGTGTGGGACTTACCACTCTTATTGCTGTTTACTGCACCGCCCATCAGCACTCTCTGCTGGGTCCCTGAGTCCTGTCCATTAGCCAAGAGCTAATGGGTCAAGGGTCTGGAAGCCATGCCCTATGAAGAATGGCTTAGGGAGCTGGGTATGTTTAGTCTGCAGAAGAGAAGGTTAAAAGGAGACATGATAGCCATGTTTAAATATTTGAAGGAATGTTGTGTCGAGGAGGGAGCAGGCTTGTTCTCTGCCACTCCAGAGACCAGGACAAGGAGCAATGGCTTCAAGCTGCAGGAAAGGAGATTCCACTTGAACCTCAGGAAGAACTCCCTGACGGTCAGGGCTGTCCAGCAGTGGAATCTGCTGCCTCCATGGAGTGCGATGGAGTCTCTGTCTTTGGAAGTTTTTAAGCAGAGGCTGGATGGGCATCTGTTGGGAATGCTTTGATGGGTGTTCCTGCATAGCAGGGGGTTGGACTCGATGGCCCCTGGGGTCTCTTCCAACTCTATGATTCTATGATTCTAAGAGCTGTTACAGCTCAATTGAAGAGACCAGGGAGCTCCAACTTACAGAACTGAGCAACAGATTTTCTCTTGCCAGTACCAAGCCACTACAGAGCGAAAGCAGGATCCAAGGGGGTTGCAGCTGGTCCTGTTGGCATTGATGTATGGCACAGGTGTTTGCCATGCCATGCATCATCTACCGCAGGGACATATAACCTTGCACTGAATGCCTCATTAGGCAGGTTCTCTTCCCACCTACCCAGCCTCCACTTCCCTTTCAGCCTCCGAAACTAGGAACACTGCCCAGTTTGGGGAACAAAACCAGTTTATATTCAATTCATTTTCTGTTTCTTCTGCATAGGTATAATGTTTTGTTGTCTAAACATAGGCACTGCCACCAGTGTTAGAGTTGGCATCCTTTGCATGCCTGTGTTCACTGCTTGCTAGGTTGCATGTTTGTAGACTTCGTTTTTGCCTGCCATATCCTCTGTGTTCCTGTTTCACTCTAAATGCAGCCATTTGGCTTCGTTTCTCTGTCCCTTTGTCATATAAGACCCTGTGTCTGACTATGCACAAGTGGAGCTACTTTTATGTTTTTCTACAGAAGACTGGGCTTATTTCTTTCCCTGCTTAGACACTGTGTGTGGGATGGTGGGTGGGTCTGGGACTGGTTGTTGTTCAGCTTCTGCTTTGCCAATTTGATTACTCTGTTAGAGTGGTCTCACACTTCCCGTCAACCAGACAGATTAGAGCAGGAATGACAACTTTGTGTAGATTGCAGAACATGATGCTAGCTACCTTTGGTCTTTTCACACTGTACAATTATAGCGCCTTACTCCCACTTTTACTGCCATGGCTTCGTCCCATGGAATCCTGAGAGTTATAGTTTTTTGAGATATTTTCCATTCCGTACCAGAAAGCTCTAGCGCAGTTGTTCTTAAACTTCAGACCTCCACATGGTTTTATCTACCACTCCCCAAAGTCATAGCCAGTATGGCCAAAGGCAAGAAATTCTACAGACTGAAATCCAAAACGTCTGGTGAACCAAAATTTAAGATCCATTGCTGTATTTATCTCTCCAAACTACCAGTCTCAAGATTCCACAGAATGAAGGCCAGGCCACTGAAGTGGTATAAAAGTGCTCCTAGTTTGGTTTGCAGATGACTCCAAATTGTGGGTAACTAATATCCCAGAAGAGAGGATCACAATTTAAAATGATCTTAGCAGATCAGAGAGCTGGGTCCAAACTAAACAGATGAATTTCAGCAGGGAGAAATGTAAGGTGCTATACTTAGGTAGGAAAAATGAAATGTGCAGATATAGGATGGGTACATGTGAAAGAGATCTTAGTGTCTGAGAAGACCACAAACTGAACATGATCCAGCAATGTGATGAGGCAGCTGAAAAAGCCAATGTGATTCTAGGCTGCATCAATAACAGTATAGTGTCTAGGTCAAGGGAAGTGATAGTACCACTCTATTCTGCTTTGGACAGGCCTGTCTCACCTAAACAATGCTCTAATTGTTAATCTGGTATGTGTGTCTTAATCACTTCATCTGGTTTTAACTTGTGTATCATGTGGCTTTTTAACAATTTTTTTTCATCTGTTGTAAGTCGCTTTGGGTCCTAAGCTGTGAAAAATATTGGGCAGAAATAAATAAAAGGAGGAGGAGGTAGTACAAGTTGAGTATCGCTTAGCTGAAATGCTTGCGACCAAAAGTGTTCTGTATTTTGGAACACAGTAATGCATCTTGTTCATTTACGGCTTGTGCGCTATATGAGACACAAGGCTGGAGACCTGTGAAATGGCAGAAATCCATGCATAGAGTGCTTGGGGCATATCCATGCCTCCTGCCATTACATACTTCCTCTGCATCTCTCTTTTTGCTACCAGGTGCCCACTTCTACTTTCAAGGCAATGGCTGCAGCACTTCTCAGATCTGGGAAATGAGCAAGAGCGCTACAGCCAGAAGGCAGAAGCGGACAGCTGGGAGCGAAAAAGAGAGACCTTGGGTCTTCCTTCTTTGGAGGTTTTGTAAAACAGAGGCTGGATGGCCATCTATCCAAAATGCTTTGATGGTGTATTCCTGCATGGCAGGAGGGGATTGGACTGAGTGGCCCTTGGGGTCTCCTTTGTTCCTCTGATTTTATGATTCTGTCTGAGAGATGAATGAGGAAGAGCACCGCAGCCACTGCCTTGAAGGCAGAAGGAGGCAGCTGGTGGCAAAAAGCTTTGGGTATTGAAGATTTTCAGATTGTGGATTTCTGGATAAGGGAGGGTCAGGCGGTAGTATTTTGATTTTTTTTTATTTTTCTTAGGGAGCAGGTCGGGGAGGGAGTGGACTTATTTTCTGCTGCTCCAGGGACTAGGACAAGGAGCAATGGATTCACACTACAGGAAAAGAGATTCCACCTAAACCTCGAGAGGAACTTCTTGATGGTCAGAGCTGTTTGGCAATGCTGCCTGGGAGTGTAGTAGAGTCTCCGTCTTTGCAAGTTTTTAAGTAGAAGCTGAATGGCCATCTGTTGAGAGAGCTTTGATGTGGGTTCCTGCAGGGCAGGGGGTTGGACTGGATGGCCCCTGGGGTCTCTTCCATGACTACATGCAGTGGGTGGTGTGGCCCTCTAAGATCTCCTGGGAGGTGAGTTGTTCTGGCCCCCTTCCCCATTTGTATGCCCCTGCTCTAACCAAGTTAGCCAGCTCCCCAAAGGCACTGGACCTCATCCCTCCCTGTCTGGATTCTCATTGTCACGTTCATTTTCAGGCGACTGCTAAGGTCAGCCTAGACAGCTCAAGATGGCCAAAAAATCCTTCTCTAAATAGCTTTGCCTGGAAGTATGGCACCAAATCCAGGCTGGCTTCTTAATAATCTTTTAATCTGCTGCTAAAATTCCACTCCGAAAGCTCCGCTAAGTCCTGCATATTTGCTGCCAGCCAGCTAACTGCAATCAAGCAAGGCAAGAATTAAAAAGGCGGCTGGCAAAGGGAGGAACTTTCCTTTCTGGTTCCCGTCAGATTCCTTCTTCAATATCTCTAATTTAATTCGACAAACTACTGTACTCTGGAGCATAACTCTGCTGCATTATTTCCTCCTCCTCTCCAGCATACTTGAATTCAGCAGGTGACAACCCTGCCCCCCAAAACACATACCGGCACTGCAACTCTATATTTAATGGTGCTGTTTTCTGTTGAATTTCTGATTGTTGGGAGAAACCTTCCAAAGCAACACTTGCCTTTCCTAGCAAAAAAGGAGGAGGTTTTCACCGGATCACATCCCCACCAGTGACTGGAGGTTGTGTCTGCACTAAGAAGTTACAGCACAGCAATAACACTATGGAATCCTGGGGTGCATAGTTCTGTTACTTAGAAATCTCTTGCAGAGAGTTCTAGTGCTTTATTTCAGGGAAGAGTACTAGAGAATTCCAAGTACACCTCCAAACTATGCATCCCAGTATGCCATAACATGGAACCATAGCAGTTAAAGTGGCATCAAAGCCCCACAGTTGGGTGGTGTGTCTAGCTCAGCGGTTCTCAACCTGTGGGTCGCGACCCCTTTGGGGGTCGAACAACCCTTTCACAGGGTTCGCCTAAGACCATCAGAAAATACGCATTTCCAATGGTCTTAGGCTCCATTCCCTCCTCGGTGGTGGTGCGCAAGCGCAAGCCACGCGCTCGCATCCTCCTGCCCCCTGTTCAGAAGGGACTGAAATCGCTCCCCTTCTCCACTACCGGGAGAACCTCCCATCTGACGGGCCAGCTTGGGGGGCGGCGGCAGCACGGGGGGCAGGCCCCCTCCTCGCCACGGCCCCTGCCCCACTCGCCACGGAGAGGGGTGCTGCGGAAGGGCCGGGGGGGCCGCAAGGTGGCACTTTTCTGGGGGGGGCGAGCTGCGCCCAATGCAAAAGACAAAGGCACTGGGATTCCTCCCACCCCGGCCAGGGTTGACACTCTGGAAACGTTTCCCACACTGCCCCCCAGCGGAAACGAGAGCGAAGCAGAAGCAGAGCCTGGGGGGGGTTCTCAGAGTTTTTTCCCGGGGAGACACGCAGCTCTTCTTTCCCTCCCTGCCCTCCCCCCATTCCTGGCCAGTGAGGCGGTCTTTGCCAGGGGGGAGGCATTGTAAATAATAAATAAAAAAATTTATGGTCGGGGGTCACCACAACATGAGGAACTGTATTAAAGGGTCGCGGCATTAGGAGGGTTGAGAACCACTGATCTAGCTGAAGATGAATAACCTACATAAAGGAGGAAACTGAAATGAAACCAAAAACAAAGGCCTGGAGTAGACTGTCATCATTGTAGGTTGAGCCTCCCTAAACAGAACATCCAAAAATCCAAAATGATGGCTGAGAGAGTGATGACTTTGCTATCTGATGGTTCAATGGTCAGCCCTCTATAGCCACAGATTCTGTATCCATAGATTCAACCAACCATGCTTTGAATCCCCCTCCACAAAAAAAAAAAAAATCCAGAAATCAAACCTTGATTTTTCCATTTTAAATAGGGGATGCCACAACACTACACCCTTGTATGTAATGGAACTTGAGCATCAGTGAATTTTGGTATCCACTGGGTATCCTGGAACCAAACTATAGTGGACATGGAAGGCCCACTATCTTCCACATTGACTGCCATGGCAACATCCTATGGAATGGTGGGGCTTATAATTTGGTGAGGCACTAAAATTCCCTGGCTGAGAATTCAAAATTCCTCTCCCTAAATTATAAATCCCAGGATTCCATGGGACAGTCTGTTTATTTAGTAAATATCCTGCCTTTCTCCAAGTATGGGATGTTGCTGTGGCATTTAAAATGAAATACAGTGTAGGCTAAACTCTCTCCAGAAGCCAAAATAACTTAAATGACTTTTCCTCCTGTCCAGTTTCTTCAGCGTGTAAGTGCCCATACACGCTGCACATTATGCTGCTATTGTTCCATTTTAACTGTCATGGTTACGTCCCATGGAATCCTGGGATGTGCGGTTTAAGGAGGGATGTTTAGAATTCTCAGCCAGAGTGCTCCAGTGCCTCCCCAAACTGCAAATCCCGAGGATTCCTTCCCTCTTGTCTGAATCTGAGTGCCACCCCAAAAACTGAAGGATTTGCACCCAGGACCCCAGAAAGCTGGACCCTGAGACCTGGCATTCCTGAACAGAAGCCATTTCCAATTTTCCTTCTGGCTGCTCTGTGCCGCTGCACTGTAGAAAGGCCTTCATGGATAGATTCAGTTGCCTTTTTCTCTCTCCTCCTTTCCCCATCTTCCTCTCCCTGCACTTCTCATTTTCTCAATCCCTGCCCACCAACCTTCCAAGCCGCCTGAGGACTGCTTTTGGCCGCCTGCGCTTGAGGAAGACCAGAGGAGGGGAGGAGAGATGAGGTTAAAGAGAGCTGACATCCTGGCAAGGGCGCCTCGAAAGCCTTGTCTTGGAAACAGCAGAGTGGAGGCTCTTGGGCAGCCTTTGCCTGGGAGAGCAGGCTGAGTGTGTGTGTGCAAGAGAGCATGCACGCGTGGAGGAAAAACCCATCCCTGAGACGGCGGCGGCGGCTCATTCAGTGCAAAAGAGAGCTTTTGTGAAGGAGAAAGGCGAGCAAGCAAAATAGAGATGTCGGGCAAGCTGCCAGGTCGGCTGCCGACAGGGCAGCAAAGAGAGTTTCGCTGTTTATGATTAGATTTCAATTACACTCCACTTAGGATAGAGAGAAGGAGGCGAGAAGGGATTTTTGGTCTCCGCCATGGCCTGTCAGCTTCCACGGAGACCCCCTGGTGTGGGGCTCTGAACAGGCAGATGGGAAGCAGTGCGGGATACGGGGTCATCCCTGGCTGTGAAGGAAGATATCCAATATTTATGAAGACACACACACATCTATCTATCTATCTATCTATCTATCTATCTATCTATCTATCTATCTATCTATCTATCTATCTCCCTTACAGTTGCCAGTTCAGGGTCATCTAAAAGTCCAAAATGGTGGGTGAGAGAGTGATGACTTTGCTATCTGATGGTTCAATGGTCAGCCCTCTATATCTACAGATTCTGTATCCATAGATTCAACCAACCATGGTTTGAATCCCCCTCCACAAAAAAATCCAAAAATCGAACCTTGGTTTTGCCATTTTAAATAAGGGATGCCACAAGACTACACCCTTGTATGTAATGGAACTTGAGCATCAATGAATTTTGGTATCCACTGGGTATCCTGGAACCAAACTGTAGAGGTTTCCGGGGGTTCCATCACACTACACTGTTTTAGTGCTATTATTCCACTTTAACTACCAGGGCAACCTAGTATGGAATCGTGGGATTAGCAGTTTAGGGAGGGACATTTAGGATTCTCAACCAGAGAGCTCTTTGACCCCAGGAAACTACAAACCCTAGAATTCCACAGGATGTTGAAAATGGAATAATAATGCTATAACAGTGTAGTGTGGAAGATGGCCTTAGTGTAGTCACCTTAGCTTCTGGTAAACAGTCAAAGCTGATTTGCTCTCAGACCCATTAATTTTGGCTTTTGAACGGTGCATGGTATCCGTAGTATTCTGCTTCAGCATCACGTTTGAAATGAGTCGATTCTCTTCCTATCAGCTTCCTTCAACCGTCCAGCTTTCACAACCCCGCTCTCTCCAAATTGTAAATCAGTCTCTCATCACTGAGTTGATTTTTAGCTTCTGCAGGCGGGGAGTTGCATTTCTGGACTGTGTACAGGCCTTTGATGATTTCATGTTGTCCAACATCGCCTTCTGTTCTCCTGGAGCAGAATTTGAAGGGGTGGCTGAGCTGCCTAGGCTTCCCGTCACTGCTCAAAACCTACCAAATTTTTCTGCCATTTCCTTTTCTTTACAACATTATTCCTTGAACCAAAGATCTGAATCCCCTTTTCTTTGGATCTCTCACATGAGAACAAGATGCCACCAAAGTTTTGCCCCCTTCCTCATCCTTGAGATGGTAAGACATTTTCCTCGCAGCATCAAGGAGTGTTTTTCGCAGCAGTGAGAATGAATTCTTGGCTCACGTGGAAAAATTGTGCCATTGTGCTTGAACCCTGGTGTGCAGGTTTTTAAAAATGAGAGGAGTTGTTTGGCTCTTTTCCATCAGTCAGCAGTTTGTGTTGGATTGATGCTTGTGTGTGCTTTTCTCGTGGTGGGAAGAAGACAGTGGTTTTGCAGTGGCTCAAATCCTGTTGGTGTCATTCACAACCATACATGAGTTCAGGATCACAGAAAAAGTGCTGTGTCAGCTGTGCGGTTGTGCATACAGCGCATTCAGCTGTGCAACTGGTTGTGTCAGGATGTATAGTCCTTGTCATAAGTGGAACGATGGGATGTGTTTTGAAATAGTGCATGATGGTCAGTGTAGGGGCAATGCTACAAAGTACTACAACAGTGGTTCTCAACCTTCCTAATGCCGCGACCCTTTAATACAGTTCCTCATGTTGTAGTGACCCCCAACCATAAAATTATTTATTTATTATTTACAATGCCTTCCCCCACCGGCAAAGGCCGCCTCGCCGGCCAGGAACGGGGGAAGGGTGGGCAGGGAGGAAAGAGGAGCCGCGCGTCTCCCCCGGGAAAAAACTTCGAGAACCCCCTGGGCTCTGATTCTGCTTCACTCTTGTTTCCACTGGGGGGGCAGTGTGGGAAAAGTTTCCAGAGTGTCGACCCTGGCCGGGGGGGGGGAGGAATCCCAGCGCCTTTGTCTTTTGCGCCAGGCGCAGCTCGCCCCCCCAGAAAAGCGCCGCCTTGAGGCCCCCCGGTCCTTCCGCAGCGCCCCCCTCCATGGTGAGTGGGGCAGGGGCCGTGGTGAGGAGGGGGCCTGCCCCCCATGCTGCCGCCGCCCCCCAAGCTGGCCCGTCAGACGGGAGGTTCTCCCGGTAGCAGAGAAGGGGAGCGATTTCAGTCCCTTCTGAACAGGGGGCAGGAGGACGCGAGCGCATGGCTCGCGCTTGTGCACCACCACTCCTGCTGTGGCGACGCTGTGGCCGCACATGCTCCCGCCAAAGGGGGCAGGAGGACGCGAGCGCGTGGCTCGCGCTTGCGCACCACCACCGAGGAGGGAATGGAGCCTAAGACCATCGGAAATACGTATTTTCCGATGGTCTTCGGCAACCCCTGTGAAAGGGTCGTTCAACCCCCAAAGGGGTCGCGATCCCGAGGTTGAGAACCGCTATACTACAAAGTACTGAATCCTTAATTGTAGATTGCAGCAATGTATCTATTTGAAGTTTGCATGCATATTCCAGTGTCTCAAATGGTTAATTTCTTTATTGCTCATTGCTACAATGTATCTGGTGAGGGGGGAGAAGATCGGAGCAGGCAAAAATGAAAGTACCAAGAAGTGTTTTTGGAAGGTGAAGTTTCTAATGATAAGGGGCAGGAAACATGTTCCAGCCTCAAGGATGAAAGATGGGTAAACAACTGCGAGTATGGGAAATGTCAAAAGATTTGCGGTGATGTTAAATTTATAATCGTCTCCAATCACAGCTCTGCATGCCCAAAATTTGTATGTGTGGGTATAAAGCCTGTGAACTCCATGTATACTTTAGTCTCAGCAACTTCAGAAAAAGTGCATGGTGTTGCTTGCTTTGCTCCAAATGGACATTACTGTCTAGCTCAGAGTGGAGTTTGTGGATTGTGAATTATCCAGGGCATAACACTATGGTTGTGCCTCTGGTTCTACATTCATTTTGAGGTTCTGAAAATTATTACTAGTGTATATACCTGGCATTGCCTAGATTTTATTTTCTCATAGGTAATAATTAGAAAGATTTGAGATCCTGTGTCTCTAATTCCCCAAACTGTCTTGTCCAGTACCTGTAACTTTTCCCCATATTCCACAATCCAATCTGTATTCAGAGTTATTAACATACAGAGGTTGGATTCCTGAGGGAATACACTGCTCTCCTCCTTGCTGCTAGGCCTCGTCTCCATAGCAACCTGCCTGAGCTCTCTGGCTTAGAATTCTAAAGGCCCCTCCCTAATTTGCAAACTCCAGGATTCCATAGGATGTTGAAAGTGGAATTATAGCGCTATCACCGTCTAGTGCGGAAATGGCTTCAGTTTAGTCATCTTGGCTTCTAGTGAGAGATTTGGCTTGGTTTGCTGGAAGACCCATTTGTTTATCTGTCTGGCAGCCTATGGCATCTGTAGAACACTCCTTCAACACCGCATTTCAAATATGTTGTTTTAATTCCTGTTAGTTTTCTTCGCTGTCCAGTTTTCACACCCACATGTAGAAATCAGAAGTTGTATGTTGTCCATGCAGCTGTGAATTTGGTCTGCATTTGGTTGGGCAACACTGCTGTTCAACACAAGAGTTGAACAGCACAATTAACATGCGGAGACTCCAGCTGCACAACCCTAAGGAAGGATCTCAGTCCTTGGCCATTTCCAAACTAGACTATTATAGTGCTATCATTCCACTTTCAACCTGCAATTCTCAGCTGCATCAATAGGAGTCTGGTGTCTAGATTGAGGGAGGTACTGGTACCACTCTACTCTGCTTTGGTTAGACCTCATCTGGAATACTGTGTCCAGTTCTGGGCACCCCAATTCAAGAAGGACATGGTCAAGCTGGAGCAAGTCCAGAGGAGGGCGACCAAAATGGTGAGAGGCCTGGAAGCCATGAAGCCCTATGAGGATAGACTTAGAGAGCTGGGTATGTTTAGTCTGCAGAAGAGAAGGTTAAGAGGGGACATGATAGCCATGTTTAAATATTTGGAGGGATGCCATGTAGAGGAAGGAGAGGGCTTGTTTTCTGCTGCTCCAGAGACCAGGACAAGGAGCAATGGCTTCAAGCTGCAGGAAAGGAGATTCTACCTGAACCTCAGGAAGAACTTCCTGACAGTCAGGGCTGTCCAGCAGTGGAATCTGCTGCCTTGGAGTGTGGTGGAGTCTCCTTCTTTGGAGGTTTTTAAGCAGAGGCTGGATGGTCATCTGTTGGGAGTGCTTTGAGGGTGTTCCTGCATGGCAGGGGGTTGGACTGGATGGCCCCTGGGGTCTCTTCCAACTCTACATTTCTATGATTCTATGAATCTATGAACCTCCTGTATAATTCTGGGCTTTGCAATTTACTGAGGCCAAAGAGCTCCCTGGCTGAGAATTCTAAATGTCCCTCCCTAAACTGAAAACCCCAGGATTCTATAGGACGTCAAAATTGGAATAATAGCACTATAACAGTGTAGTGTGGAAATGGCCCTTGTGTGCACAGTGTGAAAACCTACATGGAAAGAAAGCCCTGGTGACATATCTTGGATGGATTAACAAACTCTCAACAGCTTCTCTTGATTCAGCAAGATTTCCTCCCATTCCAGTCTTGAAACAGCTAGATGTTTTCCAGGGCTTATCCAGACTGGCCAAAAGCCTCAGGATTTGGTGGCAGTTGTACCTGTATTTGCTGTGTGATGTACCTCCTGTCCTGGTTCCCGCCACTCTTGCATTGGAGGGCAAAGGTGTTCCTTTAGAGAGCAGGAACTTACAGGCAGTTTTACAAAGAAAATCAAAGTACACAGTTATGGCGCTATTGTTCCACTTTAACTGCCATGGTTCCCTCCTGTGAAATCCTGGAATTGGCAGTTTAGGAAGGGACGTTTGGAGTCCTTTGACAGAGCCTTCTGCTGCCTCACCAAACTGCAAACCCTAGGATTCTATAGGATGGAACCCTGGCAGTTAAAGTGGAATAGCCAAGCTAACAAAATGAGATTCAACAGAGAGAAGAGTAAGGTCCTACACTTAGGTAGAAAAAATGGAATACAGAAATATAGGATGGGGGACGCGTGGCTGGATAGCAGTACATGTGAAAGGGATCTAGGAGTCTTCATAGACCACAAGCTGAACATGAGTCAGTAGTGTGATGCGGCAGCCAAGAAAGCCAATGCAATTCTCGGCTGCATCAATAGGAGTATGGTGTCTAGATCGAGGGAGGTACTGGTACCACTCTACTCTGCTCTGGTTAGACCCCATCTTGAATACTGTGTCCAGTTCTGGACACCCCAATTCAAGAAGGACATGGTCAAGCTGGAGCAAGTCCAGTGGAGGGCAACCAAAATGGTGAGGAGCCTGGAAGCCATGAAGCCCTATGAGGATAAACTTAGAGAGCTGGGTATGTTTAGTCTGCAGAAGAGAAGGTTAAGAGGGGACATGAGAGCCATGTTTAAATATTTGAAGGGATGCCATGTAGAGGAAGGAGAGGGCTTGTTTTCTGCCGCGCCAGAGACCAGGACAAGGAGCAATGGATTCAAGCTGCAGGAATGGAGATTCCACCTGAACCTCAAGAAGAACTTCCTGACGGTCAGGGCTGTCCAGCAGTGGAATCTGCTGCCTCAATGGAGTGTGGTGGAATCTCCTTCCTTGGAGGTTTTTAAGCAGAGGCTGGAAGGCCATCTGTCGGGAGTGCTTTGAGGGTGTTCCTGCATGGCAGGGGGTTGGACTGGATGGCCCGTGTGGTCTCTTCCAACTCTACATTTCTATGATTCTACGATTCTATGAATAATAATGCTATAATTCTGTAGTGTGAATGGGCCCTGATCTAGCAATGGCTTTAGACTTCAGGAACAGAGGTTCTACCTAAACATTAGGAAGAACTTCCTGGTGGTAAGAGCAGTTTGACGGTGGAATACGTTGCCTTGGTTTGTGGTGGAGTCTCCTTCTTTGGAGGTTTTTAAACAGAGGCTGGAGGGCGATCTGTTGGGAATGCTTTAAAAATTGTGTATTCCTGCCTGGCAGAATGGGGTTGGATTGGATGACTCCTGTGGTCTCCTCCAACTCTATGATTCTAGTTGTCATGACTTTTTAGGAATCACCATGACTTTCTCAACCCAGGTTAGGAGATGGTCTTTCCCCCCGCCGTGCTGCCGCTTGGGAGTGTACAATACTGGCCAGGCTAAAATCCAATGTTTGTATTTACTTTTGTGCTTCTGGACAGTCCCACCAGTGTTGTGTTGAATGGAGTGCGAACTTTTCCAGGAAGTTTTCCTCTGATCTTCCTTCCCTCATTATATCTCTGCTGGCCAGACCGAACAGGTCTTCTCCTTCCTGCTTTCTTTTACAGTTACAGCACTAAAGGTGTTTAGCCCTTTCGCACGAGGCAGGAAAACATGGATACTGGGGGAGGAAGTGTTTTGTTCATGGCAGGAATAAAGAGGAAGTAAAGGAATGCTGTCCGCACCAAAATTAACCGTGGCTCCAGCAGGTGAAAGAGAATAAATGAAACCCAGTATGCAGATTTAGGCCATCTCCAACCTACACTGTTATACTGCTATGATTCCACTTTCAACCTGCTGTGAAATTCTGGGGTTTGTAGTTTACTGAGGCCAAAGAGCTCCCTGGCTGAGAATTCTCAATGCCCCTCCTGAAATCCTGCAAACCCAGGATTCTATAGGAGGTTGAAAGTAGAATAATAGCACTATAACACTATAGTGTGAAAATGGCCATACTTTAGTTCACAAGGATGGTGCATTCAGGGGCATCATTTCCTCAACAGAAAATGTAGTACCAGAGGCAGAAATAACATGGAAATAACATGGAAAAGGAAGGGATAGATTCCTACATGACAAAAAAGAAAAGCAGAAGAAATTCGTGATGGTCAGAGCTGTCCGGCAGTGGAATCGGCTGCCTCGGAGTGTGGTGGAGTCTCCTTCCTTGGAGGTTTTTAAGCAGAGGCTGGATGGCCATCTGTTGGGAATGCTTTGATGGGTGTTCCTGCAAAGCAGAGGGTTGGACTTGATGGCCCTGGGGGTCTCTTCCAACTCTACAATCCTATGATTCTATGATCCTATGATACCTTAATGGCATGAGTCACTGGAGGATGCACTGCAGAATGTCTACACAAATACAAGAACCCTCATGACTGCTCAACATATCTGAAAACTGATACTGTCTTGCAGTGCTTTGATGCTCATCTTTTATTTTTGGCAAACGTGCATGAGCCAGCATGCTATAGCAGTTTGAGCACTGGACTGTCTGCAGAAGAGAAGGTTAAGAGGGGACATGATAGCCATATTTAAATATTTGAAGGGATGTCATGTTGAGGAGGGAGCAGGCTTGTTCTCTACCGCTCCAGAGACTAGGACAAGGAGCAATGGACTCAAGCTGCAGGAAAGGAGATTCCGCTTGAACTTCAGGAAAAACTTCCTGATGGTCAGAGCTGTTTGGCAGTGGAATACACTGCCTCCATGGAGTGTGGTGGAGTCTCCTCCTTCTTTGGATGTTTTTAAGCAGAGGCTGGATGGCCGTCTGTTAGGAATGCTTTGATGGGTGCTCCTGCATGGCAGGGGGTTGGACTCGATGGCCCCTGGGGTCTCTTCCAACTCTATGATTCTATGTTTCTGTGATTCTATGAACATGTTTCAGCAAATGTTTTGTGAGACCACTTGTGAAAGCCGCTTCCAAAATGCATCTGGGATGCCTTTCTATTTAACCAGCTTCCGCTTCTGCTTTCCATTTTAGTGCTTAATTTATACATCTATACCATGCTGGGAATAGCTTGTGAGGCAGCCTTACCTGCTTTCTCTTTTCTTTTGTATTTTGCTGTTTATACGTGCTTGCTCAGTAAGAGATTCTGGAGGCAGCTGCTGTAGTGTTTACCTTGCCTGTTGTCAGCGGGCACACACTGCTTCAGTAACATCAGCTAGAACAGAGTCCCATTATTTTCCAGCTCAAACTTTTATTATTCTGGTGGCGCAGTGGTTAAATGCCAGTATTGCAAGCCACAAGGTTGTGAGCTCGAGCCTGCCGGGCTCCAGGGTTGACTCAGCCTTCCATCCTTCCGCAGGTCGGTAAAATGAGTACCCAGCTTGTTGGGGACATGCATAGAAATACATGCTATTTGTAAGTTGTTTGCCGCCTTGATCCATATGGAGAGGCGGGACACAAATAAATAATAATTTAAAAAAATTCTATACCACAGAAATGCTTCGACAGCCTAACACTGAAAGTCTGTGTTTCTCCATCGTTCCTTCGCCCTCCTCCCAATGTTGATGTGGCTAAAAAAATAATTTCCACCTAGCCTGGGAAAAACACCACCATCTCCACCACCAAATTAGGCAGAGCAAAGATAGGACTGTGATGTTTTCTTTTGGAATGGCGTGTTAGGGGCTTGTGTTTAGGTTGTGATAACAGCTCAAGTTTGCTGGTGTTTCTCCTGCCTGGGTGTTCAGGAGATTTGGATCCTGTTTTTGCAACAGTTTGGCTGAGATCCTGAGTGAGGGTTGTGTTGCATAAACCTCCCCATCTGGCATTATGCACTGATGGTGCTATGGCAGCCTCCTTTTGAATGGCAACACTGCACAAATGAATACGCTCCTGAATGTGCAGCTGAATGCACCATCAAATGTGCACACAACACATGCATCCACACCCACGCATGTGTCTGTACGCCTCACCACATCCGCCTATGCATCTGGTTGCACCGTGGCACCGTAAGCCCAGCTCCGCTTCTGCAAACATGAACAGAATGCAGATGCTGAGCCTTGGACAAAAATGTCCAGCTGCTTCTAAAGCGAGATGGACACTTATGCAGGGTACCAGAAGGTTTCCGGCTTTTGTGTAGTTCTCTAGTTTTCCCTCTGCATTTTCAACCCTAGGCCTAATGTTTCAGGTTCTCACTGATCACCTATCAATGACTTATGTTTCTGAGGCCAGAAGTTATCTGAGTGTTAAGTTCTTTTCTGGAGACTGTGCAAGGAAGTGTTCAGTACGTCGTCGTGCATCGCTTTCTCACTGGCTGCGCATTGATGGCTCAGTGACCAAAGATGGGGCAGGCTGGTTTTTCTGATGTTCTAGAGACTGGGACCATTTCCACACTGGACTGTTATAGTGCTATTGTTCCACTTGCAACATCCTATGGAATCCTGGGGTTTGCAGTTTTGGGAGGGGCCGCACTATAACAGCGCTATAACAGTCTAGTGTGGAAATGGCCTAGGATACAAGCCAATAGATTCAAATTATGAGAAAATAGATCCCACCTAGACATTAGGAAGAACTTCCTGACAGTAAGAGCTGTGCACGAGTGGAATTGACTGCTATACCACTGTTAGATATTTCAAGGATTCTGGGCAGGGTCTTCGTGTCACTTGAAAAACACCATGTTTTATCTGGCATAGTTTTTTAGCCTGTGCTGCTGCCAGCACCTGTGATGCCCAGGGGGCTTAGAGGGCATTTCCACACATTTGGAACCCACTTGGGCTCCCCTCAAGGGTCACAGTGAAATTTTGCAAAAATTTTCAAGACACAATTGGAGCTTCAAAATGTCCCAAAATGCCCTTTAGAGGCCCAAGAAGGACCCCAAACTGGCCCATAAAATGTGCTGGGGGTGGGGGTCCTTTTCCTTTTGCAGGAACAGGTGCAGACCTACAAGCTCTCCTGGAGGGCTGTTTTGGCCCCGTAGTCTTTTATAGTTCCCCTGCCCTAAATGTAACTTGCAAATGTTGCAAGTAACTTGCACTGGCAAATGTTTGTGCCGGTAGGGCATAGAGCATCTTCATGGCGGTTTTGTGAAATTCCTTTTGATCCATGTCCTGCTTTGTTTGATTTTGGAGCTGCCGTTGTTCTATCCTCCTTAAAGAGTGACGGCGTGTCGAAATTGACCTGGTGAATTTGCAGAAGAGGCGAGAGTTGAACTCGGCTCTTCGCTGTCTCTTATCCACTTCCGTCGCACTCCCCGAAGACTCCGCTTGCTAGCTGGTGTTCTGAAACTGTTCGAACGTGTTGCCCTGTCTGTTGACAGAGTCACTTCATTTGAGTTGATCTTGTTTGCTCATTAGCTGATTGTAGCAATTTTGAATGAATTACCCTAGGATGACAGAAAGTTCAAGCAAATCTCTGGTGGCCGGTGACTCATGTGAATGAATGCGCGAGGGGTGGAGGTGGGGGAAATCTAAGGCTGCCTTTGTTTCTAGCTTGGGAAACAACACAAAGAAACTAGGAGTATTTCCTCACTACACTGTTGTAGTGCTATTATTCCACTTTCTTTCTTTTTTTTTTACTTTCTTTTTATTAAATTTTTTCATTCTAACGGGCATAAGCTCATAAGACTTGTTAATGCTTACAATATAAAATATACCATAACATACCATAATATACAACATATAATATACTCTTTTGACATGTTCATAAGACCTAGAATCATAGAATCATAGAAATGTAGAGTTGGAAGAGACCCCAGGGGCCATCCAGTCCAACCCCCTGCCGTGCAGGAACACCCTCAAAGCACTTGTTATTATTTACAATATATAATATACTTTCAACATCCTGTGGAATGCCGGGGTTTGTAGTTTACTGAAGCCAAAGAGCTCCCTTGCTGAGAATTTTAAATGCCCCTCCCACTGCAAACCCCACAATTCCACAGGATGTTGAAAGTGGAATAATAGCACTATAACAGTGTAGTGCGGAAATGGTCTAGGAGTATTTCCTCACTACACTGTTGTAGTGCTATTATTCCGCTTTCAACCTCCTGTGGAATGCTGGGGTTTGCAGTTTCGGGAGGGGCATATGACCATTGCAAGCTGAGTTACCATCCTAGGTCCACTTCACTTTGGTCATTTCCACACTACACTGTTCTAGTGCAATTATTCCGCTTTCAACCTCCTGTGGAATGCTGGGGTTTGCAGTTTCGGGAGGGGCATTTGACCATTGCAAGCTGAGTTACCATCCTAGGTCCACTTCACTTTGGTCATTTCCACACTACACTGTTCTAGTGCAATTATTCCGCTTTCAACCTCCTGTGGAATGCTGGGGTTTGCAGTTTCGGGAGGGGCATATGACCATTGCAAGCTGAGTTACCATCCTAGGTCCACTTCACTTTGGTCATTTCCACACTACACTGTTCTAGTGCAATTATTCCGCTTTCAACCTCCTGTGGAATGCTGGGGTTTGCAGTTTCGGGAGGGGCATATGACCATTGCAAGCTGAGTTACCATCCTAGGTCCACTTCACTTGGGGCACTTCCACACTACACTGTTCTAGTGCAATTATTCCGCTTTCAACCTCCTGTGGAATGCTGGGGTTTGCAGTTTCAGGAGGGGCATTTGACCATTGCAAGCTGAGTTACCATCCTAGGTCCACTTCACTTTGGTCATTTCCACACTACACTGTTCTAGTGCAATTATTCCGCTTTCAACCTCCTGTGGAATGCTGGGGTTTGCAGTTTCGGGAGGGGCATATGACCATTGCAAGCTGAGTTACCATCCTAGGTCCACTTCACTTGGGGCACTTCCACACTACACTGTTCTAGTGCAATTATTCCGCTTTCAACCTCCTGTGGAATGCTGGGGTTTGCAGTTTCAGGAGGGGCATTTGACCATTGCAAGCTGAGTTACCATCCTAGGTCCACTTCACTTGGGGCATTTCCACACTACACTGTTCTAGTGCAATTATTCCACTTTCAACCTCCTGTGGAATGCTGGGGTTTGCAGTTTCGGGAGGAGCATTTGGCCATTGCAAGCCGAGTTACCATCCTAGGTCCACTTCACTTTGGGCATTTCCACACTACACTGTTCTGGTGCAATTATTCCACTTTCAACCTCCTGTGGAATGCTGGGGTTTGCAGTTTAGGGAGGAGCGTTTTGAATTCTCAGCCAGGGAGCGCTTTGGCCTCGGTAAACTACAAACCCCAGAATTCTAAAAGATGTAGAAAGTGGATAATAGCGCTCTAACAGTGTAGTGCGGAAAGGCCCTAGAAAACATTCTACAGGTCATACTAATACCAGGAATTTGAGAGTGTGACAGCACTCAGGATTGCCAAAAATGATTGCAAAAAGAAGTACCCTCTTTGCAGAGTTTAGCAAATCTTAAGTCCCCACTCTGTGCTCAGTCTCTTTCCTTGCGGTTTTTCTCTTCTCTTCCACCCTCTTTTCTCTCTCTCATCTTTTGTGCCCTTTCCCTTTGTCCACTTACCCCCTCCCACCGCGAGAAGCAAGACTTTACCCTATTCCTTATTTCTTTGAAGAGTTTAGGGGGCCATGCAGAGAGGAGGACCACTTAAAACTGCCTACAAGCCCCTGAAAAGAAAGGAATATTCCAGGCTGCCCTCCTTTGCTTAGGGAAAGTTACAGAAGAGCGCCACTTGGTGTCTACATGAGGTACTGCAGGCTGGAGTAGATT
Source organism: Ctenosaura bakeri (assembly GCA_948474755.1). Classification (NCBI taxonomy): domain Eukaryota; kingdom Metazoa; phylum Chordata; class Lepidosauria; order Squamata; family Iguanidae; genus Ctenosaura; species Ctenosaura bakeri. The sequence continues at coordinate 113,561 of CAOLHI010003570.1, read as the reverse complement.
TTTTTTTTACATTATTTTTTATTGGTATTAAATTATATTCATAGAATCATAGAATCATAGAATCATAGAAATGTAGAGTTGGAAGAGACCCCAGGGGCCATCCAGTCCAACCCCCTGCCATGCAGGAACACCCTCAAAGCACTCCCGACAGATGGCCATCCAGCCTCTGCTTAAAAGCCTCCAAGGAAGGAGACTCCATTACACTCCGAGGAGCAGATTCCACTGCCGGACAGCTCTGACCGTCAGGAAGTTCTTCCTGAGGTTCAGGTGGAATCTCCTTTCCTGCAGCTTGAATCCATTGCTCCTTGTCCTGGTCTCTGGAGCAGCAGAAAACAAGCCTTCTCCCTCCTCTACATGGCATCCCTTCAAATATTTAAATGTGGCTATCATGTCCCCTCTTAACCTCCTCTTCTGCAGACTAAACATACCCAGCTCTCTAAGTCTATCCTCATAGGGCTTCATGACTTCCAGGCCTCTCACCATTTTGGTCGCCCTCCTCTGGACTTTATACAAAGTAAAGATGCAGCGTCACTATTCTAAACATCATCTTCCATTACATTACTTATTACATTACCTTATCTGCCACATTTTACATTTCTTTCAGAATTCATTTTTCAAACTTTGCATATATATATGTACAAATGTATATTCAAACCTTTTCGAAATAATAAAAAAAAAGAAGCGGACAAAGCAAAACAGAACAAAAAATACAAAATTTAAATAATAACTCCCTCTAGATAGGGCTCACACAACGGACTGGCCAGTTTCATATGTTCATGTTTCTTTTATTTACATGTTCCCCCCCCCTTATTTATTTTTTCCTACTCTGATGTCTTTGTTATTGTTCCTCCTCATACATTTTATTAATAAACTAAAATTCATCCATCCGTTTCAGAGGTCAGATAACAATGAGATGCATATCCCTCGCATCTCTTTAGTTTTTGTGTCAAGTTTCAGGTCCTAGATTTTGTTCTTTGAACTGCAGTAGACACACACTTCTATTATTACAGGTTTGGTGCAAAGAAAAGCCCAGTTGGAATGAAGTCAATTGGCGAAGCACGCTTTTGCATATGTATTATTTATAGAATTTTATGAGTCATGTTTTCTGTTCCCTGGGTGTCTAGTGATTTGTCAGCATGGAACACGTGCAGAGTTTCATAAAAACATTTAAAAAAAAAAGCATGAATGCAGCAAAAAAAAATCTAGCAAAGTGTGGCAGAAATGGAGAAGCATGATCCAAGCCGTTGGGAACAGAATTAAGCCCAGATTGATTTCTTACCTATTCATTGCACTTGTAGGCAAAACAGCAATATGAAACAACAGCAAAGCAATTAAAACAGCGCATCAGGAAAACAGGATAAGACCAAGGGAGTACATCATTAAACCAAAGAAAAACTAGCAGGAAAGAAAAAGCAGTGCAACCATCTCAGACCAGGCAAACTGGCCTTAAAATATCTGGGAGAATGAAAATAGATACTTCCAGATGGGACTTTTAATTAGGCAGTGAGCCTGCCACCATAATGAAATTTTAGGGGGTATTGATCCGATCACCTTTTTACCTTTAAGAGGGACCATTCTGACATGCCCAGAAAAGGCAAAAAAAAAGGCTTTAGGGGGACAGAAAAAGTTCCTCTTCCCATCCATTTTTTCCAGGGCTTTATATCTCTACTTTGGACTTGATTTTGGAAAGGACTGTTCGCATATTGTAGAATGTAGGATGTCTTTTTTCTGCTGTTTAGTCCAGAAATGCAGTCAGGGATTGTGCCGAGCGTATGTTTAAATATTTGAAGGTGTGTCGTAGGGAGGATGGAGCAAGCCTCTTTTCTGCTGCTCCAGAGTTGAGGACATGGAGCAATGGCTTCAAACTTCAGGAAAAGAGAGTCCATCTAAACATTAGGAAGAACTTCCTGACATTACAAGCAGTTTGACAGTGGAATCTGCTGCTGCCTTGGAATGTGGTGGAGTCTCCCTTTTTTGAGGTTTGCAAACAGAAGCTGGACAGCCATCTGTGAGAGGGAGGGTTTTGATTGTGTCTCCCTGCCTGGCAGAATGGGGTTGGACTGGATGACCCCTGGGGTCTCTTCCAACTTTATGAGTTTATAATAACCTTCCACTAACAGGGTAGGAAGGCCTTTGCATGACACACCGTCTGATTCCTCTTCTCACCTCCTTCAGAGTCTTCAGTCTTCTGCTGAATGTGAAAGAAACTGGTCTATATTTGGAAACCGAGTGAAATAACAACATGAACCATGAAAGAGCAGAAAATCTTTTCTCTATTCAGGCCAATCTTCATTTTGTAGATGTTTTGGAAGACAAGAAAAAAAATAAAGGGTCAGAAGCAAAAGTTTGAAGAAGACTACATTTTTGGGGGACTACATTCTGGGGACTACATTTTTGAGACACCCCCCATTGGGCAGAATGGCCATTTGGGGAACAGTGGAAAATCAGAAGAAACAAAATGGTTATAAGGGATGCTTAGAAAATAAGGCTAGATAAATTTCTGTGAGACAAAGGCCATTTCTGCACTGGACTGTTATAGCGCTATTATTCCACTTGCAACTTCCTATGGAATCCTGGGATTTGCAGTTCCCTCCTGAAACTGCAAACCCCAGATTCCATAGGATGTTGCAAGTGGAATAATAGCGCTATAACAGTCCAGTGCGGAAATGGCCAGAGTTAGTATTTAGCAATTTTTGTTCCCCTGCCACCACCGTCCCTTTGTTCCAGATGTTCTTCTGAAAAGGCATGCTTTCTGTCTCTGACATTGGAAAAGGCTAAATTCAGAATACTTTCTTCCTTTGTTTTATTTTATTATAATATTGACATATCTTTGGTTTACAAGTATAACTTTAAGGGCTTTCCACCCTATGCTGTTATACTGCTATTATTCCCCTTTCAAACTCCTGTGGAATCCTGGGACTTGCAGTTTAGGCTGAGCTTTAGAATTCTCAGCCTGAGAGCCCTTTGGCCTCAGTAAACTACAAATCCCAGAATTCCACAGGAGGTTGAAAGGGGAATCATAGCCCTAGAACAGGGTAGTGTGGGAAGGTCCTTAGTTTAGCCCAGACTAAGCGCAGCTTGATTTAATAACAAACACAGAAAGCATTTTAAAGTGCAACATCAGTAAATTTGTTGTTATTGTCCGAATAAACTTGTACATTATAATTTAATATACCAAAACCTTATTTTTGTGAGCAAACCCCAGCCACACATAATGCATTTTTACCTAAAGTCACAAACTGATTTTAGACCTGTAAAAAATGCTAAAAAGAAGCATTGCTTGACATCGCTGGACTGTATCTCCAGAATTCCCCACCATTGGCTAGCCTGGCTAGGGATGATGGAAGCTGCAGTATAACAATATCTGGAGGCTAGAAGATTCCCATCCTAATACTGTTAAGTATTAGGGATATCTGGTCTTTCCCCACAGAGCTGTAATTTCCTGTCAAAAAGGAATAATTGTCAATTCTAAGTGTTTTCCAGAGCTTGGAAAAGTCACTTTTTTGACCAGAATGTTCAGAATTCCCCAGCAGCCATGCAATCCAAAGAGTAACTTTTCAAACCTCTGTGGTTTTCATGCTCATTCCTCATAGGCTTTCTTTCTTACTGAAGAAACCTAACAGCCCAAGAGTCCTTTTAGATTAAAAAAATAAAGTGACTAATTCTCATTAATTTTTTGAATTTCCGATGAAGAATGAGAGACAGATTGAGAGGGTTGTTCCTTTTTTTAAAAATATTTTTATTGAAATCATACAAATAAAACACACATTATTTCTTACAAATACATCTTATACAGTCTTATCATTAATAACATTCCAAACATTCCTATACCTGCTTATCCTCTTCCCTTATTACTTTTATATTACTTGTGGACAATTATAACTTACTTGTAATTTACCAGCTCTTCTTATATTATGCCTTAACACATACCACTACCTCTTCTATTTCTCTATATAAGCTTGTTACAGTAATTTTTACTCCGAGTCTTAATTGTTCAGTTTCTTTACTATTATCTTTCCCAATGGGTTTCCCAAAGGGGTTTCACTAAATTCCATTCCTCTATAACCTGATTTCTCGGGCTGTCCTTTATTCTTGATGTAAGTTCATCCAATTCCCATAAATCAAACAATTTCCATAACCAGTCTTCTATTTTAAGTATTTCCTTTGATTTCCATAGTTGTGCATACACCAATCTAGCTGCTGTTACCATGTGTATTAACATTTTCCTCTCTGAATTTTTCTTAAAATGTTTATCATCTGTCATATTTAGTAAATATATCTCCGGACTCATTGGAAAATTAATGTGTAGAGCCTTAACTATACACTCATGAATATTCTTCCAAAATTCCTTAGCTTTTATATAGGACCACCATAAATGGTAAAAAGTTCCTTTTCCTGGACATTTCCAGCATACATCCTTTCCATTCTTACTCATTTTTGCAATTTGTACAGGTGTAAAGTACCAACAGAGCGTTGTTCCTTGCGTGATCTGGTATTTGGTACACCTCACCTGGGGCACAGGAGTGGAAGGTATAGGAATATTTGCTATCTGTATCAACAGAGTGCAGCGTAGCCAGTATGATATGAGCTTGTGGTAGTAAACAGGAGAAAAATACTCAAGATTCTCTTCTAAGGGGGAAATAGAAGGGGAAAAACTTACATTTATTGTTTCAGGAAAGCCCTCTTGGAATAAGAAAGAAGACAGAAAAAGATTACCTAAATTGCAGTAGAAGAGCCCCTAAGAGCTGGCTCTCAGGTGTGGATATAAGCCATCTTGAGGCAGGAGCCTCATGGACGCTCGCTTTCTAGACAAAGGACTACCATCACTAATTTTGGAAAGAAGAGGGGAGTGACCTTGTTACCCTGTGTGTTGGAGGTCCCAGGAGGGGCACCCAAAGTACCAATTAAAAACACAAGATGGGGAAATTAGACTCGAGCACTCTCTTAAGCTAATGAGAGGCAGGATAACTTTAGCTGGGATCTTTAAACCTATGTCTACGGCGTCAGGTCCGAAGAGTAGCCAGGCAAGTTTTAAAGTAATAAAAATAACAGTTTTATTAGAAGACAAACAACACATAAGACATGACATACACACAACTAACTAGAAATAGAAAAGAGAATTTTGAGGAAGATGGGCAATATGACACCTGTTCACGTAGTCCTGGAGAGAAGAGAAGGTGGAGGGGAAGGAAGCTCAGTGCGGTTCGCTGAGGGGGCGACTCGCTGGACAAACTGACAGCGAGGCAGGATAGCAGTCCAGAGTGTTCCGAGGAAGGCTCAGAATCGGGGACCTTTTATAAGGTGGATTTTACCTACAGGCCATGCCATGCTCGGTGAGAACAAAGGAAATTTGGAGCTGGACAAAGGATTTGGAAAAGGTCAGATTTTGCATGATGAGCTTAGCGCTTGATGACAATAGTATGGCCAGTATGCAAATGGATCAACATAAAGGACTGGCTCGGCCTCTCGGCAGAGCGTCTTTGTGTAGATTCGTGCTGAGCAAGGCATGTTTGCAAGAAGGTGTTCCTTGAAGCGTCGGAGAGGCTTAAGCTGCCTGCCTAAATGAGGTTTGGAATGTACAACCATTAACGGCCGCGCCTAATACGTGCTTGTCCGGTGGACCTCTGCAAACACGTGGAGTAGGGTGGCAGAGAAAGGTCAAGTAAAGGCCAAATTATTTGATATCAAGAGATATCTAGTGCTCTCACCAGACATATCATAACTGTGGTAACAACCACTGCAGGCAGAAAGGAAGCAAAAATCAAAGAAAGAAACAGAGAGATGAAGCAGAAGGGCAGGCACGCTCTCTAGAACTCTAGAACTTGATGCCTCTTGGCTTCCAAGAAACAGATCCCTAAAATTGTTCATACAGCTGTCAAGGAAGACAGAACACTTGGGAAGACCGGCTTTGGGTTCACTTATTTTGCCCAGGATACTGGTCCTCGTGAAAATCCATTGCCAATTGCGATGGATTCTGTTCCCCAAAGCTGCCCCTTCATGCCAGAAAGGGGTGCCGTTTTTGCATCTTGGAAAGATTACTGTTTTGAATTACAACTCCCAGAATCCGCCAGTCAGCGTGGCCACAGGGCATGGATTCTGAGAGTTGTAATCCAAAACGTAATTTTTCGAGCTGGGTCCACTTCTCCGTAAACTTGCAATGCGATAAAGAGACAGAGTACTGGCAACTGGTTGCTGTACATTGTGGTATTTCAATTTATTTTAACCTTTAAAAAAGGCCTTGTAAATACAACCGACAGAAAGAAATAGGAATTTAAATCAAAACTGGGATTTCTCCCCAATTATAGATTTCACTAACCTCGATTTTAAACTCCCATACAGACAGATCTTTGTCATTTTAATGTACATGGCTCGAAATGTAACAGGATGCAGAGGAATATTGTTAAGCAAGTCCTGTGCCAGCCAGAGGTTTGGGGGGAGTGAGGAAGGATCCGGAGAGCAAATGCAAAAAGGGATTTTGGAAAGCATTAACAACTCATGCCTGCTGACAACAACAGTGACATGACCCCCACTGCACTTCCTGGCAGCTATTTTCAGCTTAAACCCAGCTTCAGTTCTCACATCTAAAGCTCCGCCGCTCAGTGCTTTCATCCCCCCAATAAATTCATGCTAAAAAGCCTGCCCTGAAACGCTCTCTGATGCATTCTCTTGAGCTCCCATTTTGCATCCAGAAGAGAAAAACAAAACAGTAACAACAACATCTGCAAGATTCCAGCGAGTGCAGCAAGGTGGCACAGACTGAACCTAGGAGAATGTCAGAACCAGTGGTGGTGTTGTGACTTAGATGTAAGGATTCCAAGAGACTGAGGCCCTTTCCGCACTGAGGCTTCTAGCGCAAGCGGGGGAGGCCGGCAAGCACAAGAAGGCTCGTCCGGGAGGCTGCCGCTTCCCCCTCCTTCCTTCCGCAGGCGAAGGAACCAGCGGGGAAGCGGCACCGAAGGAGGCTTGCCGCGCAAGTCGCCCTCCCCCCTGTGCGAAGCGGGAGACCTTGCGTCGGATTCCCACCCTGCGCGCGCGCGCGAAGCGGGCGTCGTCGCGCCGGATTCCTCCCCCCCGCGCGCGCGAAGCGGGCGGCGTTGTGTCCCCCCGCGCACGCGCGCGAAGCGGGCAGCGCGTCCGTCGCGCTACCTCCCCACCCCGCTCCTTCCTTCCGCAGGGGCGGAGGGAAGGAAGCGCGACCTGGCCGGCTCCCGGAGGCTCCGCACGAAAGGTAAGTGCGGGTGGGCTCCGGGAGCGTTGCGCGAGCGCGGGGTGATTTTCGCTTGTACGCGAAAATCAAAAAACCCGCGCTCGCGCCGCTTCAGCCCCGTGAGCCGGGCGGAAGTGGGAGTGCGTCGTGCGGAGCGACACTCCCACTCCTGCGAGGCTCACGGGGCTATTGCGCGCGCAAAGGCCCGTGCGAAAAGGGCCTGAGATTCGAATCCCTGCTTAGCGATGGAAATTGACTGGGTGACTTTGGGCAAATCACACTCTCTCAGCCTCGGAGGAAGGCAGCGGCAAAACTCCTCTGGACAAATTTTGCCAAGGAAACTTGGGATAAGTTCACTGTAGGGTTGTCTTAAGTCAGAAAGGATTTGAAGACACAACAGGCAAGACTAACATGGCTACTTCTCTGGAAAACAGCAGAATCTAGGTATCCCTAGATGAACTGGAGAACTGCCGTGCCATGTTTTTCCTCTCGTCACTGTAAATATGTGCTACCCGACTCAACCCTTCCCACTATGGCAGAGGTGGCCCTGGTTACTCCTGCACCTTCCCATTTTCTCAGCCTTTTTTTAAATGTTCCAGATTATCGTAGAATCATCAAGTTGGAAGAGAGCACAGGGGCCACTCAGTCCAACCCCATTCTACCCTGCAGGAATACTCCATCAAAGCACTCCCAACAAATGGCCATCCAGCCTCTGTTTAAAAAGAAGGAGACTCCACCATGCACCAAGGCAGCATATTCCATTATCAAACTGCTCTTACTGTCTGGAAGTTCTTCCTAATGTTTAGGAGGAATCTCTTTTCCTAAAATTTGAAGCCATAGCTCCATGTCCTAGTCTCTGGAGCAGCAGAAAACAGGCTTGCTCCATTCTCAATATGACATCTCTTCAAATACTTAAACATGGCTATCGTGACCCCCCTTAACCTTCTCTTCATCAATCTAAACATACCCAGCTCCTATACCTCTTCTCATAGGGCTTCGTGGTTTCTAGGCTTTCTACCGTTTTGGTCACCCTCCTCTGGACATATTCCAGCTTGTCAATATCTTTCTTGAACTGCAGGGCCCAGAACTGGACACAGTATTCCAGGTGGGGTCTGACCAAAGCAGAACAGAGTGGTACCATTACTTCCCTTGACCTAGACACTATCCTATTGATGCAGCCTAGAATCACAATGTCCTTTTTAGTTGCCGCATCACACTGCTGGCTCAGCTTGTGATCTATTAGACTTCCAGATCCTTCCCACATCTACTATATCCAAGCAGGGTATCACCTCTCCCCTCCTCCCACCCAAAATATTCTGTCTTTTGAGTTGTTTTCTCCCACCTCCCTTCTTTTTCCAAGCTTTCCTAAACTCTTTACCTAAATCCTAGGGTTTCTCTGCTCAAGACAGTAGTTCTCTTTGTTCTTCCTCACTGATAATTTTTGCTCTCTGGTTGTGTGTCCACACTGTCTTGACCATACCCTGATGTGGCTCAGCCTCACACCTTTTGGTTTTTGTCTGCAAAATGTTGCAGGGTGCACGTACATTGAAGAGACCTTGTTTAATAGGAGCAAATTAAATGATAAGGCAGGCCTGTCATCACCATACATTTTTGAACCTGCCTTCCCCAGCGAGTTCACCGCTCGAGGGAGGAGGCTGTTGGCATTTTAGAGAGTTCTGGCGTCACCTCCTACACGCTTCTGAAATGGCACCTAACTGAAGGTTAAAAGTGTCTCTTGCAAAGTGGTTGGGGAGCACTGGGAATATGAGCTCCTTGTCTCCCAGACAGCTTCAGTTGAGGGGAAAAAACATTATTTACAGAGCAGTTCAAAGAGGCAAGGGTTAGTTTCATTTGTCATCTTTTCTTTTTTTCTCTGCCAGGTTATGCTTTTTATTGAAAGGTCTCTTACAAAAGGAGAACCATCATGGTCTAGTGGTTTGAGCATTGGACTGCAGCCATTTCCACACTAGACTGTTACAGTGCTATTATTCCACTTTCAACATCCTATGGAATCCTGGAGTTTGCAGTTTTGGGAGGGGCCAGCCTCTCTAGCCTGAAGAGGAAATGATTAAGGCCACCTTAGGTATCCAGATGTTGTTGGCTACAGTTCTTATCATCTAGAGAGATGACCAGCATTTCACAGATGAAAATGTCTTCACATGTCTGGACAAGCAATATCAGTGTGGTCAAAATGATAAAGTTATGAGTAAGGAAAGAACTAAGAGAAGCCATAGCAATTTGCTTTTGCCAGAGCCTCCTGGGAAGGGCAAGATTTCACCGCCTCTTCTCTTCTCTCCCCACTCAGTGTATTGAATGCCAACTACTTGCATTCTTCAAGCTTGGTTTGCTTCTGAAAATGAAGGAAACTGAAGTAATTGAAGTAAACTTGACGACAAAGGAGGGAAATGGTAGGAGGAGAAAGAAACTGGGACCTTGCAAAAGAGATGAAAAAGTGGGACAGCATAGGATTAATCAGGACTATCCTTTCCAAATCAGGAGTTGGAAGGTGTACCATTGGCCTTGCTGTCTTAGGTTGATGGGAGTTGATGTGGAGCTCACATTGGGAACCACTCAGTCTAAGTAAAAACATGATAGTGTTTAAATCCATGTCTCCTGCTGTTGATGCTATCCATTTATTTAAAAACCCACACAGGAGATGCAAAGAAGCATTTAATAACCAGGCCAAACGGTGGCTGGTGGATTGCACGTCAATAGGGCGAGGAATCTGTCTCCAGATTTTGCAGCAGCTGACCAAGGTGCTGAATGCTATTCCCTGAAATAGATTTAGCACCCTGTGTAGCTTCTTTAAAGTGCAGATCAACATTTGGAATGGATTCATCATTTCACTGACATGGAAGCCACCAACGGTATCCCACAGGCCATATATAGTTTTCTTCCTGGCATTGCTCCTTCTGAAACCTTTGCTCCGTAGCCAGGAATGGGTCTGAGCTTTCCCTAGTCAACAGTGATGCTTTCTGTCTTCCTTTCTGCTGGTCAGCTGTGGTATGGTTTGCATTTGCATTACCAACTGTACCCAGAGCCTTTCTGGAGGGCAGCCAGATGGGCACTGGTAGACAGAGTTCCTTCCCTCTCTGGCTGTGCATAGAAATGGCAATTTCAGCAGGAACAGTCCAGAAGAAAAAGAAAAGTGGCTGCCCCCAATTCCCTTCCTGTTGTATTCAGGAAAAGAACAGAAGCAAGCTTCTCATTTGCTACTTTTGGGTCCCAGGTCTGGATTCCAGGGCAAGGCTAGACCCAGGTTCATATCATTACTCAGCAATGAAGCTCACTGGAATTGCTTTGTTCCATAGAATCAAAGAGCTGGAAGAGACTCCAAGGGCCATCTTGTGCAGGAATATACCATCAAAGCATTCCTGACAGATGGCTATCCAGCCTCTGTTTAAAAACCTCCAAAGCCGGAGACTCCACCACACTCCCAGGCAGCAGCGGATTCCACTATCAAACTGCTCTTACTTTCTGGAAGCTCTTCCTAATGTTTAGGTGGAATATCTTTCCTAGTAGTGGAAATCCATTGCTCCATGTCCATGTATTCTGTGAAATCAGTCTGCAATGCATCCTTAGCTGGCCAAGCAATGATTGATTGGTGGAGGAAGAAGAGGACTAGAGGGTTTTTTTTAAAGGGCCTCATTGGAGCTGCTGAAGGAGAAGTTCCTCCAGAAAAGAAGTGCCTGAGGTGTGGGTAGCAGGGGTTGGAAAAACTCTCAAATAATCAAATCCATGAAAGTCAAACCCACAAATGTGGAGGGCCAACAGTAGTTCTGCATGAGGAATCACACTGCATCCATGGACTATTTAATACTCCCACCTGGATTCCCTGTTTAAGTGCCACAAACCTCTCCCTTCCTGTGGCCATTTTGTGGCTGATGGAAAGCAGCAAGGATTGGAGAAGCATCAGGCTACATCTCCGTATCCAGATGCAGAGCGGTTATATTATCGGCTGGGATCCACCAGATTGCTCTGCGGATAATGTAAACAGTTCTGTGTCCGGCTGTGGTAGGGTGAGCAAAGTAGAACCATAGCCTGCATGCAACCCCCTTGGGCCATTTTTCTGACCTCCGACATCACAAAATTTCCCAGGTTCATTCCCCAGCATCGACTGCATAGGCTGCTGTCAGAAATCCTGGAGAGCTGCTCCTGGTCAGTATAGATTAGAGGGGAGCATTGGTCAACCTTCCAGATGTTGTTGGGCTCCAACTATAACAGCATTCCTCACTGTTGGCAATATGGTCATCCTTCCACATTTGCTAAGGTTAGGGTCACATAATCCCCTGCAAAAGTAAAAAACGTGAATAACTCTAGGCTCTCCCAAACCATACAAAAAGTATGATCAGCGTATTCAGCCCACCATGGATTCCTTTGAGGCATCAGGTTCCTCCACAAGACAGAAGTGGGGGGCCGGTGGGGCTTCCTGCCACCTCCACTGCTGCCCCACACCATTTTTAAGAGGGACTTACTAGCCCTCATCACGGTTTCTCAGTCTCATGAGGCTTGCAGTCTCTATTAAAAATGTCATAAGGCAGCAGTAGAGCTGGTAGCAAATAATCCGTGAATAATCAAATCCACAGAAGTGAAACCTGCAAATGTGGAGGGCTGAATGTATTAGTTAAAGTTGCTGTGAGCTGCAGTTCAACAACCTGTGGAGGTCCTCATGATGCACAGTTATTGTACTTTGGTCTGTCCCACTTGAACTGCCATGAGTCCATCCGATGGAATCCTGGGATTTATAGTTTCCTGAGGTATTTCTGGCAGAGAGTTCTACAGGCCCTCGCCAAACTACAAACCCCTGCATTCCGTAGGATGCAGCCACGGCAATTCCAATGAGATCAAAGTGCTATAACTGTGTTTGTGAAAGAGATCTTAGACTTCAGACTTTGGGCACTCAAAGTGCATCCTATTTTCTTGAGCTATGATATCTCCCGGGTTTCAGCAGCCCTTTGCCACCTCTGCCATCATCTGCTGGAAATATCTTTGAGATGTTGGCAGTTGTGGATGGGGGAAAGCACGACAATTTTCACAGTACAGACCACCTCTCAGCTGGTTTTCTCTCTTCTCATCTAAGAATATTTCCGCACGACACTCTATAGCACAATGATTCCACTTTCAACCTCCTATGGGATCCTGGGGTTTGCAGTTCTGGGAGGGGCCAGGTGGCCCCTCCCAGAACTGCAAACCCTAGGATTCCATAGGAGGTTGAAAGTGGAATCATTGTGCTATAAGAGTGTCGTGCGGAAATGGCCTAAGTCAAGAAAGATGAGGAAAGCCCTGCCTCTTGACTCTCCATCAGCTATGTCAGCAAACTTAGCATGCAAAATTCATAAGTTCAGCATTAGTCAACGGGTGCTCTGTTTGTGTGCGCGCGCGTGCGTGTGTTGTGTGTATCTTCCAGGCATGCTGTGCTGGAAATCATGTCCTCTCATCGGGGGTTCCTTGCTCCATCGTCAGCGCTTCAAGGAGGAAATGCCTAATGGGATGAGGGTTTCGTGTGCTCTTGGCTCTGGTTTTGTGCTAGTTTGAGTGCAAGGCTTGTTGACAACTTGCTCAGCATTCAGAGTGGAAGATGGGGCAGCAAAATTCTTGCTGATACCGAGAATGGAGGCGACTTTCTGGGCAAACCTTCCACAAACCAGTAGAAACCTCTGCCTGTCTTAGACATAGACCTGTTCTTCCACCAGTCTCTCTACTTATAAAACAGAATCGTAGAATCATAGAGTTGGAAGAGACCCCAAGGGCCATCCAATCCACTCCATTTTGCCATGCAGGAACCCACATCAAAGCACTCCCGACAGATGGCCATCCAGCCTCTGTTCAAAAACCCCCAAAGAAGGGGACTCCACCACATGCTGTGGCCGCAGCGTATTCCACTGTTGAACTGCTCTTGCTGTCAGGAAGTTCTTCCTAATGTTTAGATGGAATCTCTTGAAGGTTGAAGCCATTGCTCCATGTCCTAGGCTCTGAAGCAGCAGAAAACAAGCTTGCTCCATCCTCCGTATGACATCCCTTCAAATATTTAAACATGGCTGTCATGTCACCACTTGACCTTCTCTCCTCCAGGCTAAACATATCCAGCTGCCTAAGCCTCAGTCCTGGAGTGTGGATTGTGCCCCTCCCGAAACTGCAAACCCCAGGATTCCATAGGATGTTGAAAGTGGAATAATCACGCTATAAGAGTGTAGTGCGGAAATGGCCACAGAAACCTCTATACTCATGCCTCTGTACTCATCCCAGCAAATTTTAGTTTTCCAGCACGATAACCGATGATTGTCCCCATCTACGTTCTAGATAGATGCTCACACACTCCCCAGTCTTTTCTGAACCTATTCAAAGATTTATCCTTTAATAATATAGACAATTTCTCCATTTGCATTAAATCATAAATCTCCAATAACCAATCGTCAATTATTGGCACCCCCTCTTTTATTGGCCACCATGATTTAAGGACTAATTCCTTAAAATGCCAGTTGGTTGACTCTTGTTATACTTTCTCTTTTTTGTAGCTCCTTTTGACATTGGTTAAGTAAACCAGATAAAGGTCTTTCAAATAATTTCAATGAAAGTTAGCAGCTATCTGCTCCTTAAAAAAATTCCAAGTGCCCCCCACCTCACCCTGATTTTTCTTTGCCCCACTCCCATCTCCCCCCCCCTTTGTGCTGCATAGAGCAGAAGAGGACAGAAGCAGCGTTTGGAAACTGGCTATCCTGATGACTCATAAGTAGGTCACACCTTGCCCTTTAGGTAGGTTGTACCTGCGACGCAGCCGCCATTTCCTTTAACACACATGAAAGACAGGGTTTGAAACTGGGTCCCCGTGTTTTGGATGATGCTTAAAGGCAGGTCGTGCAGAAAGGTTGGGGACTACAAATCTGCATGCTTGCCATGGGTTGCATGAAACATTTACATACCTTTCAGCTCTTTGAATTTGTGATGCTGTTGTCTCTGTGTGAGCGGGAGAGAGAAAGAAGGAGTGTGTTTTGAAAGGAGTTTATTTCTGTTCCCACCTGTCTCCCTCTGCCAACATCTGCATTTTGACATGCAGTCTGCAAGCTTAAATTATTCACAACCTCGCCATCTATATTTTAAAAGCGCACATTCGTATTTGGGTGTTGCACTCTCTATTAACGTCTGTGCTGAATGTGCATGTGTTGGGTGAAAGGCCAGGTTGATTAGTCTGATGAGGAAAGAAAACAGAGAAGGAAACTTTGGCCATTTCCACACTAGACTGTTATAGTGCTATTATTCCACTTTCGACATCCTATGGAATCCTGGGGTTTGCAGTTTAGGGAGGGGCCTTTAGAATTATCAGCCAGGGAGCACTTTGGCCTCAATTAACTACAAACCCCAGAATTCCACAGGAGGTTGAAAGTGGAATCATAGCACTATAACAGTGTAGTGCAGAAATGGCCTAACACCGCATTAGAAGTGTGTTAACTGAATTAGGGAAAGCATTGCTTGGAGTCTGCAAGACTTAAGCATTGCCCTTGTTGACTTGGAACCTGATAGGATGGCGCATATAAACAAGTATGTCACGAGAGGACTTTCACACTGTGCAGTTATCGTGCAACGATTCCACTTTAATTGCCGTGGTTCCTGCCTATGGAATCCTGAGATTTGCAGTTCAGGGAGGAGCATTTAGACTTCTCAGGCAGAGAGCTCCAGTGCTTCAGCAAACTGCAAACCCCAGGATTCCATAGGAGGGAACCATGATAGTTAAAGTGGAATATAGCACTATAGCTGTGTAGTGTGGAAGGACCCTAGCATCCTGGCCTGCAAGATTTGTGTGCAGAATGTCCAAGATATAATATCCTTCGCCTCTCCAGTTGGAAGGATCAGGTAATGAGAAAGGCCTGCCTGCAGAGACCCTGGGGAGATGCTGGCCAGACAGAATAGGCATTGCTGGATGAGACAGGCAAAACATCCAGTCTAGTTCAATGTAGCTTCTGTTTGCTTCCATCTGAAGTGCGTGGTGGGCAGAGAGGGGAGAGATGAGAAGGAATGAGCCTCCTGCTCTCCAGTTATCCTCAGTGTCTGCAAAAGGAGCAGAAGAGAAAGCAGAGGGACTTGGAGAGTTCAAAAGGTTGGGACGTCAAGCTAGGAATATCAAGTGAGGGAGGAAAGGGATTTTCCCAGCAAGGTTGCACTCTGCAAAGCAGATTCTGTGATAACTTATTCATGCGCAGAGGGTGCCAAGGCAGTTCAGCCAGCCAAGCGCCTGGCATTGAGAGAGCACTCAGAAAGCAGGTCTGGGAAGTGGGAAACATTCACGCACACACCTGAATGAGGCATCTACTTTGAGATATTGTTTTATTCTTCTTCCTCCATTCCCCTGGTTCCACGCATGGCTGCATGATGGCTTCTCATGGAATCCTAGAATGCTAAAAGTTGGAAGAGACTCCAAGGGCCATCCAATCCAACCCCCTTCTGCCATGCAGGAATGCACAACTAAAGCGCTCCGGAAAGATGCCCATCCAGCCTCTGTTTAAAGACCTCCAGAATGGAGAGTCCAAGAGAGTCCCTTTCACTGTTGAGCAGTTCTCACAGTCAAGCGGTCCTTCCTAATGTTTAAGTGTAATGTCTTTTCGTGTAATTTGAATCCATTGCTTCTCATTGTAGTTTCTGAAACAGCAGAAAAGCAGCTCACCCCATCATCTGCAGACAGCCCTTGAGATTAAAAAAAAATGGATTTTTTTTTAATTAAAAAATTTAAACCACACAACTATGTAACAACAGAACTGAACTAAACATCAAATTACAACCTCTACCAACTATCAAAGAAACACAAAACTGAAACCAAAAACCTATGAAACACTACATGATAAGAAAACACAACTAACAAACCAATAAAAATGTTTTTAAAAGTGGTTTCCAGCTTTCCCAATGTAAACTCTTAAGTAACCTATAAAATAAAAACTTCTCTAGTTATGCATAACTTTCAGGTACTTCCACTGATACTCTTCCAAATACTAACTATTGAGTCCTATGGTCAACATTATTATTTTCTCTTCTCTTGTCTCTCTCTCTCTCTTTTTTTTTTTTGGTAAGAAGTGATAAACAACTTGAGATAATTAATTATGGTTATCTTGTCATCTCTCAGTCTTCTCCTTTGCAAGCTAAATGTATCCCACTTATCATAGAGTCATAGAATCATAGAATCAAGGAGTTGGAAGAGACCTCAGGGGCCATCCAGTCCAACCCCCTACCATGCAGGAACACCCTCAAAGCACTTCCGACAGATGGCCATCCAGCCTCTGCTTAAAAACCTCCCAAGAAGGAGACTCAATCACACTCCCAGGCAACCTATTCCACTGCCGGACAGCCCTGACCGTCTGGAAGTTCTTCCTGAGGTTCAGGTGGAATCTCCTTTCCTGCAGCTTGAAGCTATTGCTCCTTGTCCTAGTCTCTGGAGCGGTACAGAACAAGCCTGCTCCCTCCTCAACATGACACCCCTTCAAATATTTAAAGGAAACTTTAAATATTTAAAGTTATTCATTTCTCATAGAGTTTGGTTTCCAGACATTTGGTCATCTTGGTAGTGCTCCTCTTGACACATTCCCACTTGCCACTATCCCTCCTGAACTGTAGTGCCCACAACTGAACACAGTATTCTGGCTGAGGTCTAACCAAAGCAGAATAGAGTGGCACTGTGCTATCCTTCTGCTGATGCAGCCTGGAATTGCATTGGCATTTTTAGCAACTATATCACCCTTTTTATTCATGTTTTCCTAGTGGTCTACTAAAACCCCTAGACCCTTTTCATAGGTACTGCTTTCAAGCCAGGCATCTCCCATCCTATATTCGTGCAAATATAAGAGGGGTGACGTGCAGCATTTTAGCGATCACATTTATTTATTCAGTTGCACAGTTAATCAATAGTTCTAACATACAAGTTTAATCAGAGCTGGGGCTGGGGCAAAACTGTTTCTTCAGCTGCATGGTCTCTTCCATCACTCTGGTGAGGAGGCTGCCATCAGCTCTATGGTTTTGGGGCAAGGAATCCCAACTGGATTTTATGGGAGCTACTCCTGGTTTTACTGGAGCTATCCAAAGTGCTGAGGCCTATTCCTAAACTAGCTCCTGTAAAACTTGGATCAGCTCTCATAAAAACCCAGCATGGATTCACTGCTCCAGAGCAATAGAGTCACCAGTCATATCTGTCTTGGTACCTGACCAAAACCTGCCCTGGGGGTGAGGAACTTTAGGCTCCAGAGCCAAATCTGGTCCTCCTGAAGTCCCAGTTACGTCCTTTTGAAATCCCCATGTCCTCTTAGACCATCTCCACACTAAAGTGTTATAGCACTTTGATTCCACTTTCAACATCCTATGGATCCTGGGGTTTGCAGTTTCGGGAGGGGCCAGTCACCCCTCCCGAAACTGCAAACCCCAGGATTCCATAGGATGTTGAAGGTGGAATCATCGCACTATAACACTCTAGTGCGGAAATGGCCATAGCCATGATTCCACCATCTAGTAGTTTCTGACTTGGTTTGCTATTCATTTGGAATCAATGGAGTGCCTCTGTTATTGGAAGTAAAAACTATGAACTAAAATATGCTGGTATTTTGGTCCCACTCTTTTGTATTTACCTACACTCCTCTGGAATATTGCCTTTGGGTTTTCCTTCCCTTGCTTTACAATCAAGTACAGAGGCACCATTCTCTGTCTCATGCATCTGTGATGTCAGACAGCCACCAAAAAGGGATGGAATTTTTTTTCAGTCATGGCACCACCTTTACAGATCTGTTTCCCGGTGAGGCTCATTTTCACTGTTCTTCCATTTTTTAAAACCAGAATGTAAGCAGTGTTTGAGAGCCAGCAAGGTGTAGTGGTTTGAATGTTGGACATTGACTCTGGAGACCAGTGTTCAAATTCCTGCTCGGCCGTGGAAACCTTAGGCAAGTCATACCGTCTCAGCCTCAGAGGGAGGCAAAGGCAACTCCTCAACCCTGAATAATTCTTGTCAAGAAACCACCCTTGAGATGGTTTTTTTTTAATTATTTATTTGTATCCGCCTCTCCATATGGATCGAGGCGGCGAACAACTTACAAATAGCATGTATTTCGAAACATTTCAATACATGCCTCCAACAAACTGGGTACTCATTTTACCGACCTGCGGAAGGATGGAAGGCTGAGTCAACCTTGGAGCCCAGCAGGATCAAACTCACAACCTTAGGGTCACCATAGGTTGGAAATGACTTAAAGACACACAAGAACAATAAAACAATGTTTTTCTTGGGAGTTGATTTTTAAAACTGTAGTCTTTGGTTTTACTGAGATTCACTTTCTATCTTGTTGCCACTTTAAAATGTTTTCGGGCTGCTGTATAATTTTATTGCATGCTTTTACTGTATTGTGTCTCCTTTGCTAAGGGTGTAAATTCTGCATTGACTAAACTAACGCCATAAATATATATGTCTGTCTACTCAGAAGTATTTCCCAGGGAGGTAGATAGAAGGCAGAGAGAAGCTTTTTGCCTGGAATGAATGAGAAACATAGATGGCTTCTCTGCTTATAGTCTAATGTCAATTATTCAGGATTTCATTCCCTTTTCCCAGCTACTTTTACAGGTGAACATTAAGAAAACAAAAAGAATGACAACATTTGATTTACATAAATTTTAAAGTAGACAATGAAGACATTGAGACAGTCAAAGATTTCCTGTATCTTGGCTGAGTCATTAACCAGAATGGAGACTGAAGTCAAGAAATCGGAAGAAGACTATGGCCATTTCCGCACTGGACTGTTATAGTGCTATTGTTCCACTTTCAACCTCCTATGGAATCCTGGGGTTTGCGGTTTAGGGAGGGGCATTTAGAACTCCCAGCCAGAGAGCCCTTGGGCCTCAGGAAACTACAAAGCCCAGAATTCTATAGGACCTTGAAAGTGGAATAATACACTATAACAATGTGGTGCGGAAAGGCCCTAGGACTTGGAAGGCCAAGTGTGAAGGAACTAGACAAGATCCTGAAGTGCAAAGAAACATCATTTTATCCCAAAGTTCCGATTGTCTGTGCCATTGTATTTCCAATTTCTATTTATGGTTGTGGAAGCTGGACAACATTCGGGCTGCTGTATAATTTTATTGCATGCTTTTACTGTATTGTGTATCCTTTGCAAAGGGTGTAAGTTCTGCATTGACTAAACTAACGCCATAAATATATATGTGTGCCTACTCAGAAGCATTTCCCGGGGAGGTAGATAGAAGGCAGAGAGAAGCTATGATACCTTAAAAAGAAAGCAAATGGCATTCTTAAAGTTCAAGGACTAAAACAACAAACGGCATTGCTAAAGTAGTGTTGCTATTAAGAGAAATCGGTTGGCCTATAGTGCTGGAGGAGAGTTCCACAAGTACGCTGGACTGCCAGAAATACAAATAAATGGATATTAGAGCAAATGAAGCCTGGACTCTGCCTAGAAGCCAAGATAACTGAACTAAGACTGTCATACTTTGGCCATATCATGAGAAGACGTGTCTCCCTAGAAAAAGACAATAATACTTGCTAAGGGAGAAGGCAGTGGGAAAAGGAGAGCACGTTATAAATGGACAGACTCCATCAAGGAAGCCACAGCCCTGAGTCTGCAAGACTTGAGCAGGACTGTTGATACCAGGGAGTCTCTAATTCATAGGGTTGCCATAAGTTAATGTCAACTTGACAGCAATTAACAACAGGTCTTTATTTTTATTCTCATGACAACTCTGTGAGGTAGATCAGGTTAGGAAAGAGAAACTGGAACAAAGCCACCCCAGTGACTTTGCTGAGTAATGATTTGAATCTGGGTCTAGCCTCGCCCTGGAATCCAGCCCTGGGACCCAAAAGCAGCAAAGGAGGGGCTTGCTTCTGTCCTTTTCTCAGGTGCCTGAACCCAGCAGGAAGGGAATTTGGGGGCAGCTGCTTTTCTTTTTTTCATGGGGACAGTTCCTGCTGAAATTACCATTTCTATGCACAGCCAGAGAGGGAAAGAGCTCTGTCTGCCACTGCCCATCTGGTTGCCCTCCAGAAAAGCCCTGGGAACAATTGATAATGGAAGAATAGGCATGTTAATGGAGAAGCTCAGAAGGACAAAGCACGGGTGGAAGATGGTTTTAATACAAAAGCCATCTCTCTCCTTAAAAGAAAAGAAATTAATTTGCAGGGGAGAGCAATTCCACAGCAGCAACATTTGCAACTTCCACTTAAGCCTTTAAACTTTAGCAATGCCATTTGTTGTTTCAGTCCTTGAACTTTAAGAATGCCATTTGCTTTCTTTTTAAGGTATCATGTGCCTTTGATAGGACCATCCCAGGCCAGAGGTTTCAGAGTTAAAACCTGAGACCTAGAACAGCCCCTAGTAATGTCATTCAGCTTTATGCTTTTAAGTACCAACCGCAGTTGCTCACAGCTTGTCACTCAGTACACATACACACAGAGAGAGAGTGAGAGAGAGTGTTTCTGTTTGGAAATTAAGATCATTTCCGCACTGGACTGTTATAGCGCATTATTCCACTTGTAACATCCTATGGAATCCTGGGGTTTGCAGTTTTGGGAGAGGCTGGTCAGCCCCTCCGTAAACTGCAAACCCCAGGAATCCATAGGATGTTGCAAGTGGAATCATAGTGCTATAACAGTCTAGTGTGGAAATGGCCTAAGAGAGGAGTCTTAACTCAAGGCTCAGCTGTTCCTGAAAGAACTTCCTGAGAGTAAGAGCAGCTCAACAGTGGAATCTGCTGCTGCCTCCATGGAATGTGGGGAGTCTCCTTCTTGGAGGTTTTTAAGCAGACGCTGGATGGCCATCTGTGGGAACTGCTTTGATGGTCTCTTCTTGGGGTTGGACTCCATGGCCCTTGCGGTCTCTTCCAACTCTGTTTATATGAAGGTGAAATGAGTGGATTGTTCCTCTCACCTACTTGGGAATATAGAGCAGAGGGGAAGCCCTGGCATTGCAGCAACTGGGAAGGAAGGAAGAAGACATGTAAATACATAGAACCTGCCTCTGTCCTCTGAAAGTCTCTAAAAGCTGCAGCAACTAATCAAGCCTTAGAAGTTATGAGAAGCTGCTGCTCTAATCGGTGAACTTGAGATCTGCTCACAGCCCTTTCTCCTTGCTTGGAGCTGAGCCTCACAAAACTGGAGCATTTTCTCCCTTATCTCCCACTTGGAGAGGACTCAAACCCAGGGCCAGGCGTGGAGATCTGGCAAGGCTTGTCTTTGAAGTCATGGCTTAAAATTGGTGAAGAGCTCGTAGTTTGGTGGTCCAGCTTAGGATCTGCACACAGGAGGTTGACAGGTTTTTAAATCTCTGGCATCTCTGGTCTAAAAAAAGTTTTCTCTTTAGCTGTAGAGAAGAAAAGGTTGTTCTTTCTGTAATTTCCTGGAGACCTTCTGTGAGTCTGTGTTTGCCCAGAATCTAGCTGATTTGTGGTTTACTTTTTGTTGAAAAAGGCTCTCCTTGGACTTAAAGCAGCCCAGGGAGACCTAAAAAAAATGGAGAAATTGCCACCCATGGTCTCTAGGGGACATACAAGAGGACATAGGAGACAGCCTTTCCAGTTGCCGCCCCTGGGTGTGGAACTCCTTCCCACAGGATGTTTGGTTGGCTCCCTCTTGGCTGTCTTTCTGCCCGCGGGCCAAGACCTATTTACTTAGGTGGGATGTTGGCTGTTAACTCAAGTGGCAGAAAGGTCTTTTAATGAAGTGTGCTGTGCTTGTATTTTTTTTCCTGTAATATGTTTTGGACTGTTTTAACTTTGCACTTTTAATAGAACGGGGTTTTAAAACTTGCATGTAATAGGATTTTAGCTGTATATTTTAATTTGTTGTGAGTTGCCTTGAGTTCTATGCTAGGAGAAAGATAGGATATAAATTAAACTTAAAAAGTAAATTTTTGGTGATTTCAGCCCCAGGAAAAAAAAAATCATTAAAATTTGGGGTACATGGCAGTTGGGGATGTAGCCCTCCCATGAGAAACTCATGCAATCACTTCCCAACCTTTGGCAGTTGCCCATAACAGAGCCTAGATGCATGAAAAGTCTCAACTGAGAAGATGGTAACTGCCACCAGAGTGATGGCATGAGGGTGCATTGCCGGGACACCGCCTGCTAATCAGCAGTCTTCTGGGTTGGGAGGCAGAGATATGCCCAGTGTGGTCCAGCAGCCATGACACAACTGGAAAGAACGCATTGCACAAGGAGGTACTGGATTCCTCCTGTCACAATATCTGAAAAATACATTATGCTGGTGTAACCGCAGGAGAGCCAATGTGCTATAGTGGTTGGATTAGAATTAGACCAGGGTTCAACTCCCCACTTGGCCGTGGAAACCCACTGGGTGACCTTGGGTAAGTAAGACACTCTCAGCCTCAGGGGATAGCAATGACAAAACCTTCTCTGAAGAAATCTTGTCAAGAAAACCCTGGATAGGTTCACTTTAGGGTTGCCGTAAGTCAGAAACAACTTTGAATGCTTTGATGGTGTCTTCTTGCATTGCAGAATGGGGTTGAAGTCCACGGCCCTTGTGGTCTCTTCCAAATCTATAGGATTTAACAGGATATAACAGGCTAGTGCGGAAATGGCCTATGATTCTGTGAAGGCACACAACAAGAACAAACCCATTGTTGCTGTTGTTGTCATTGTTGTATGGCTTCCAAGTCATTTTTGTGTTTTGCTGTCAAGTTGGCTTCGATTTATAGTGACCCTGTAAATGAGAGACCGCCAAGATTTCTGCTTCATTAACTGTGCAACTCAAGTCTTGCAAATTCAGGGCAGCCTTGGCTTCCTTGACTGAGTCAATATACTTGTAATGTGGGGTCTTCCTCCTTTCCCTAGTCAACTCCTGATCATGACATCATAACAAGATGCTTCAGAGTCCCAAAAGTAACCTTTTCCAAGCTGTGCCTAAAATCTAATATAACACTTTGAGGGTGCTCCTAGATTAGTGTTTTGCAGAGCAAGCATCCTGCCCCGTTTCATGACATTTAGAGGGTGCAATTCCAGAAGAGGATTTTATTGTGCAATTGCACCACATCGTTCATGAAGGTTAATGGGAGGTTGTTATCCATTGACAGCCCTCTTGAATTCCCCCATTGGTTCCTGTGAAAAGAATAAAGACACAAAAGCTCCACAAATGCCTTTTATTTGTAGGTGGTTGGAGTCCTCTGCCTGGAAGCACGGAGAAAGTCCGGAGAACAATGACGCTGTCTTCCCTTTGTGATCCTCTCTTGAGTTTCCATCATATCCTCCATTCTTGTTTCGTGTCACAGAACATCTGTGAAAGGAGGGAAGATGGAACAGCTACGCTATGACTTTTGATTGGTAGTGTTAGAAGCCGTCTGTCTTTTATCTGTTTGAATAAGAGTATGGAAAAAGACAGGATCAGACTCAAAGCCTCTCCTGTCCAGCATTCAGCTGCCACGGTGGCCAACCAGTTGCCTCAGCTAGATCACAAGGAGAAAACGTGAGCATAGGTTATCATAGAATCATAAAATTGGAGGAGACCCCAAGAACCATCTCATCCAACTCCCAAACAATACAGCATTCCACTGCTAAAGCATGCCTGAGAGGTTAACATTCATCCTCCACTGTGAAACCTCCAGAGAAGGAGAATGTATCATCTTGCAATGTAGTCTGTTCCATTATTGAACAGCTCTTGTTGTCAGGAATTTCCTCCAAATGTTTAATTGGAATCTCATTTCTCGTAATTTAAATTTACTTGTTTAGCTCATATCCTCTGGACCAACCTTCAGATAGTAAAACATAGCTCTTGTATCACCTCTTGCTCTTTTTTTCTCCAGACTAAACATACTCAGCTCCCTCATACCCCATGATTTACAAACCCTGCACCAACTTGGTCCTGCTCCTCTAGAAATGTTCCAGCTCAACAATATCCCTCTTAAATTGTGGTGCCCTGAACCGGACATGTTACAGTCCTCCCTCCACATTTATGGGTTTGACCTTTGTGAATCTGATTATTTGTGAGGTGCGCATGTGCCTTCTCCCCGCCTTTTTCCTCTTCCCATTCCCTTGCATTTTGCTGGCATGGAGAATCATAGAATCCTAGAGTTGGAAGAGACCGTGGGCCATGGAGTCCAACCCCCTGCTTTGCAGGAACACCCATCAAAACATTCCCAACAGATGGCCATCCAACCTCTGCTTAAAAACCTCCAAAGAAGGAAGAGACTCCACCACACTCCACTGAGGCAGCATGTTCCACTGCCGGACAGCTCTGACCATCAGGAAGTTCTTCCTGAGATTCAAGTGGAATCTCCTTTCCTACAGCTTAAATCTGTTGCTCCTTGTCCTAGTCTCTGGAACGGCAGAGAACAAGCCCTCTCCCTCCTCGACATGACATCCCTTCAAATATTTAAGCATGGCTGTCATGTCCCCTCTTAATCTTCTCTTCTGCAGACTAAACATCCCCAGCTCCCTAAGCCACTCCTCATAGGGCTTCACAGCTTCCAGACCTTTCACCTTTTAGGTCACCCTCCTCTGGACATACTCCAGCTTGTCAACATCCTTCTTGAATTGGGGTGCCCAGAACTGGACACAGTATTCCAAATGAAGCCTAACCAATGCAGAATAGAGTGGTACCATTACCTGCCTCGATCTGGACACCATACTCCTATTGATGCAACCAAGAATCACGTTGGCTTTCTTGGCTGCCCCATCACACAGCTGACTCATGTTCAGCTTATGATCTACCAAGACCCTTTCACATGTACTGCTAGAAGGAAGGCAAGTACCTAGACAAAGGGCAAGGAAATGTGGGGGCTCATGTGAGCCTTCCTTCTGCCCTCCGGAGCTCCCTCCCCCATTCCCTCGCCACTGGCCCCAGCGCTGAGAACTTGCACCAAGGCAAAAGGTAAGGGAATGGGGAGGAAAAACTTATACCCGATTCTTCCTTCTCCTGCTCTCCTCTCCCTGTGTGCAAAAGGCAAGGGAATGGGAAGAGGGAGAGGAATCACAGGCGGGAGTTATTTGTGGTTTTTCCACCTTCATGAGCGTTCTGTGCCCAAAACCCTCATGAAAGTGGAGAGGCCACTGTTCATTTTCTGTTTTGCTACAATTATGAGAACAGTCACATCGGATCAATCTGAAGGTCTAAGGCCATTTTTGCCCTGAATCACCACCCACTGTTCAGCTTTACTTTGGGGCCCTTTGGGGCTGTAACATTATGAGAGAGCGAGGGAGAGAGAGAAGGCTTATCCATGTCTACTTTGTCACACCCTAAATAAGCTTATGCACCTGTTTCTAGAGTATGTAGTTATGGAGGGGGAGCAAAAAGAGGGAATTGCTCCTCCCAGATTAGATCATTTCTGCACTAAGCTGTTATAGTGCTATTGTTCTACTTTCAATATCCTATGGAATCCTGAGATATCTAGTTTAGGGAGGGGCATTTAGCATTCTCAGCCAGAGAGCTCTTTGGCCTCAGTAAACTACAAACCCCTGAATTCCACAGGATGCTGAAAGTGAAATAATAACACTATGGCCATTTCCGCACTAGCCTGTTATAGTGCGATGATTCCACTTTCAACCTCCTCTGGAATCCTGGGGTTTGCAGTTTTGGGAGGGGCCAGCTGGCCCCTCCCAAAACTGCAAACCCCAGGATTCCAGAGGAGGTTGAAAGTGGAATCATTGCACTATAACAGGCTAGTGCGGAAATGGCCTATAACAGTGTAGTGAGGAAATGACCTAGGAATTCGGCTTCTCCAATGAAAGTTCCCTTCAGTCCTCAAATTCATCACTTTGCAGAGACTGAGACCTCAAAAAAAATCATCCCCTCCAAAATAAAACCTCTCTTCTATTTGCTGTGTTTACATTTCCTTGTTCCCTTTACTTGCCTCTGAACTCCTCCACCTCTAAAATGTGGAAAATTTTAGTTGCTGCAAAACTAGAGATTTAGAGAGCGAAGGAAAGTTTCATCTGGGGGCAGAATTCTTTCTTGGGAAGGGTTGACAATACCTTCCTATTCACCACCTCCTTGTTTCTAGTGTCTTAGTTTGCATTCTGTTTTTATGCTTGAAAAATTGTAAACTTGGAAAAAAGGGAGGAAAAAAGGAAAGGCTTTGCCTTCTTCTCCGCCAAGCCAAATCCAGAGATCATAATGAACAAGTCAGATAAACTTTGCTCTCTCCCCCCTCTCTCTTTCCAGGGAAGAGTTAATAGCAGGCAGGTCCTTGGCAGCCAAAGCGCTTCCTGGTTTTGGCCAATCAGGAGGGCACAAAGTCTCTGCGACAGGTGAGGCAAGTGTTTGCTCCAGGTAGCCCTTTCCTCATTTTGCAGGTGAGGAAGCAACCAGCGCCCACCTAGGAGGGGGAACAGCATGGGAGTGAGATCTCCCCCAAACTAGAGGTAACCATCCCAGGGAACTGCTGGTGCTGTTTTGGAAAGCACCCTCCCATAGTTCCTCCCTTCCCACAACCCCTGTGCTGTCCAGTTTCTTTTTCCTGGGGAACATGAAACTCTCCTCCTTTGGAGAGAGGAGCTGTTTCCCAGGCTTGCATGAAATGCTGAGAATCAGACAAGCACACCTTGCAGAGAGAGATGCCTTCTGGGTCAGGTGAGAAAGAAAAGTCAGGCCAGGTGGGTTTCTGCAGGTAGAAGCAGGAAGAGATTACCTGTCGCCTTGTTGTTGTTTTCGAAGTTCCACTGGAAAGATTTTTCCACTGGTTCTCGCAGTTGTCGGTGTTTTCCCACTGGAGTTGTGATGTGTGGCCATGTTTGGTGGCTTATTTTAGCTACATCATTCTTTTTTAAACAGTAAGTCCCAGTTTGGGGAGAAAGTTGTGACTTATTATTATTATCAATGATGATGATGATGATGATGATTTTCAAGTCTTGCATTTATGAGTTCAGAACTATCCAGAAAGAGAATTGCCAGGTTTTTTTTTTTAATAATTTATTTATTTTCAAGTCTTGCATTTATGAGTTCAGAACTATCCAGAAAGAGAATTGCCAGGTTTTGTTTTTTTAATAATTTTATTCACATTTCAACAGATAAAACAAACAATAATTTCTGCAATGTTTACATGTAATGTTATTCCTTCTTCCTTTCCTTTCTGGATTACAGTTATTGATATTCCCTCTATTTATTATACCACGTATCGCAATAAAATGTTAATAATCTTTGATTTGTTAGTTCTTGCTAATATCTCTACTTTACTTGTTACATGATATTTCCTTAACTATTAACTGTATAATAATTGTTATCATGACAAATGTATTACCCTCTGTCAACCCTCAACCCAGTTGAAATTCATTCCATGCAGGGATGGCAGTCAGAAATGAGCTATTAATTTTTTTCTTTTCTACTTAAAATACCAAATGAAAGTACTGATTTCAGTGAACTTAAGTCTTTAATGTGTAGGCAGGAGAGCTTACGGGGATGTTTTGTCTTTTAAAACATCTGTATGTTTTTAAAATGTTTTTATGCTGTTTTATATGGTGATTTTAAATTTAATTTTTTAAAATTTTTTATTAAAACATAAAACTCAAAAAGACAAAGAACACACGTACATATTTAAATTTTATTGTGAATGTTTTTTTTAATTGACTGCCTGTCTTTGGGAGCCCCTTTGGGTTCCACTCCAGGACAAAGGCAGCCTACAAATGAAATAAATAAAAATGCATAATTAATTATCTGTAAAACTAACAGATTGTTCACATTCATAAATTAGGTGATGTATATTTTTCTGTGCATAGAAAGGGTCCGTACCCCAAAATACAGGATTTCCTGGGATCTTGTTCAGTCTATATAAAAGGGAAAGGATTTCAACCTTTAAATAGGTGACATCACTTCGAAAAAGAGACAATTGCCTTTCTAATGAGGAATGAGCTTGTTGGCCCTTAAATAAGGGACATCCCTTCTAATAAGGGACTCCTAGCAACCCTTTCTGGAACCCACATTGTTCGGAAATATTTGGGTCACTCTTTAAAAGCACAGAATTTTAGATGGGGGAGGTAACTTGAAGGTCACCAACCCTGCTCAGCCGCTTGCAAAGTAGAACCAGAGAATTTTGGAGGTGGACATACAATTTAGAAGAATGTGAAAGTGCATAGAACTAGCTGTGACTCTTTATTTGACCAAAGCAGCCACATTTTGTGTATGTGTGTGTGCTGGGGAGGGGGAGAACCAGCTCTGAATCAGGACTTTCCTCACCACATGCTGTTTTAGCCTTAAAAATAATATTGCAAGCTGCTGGTTGCTTCCAGAGTTGCTTTTTTTTTTTAATTTAAAATACGAAATTTTATTTTCACATTTACATTTATTTTCCCCATTTCCATCTGAAGCAAATGTGTCTGAGGAGGATGCAGTTATTCAGAGATGGGTGGGTGGGTTGCACTTTGCATGTGCTCAGAGAACTCTCCCTGCCTTATTCCTTTGTTCTAGCATTCATAACAGCTTTTCTAGGGTCATGTTTTGCCCTGATCGTAACTTCGGTCACGATCTGTGTTTTGGGCATGACATGATCAAACTGGTGTTTGTGACGACCTTGTAAGAAGATCCACCAGCTTTGTGTGTTGTTGTTTTTTTGGTATTTTCCATATGCATTTAAAAGTTCTACCACAGGTAGTAATTAAGTAGGCGAATGCTTTGCCAGCACTGCATTTCTCCTTTTTGCAGAGGTCTTAAAGGCACAGAGTCCCTGCCAGAAAAGAGGCTGGCAACCATAGCTTTGTATACTGGGACTATTGAACCTGTATTTTCTTTTCTTTTATGCAGTAACTGTGTTAGCCTTTTATGATAATCTCTGTTGCCTCACTTGATCAATTAATCGTACACACGCTTGGATGAGTGGATGGAAGGTTGTAATTGGTGAGGTGGGGGGCAATTGAGATGCAAAATGCACAAACTTGAATAGGGACAAAGGCTCTTTATTATGCAACCTGTCTTAATCAGCTCATCAATTCAAGAAATTTGGGTTACAGCCAAAGACAACCAGTGGCTTCCATATTAGTGGTGCAGTAAATCTGGTTTTACCCAGGTTGTAAAACAGCTATCTCATATGTTGAATCCTATTCTCGTAAGAGATTCAACACATTGAATAGCTCCTTTGAAATCTGGAATAAAACCTAGAGCAAATTTCTTGCACCACTCGCAGGGGCAGCCTCCAGCCTTTCCTGGTTACCTTCCAACTACTGTTTGTTAATGACCCCTGTTGGGTTCATGACCACTCCATTCTTTCTGGCAAAGCACGTATACTATAATTTGCCAGTTGGGACAACATTGCATGCATCTGTTGAAGTGAGCTGTAGCCCATAATAACCTTAAACTAAATATAACTGGTTAGTCTTTAGGGTGCAACAAAAGCTTTTGTTTACTTGCATAATAATGGTGTCTGCAGAGACTCAGTGTGGTGTAATGGTTGGATTGTTGGACTAGGACTTTGGGAGATCAGGGTTTCTGACTTTTGTAGAGAGGATGCCTTCCAAATAGAAGTCTGTCTTCCATTTTGTAGTGACTCAAGCCATTTCTACCTTACAGTGTTCTAGTGCTATTCTCGTACTTTCAACCTCTTGCGGAATTCTGGGGTTTATAGTTTCCTGAGGCCAAAGAGCTCTCTGGCTGAGAAATCTATGTGCCCCTCCCTAAACTGCAAAGCCCAGGTTTCTGTAGGAGATTGAAAGTGGAATAACAGCACTGTACCAGTGCAGTGTGGAAATGCCCTTAGTGGTTAAGTGCTTAAAAGCCATAATGCTCTTCAGGGCCTGTGAGTTCAACTCCCCAGTGAGTACCTTAGAAAAAGGCTGTTTTTAAAAAGAGCTTCCATTTGAACCAATGCAAGGTTGTGATTTGAGTGTTGGTCTATGACTCTGGGAGACCAGAGTTCAGATTCTTGCTCAGCCATGGAGACCCACTGGGTGATACTGGGCGAGTCACAGAGGAAGGCAAAAGCAAACCCCCTTTAAACAAATCTTGCCAGGATTCAAACAGGCGTGGGTTGGGCTCCCGGAAAGGGCTTTCCATGTTGTCTCCTAACTGGCAACGGTCACCCTCCCAGGCTCCATCTTCTTGCATCCATCACTGGTAGAACTTTATAAGTACACTGGGGGAATGTCAAATCAGATCTCAGATTATGTCATTTTTTTCCCACTCTGTGTTGTTGTTTTTATGATGAAGAGTGTCGTGACACCTTCAAGACTAATGAGTTTTATTTGGCATGGGCGCTCCTGGACTTAAGCCCACTTTGTCAGATGCTGCCAATAAAGGCCACTTCACTGGGTGCTTCTGTTGGGCGTTGCAATGTTTTGAGCCATTCGGAGAGAATTACGACACTTGGACAGTTCTAGAACTAAACGACTACCATGGCGAAATAATTGGTTAGCTCTGCCAAGGTCCAAAACAACCTGTGCAAGAGAGCAAGGAAGCTATTCCCAGGAGGAATGGTGAAACAAGACGGTAAACAGTTCCGTCGGAGCAGTGGCAGTGCGCATATAGAACAGAAGGAAAAGTAATTTACCGCGGGAATGGACTGGGAAAGAAAAGAGGCACTGAGAAAGGTGGCAGGAGCATTTAAAAAGCCCAGGTTCCATTATATCATTATCATTATCATTACTGTTACAAGTAGCCCTCCACATTTGCTAGGGTTAAGGTGCAGGACCCTTGCAAAAGTGGAAAAATTGCAAACATCAAAATGTGCGTGCATGTCTGTGGGAAGGGGGCCGAGGCACAGTTGGGGGAATGGATACCCAGGGTCCAAACCAAGTCATGGAAAGGGGTGGGTCAACAGGGTGCACCTGTACTTCTTTTCTTTGGCCCATCTCCTTCCTTGGATGTGCGGGGGGCATCGGGAAAGAGTTTGAGGTGCTGAGAAGTTGGGCTGTGAGCCATATTTAGTTGGCCAGGCAACGGCTGGTGGAGGAGGAAAAGGACCAGAGGCAGGTTTTTAAAAGGCTGCCCAGCCTGATTGGAGCTGCCGAGAGGGACAAGAAGGGCCTGAGATCTTGGAGGGGGGGGCAGGAGTTGGAGAAACTTGCAAATAATCAAATCTGTGAACGTTAAACCTGTGATTGCGGAGATCCCACTGTACGCGCATTAATGACAGATTTTGTGAGACAGAGTGCATGTGTTTGTTTTTAAAGCAATGTGTTATGTATTACACACACTTTAGTATTACATCTTTGGATGACTGACTGACATCTGAAATGTTCAGATGTATGGAAATTAGATGTATGGAAACAAAATTTACAGGGCAGCCCCTGATCCAGACGACAGGAGCAGGTCCAAAATGACGTTTAACTGATGGGAGAACCAGGCCAAAAAAGCTAACAAAGTAAATTTCAGCAGGGCTAAATGTAAGGTGCTACATCTAGGCAAGAAAAATGAAACACACAAATGTAGGCTGGGTGATACTTGGCTTGGTAGGATCTGAGAAGGATCTAGGGATCTTAGATCAAGCACGTCCACAATGTGATGCAATGCCCAAAAAGCCAATGAGATCTCCTCCTCCTTTGGAGGTTTTTAAGCAGAGGCTGGATGGCCATCTGTTGGGAATGCTTTGATGGGTGTTCTTGCATAGCAGGGGGTTGGACTTGATGGCCCCTGGGGTCTCTTCCAACTCTACGATTCTATGATTCTATCATGCATCCACAGGAGTAAAGCGCCCAGAGCAAAGGAAGTCATAGTACCACTGTATTCAGATTTGGTCAGACCTCCTGTGTAAGTTTGTGGTTCAGTTCAGGAAAGCTGTTGAAAAGCTGGAACGTATCCAGACAAGGGTGGCCAACATGGTCAAAGGTCTGAAAATCAAGCCCTGTGAGCTACAGCTTAAGGCTCTTGGTATGTTTAGCTTGGAGAAGATTGAAAGGTGCTGTGGCAGCCATATTTTAAATTCCTGAAAAGAAGTCATGTAGAAGATGGAGCAAACTTGTTTTCTGCTGTTCCACAGGCTAGAATACAAACTGGTGGATTCATATTATAAGAAAGGAGATTCCATCTCAGTGTTGGGAAGAACTTCTTATTGTAAGAGCTGTTTGGCAGTGGAATCTGCTGCCTCAGAGTGTGGTGGAATCTCCTTCTTTGGAGGTTTTTAACGGGCTGGGTGGCAATCAGTCAGAACTGCTTGGATGGTGTTTTCCTGCATGGCAGAAGGGGGTTGGATTGGATGGCCTTTGTGCTCCCTTCCAACTCTGTGATTTTATTTTATTTTTTACTTGAGGTTGGGAAAGAGAGG
Organism: Ctenosaura bakeri; assembly: GCA_948474755.1. Classification (NCBI taxonomy): domain Eukaryota; kingdom Metazoa; phylum Chordata; class Lepidosauria; order Squamata; family Iguanidae; genus Ctenosaura; species Ctenosaura bakeri. The sequence continues at coordinate 81,194 of CAOLHI010003570.1, read as the reverse complement.
TGATGGAAGGAATGTTGTAGGTGGATTTGCGTGGCCATCACTATTTGAAGGAAAGGTACAAATGACTATCTCTTATTAACTAACACAACCCTTCATTCATGGTTTCTGACTAGTTTTGAAGCCTCATACTTCGGAATTTGGCTTAACTCCCACCAATGAATAACTAGTGTTCCCCCACTGCACACACATACACACACACACACGCACTTCTGTCACTGACCTTCTGGGAGACTAAATGAGAGCTATATCATTGCCCTTGAAATTCTTCATGCCAAGTTAATAGCAAATCTGTAAGGCATTTGCAGTGCAAGAAGGCAGCTGGAGTTGTTCTTCAGTTTCTAAAAGTGAGTATGATTTGTATATTCACTGCTTTCCATTGCAAAACATTTGAATCAGAGGTATGAACTTGTCTTTTTAATCAGCTGCCTGTGGGGCTGGTATAACCCACACTTTCTACCTTCCCCAGCTATTTGCCACAAAAGATGCAATCCTCCATTGCAATGCAGGCCTTCCAGTCATGCTGATCTCTAGTTCGGTCTGAACTTGGAGAAGTTATACTTCCAGCTATGGCTTCTGGGATCTCCCAGCTGGCATGGTCAGTGGCTGTGTGGCTGGAGGATTCTGGGACGTGTAGTCCCCAAAGTAACCTTTTTAAATGTCCTGATGATAAAGCATGTGCTTTGCATGCAAATAGTTTCAGGTTTAATCCCAGGTACCTACAGATCGGACTGGGAAGGACCCATGCCTGAAATGGTGTAGATCAAGGTTGGGACCATGCCCAGAGAAGGATGCCCCTGGTGTTGAAAGCTCTGAAAAGCAACACTTACAGGAGCTGCATGTTCTTGGAGAAGTCTGAGAGATGACATGATAGCCATCGTTAAATATCTGAAGGGCATCGTATAGAACATGGAGCCTGCATGTTTTCTGCAATGCCAGAGTTTAGATCACAAACAAATGGATTCATATTACAAGACAAGATTCCACCTAAACATTGGGAAGAACTTCTTGACAGTAAGAGCTATTCAACAGTGGAATTGACTGTTCTGGAGGGTGTTAGACTCTCTGTCTTTGGAGGCCTTTAAACAGAGACTGGATGGGCATTTCTCAGCAGTGCTTTAGCAGTGTATTCCTCCTTGGTAGGAGGTTGGGGTAGATAGCCCTTGCATCCCCTTCCAGCTCTAAGATTATATGAATCATGCAGATCTCCAGATGGTATTGGACTGCAGGTTCCAGACACCTTAGCCAGAACAGGCCATGGTGAGGAATATTGGGAGTTGTAGTTCAGCGGCATCTGAGGAATTGCATGGTTTCCCACCCTTGCTGTAGAGCCATTGCAGACAGACACTTGCAGACTAAAGGTGGTGGAAGGCTGGGTCATTCATAACGGACTCTCCCTTATTTAAGAATAACAGCAGGTCAGTGATTCATCACCGTAGCCCAAATTTCCCACCAAATTACACAAGGGCTGTTGTTGTTTTTAATGTGGAAGGAACTGTGAGCTCCACTAGGTTCAGGTCCTTAAAACCAGTGCCCGGGCAGAGACTTTTTGCCCCTTGAAGCGGAGCAACAAATGCCAAGTTTTCTGGGTCCACATCTAAGCCAGCGTGATATAGTAGTTTGATTTTTGGACTTGGAAACTGAGTTCAAATCCTCACTCTGCCATGGAAACCTACTGGGTGACCTTGCACAAGCTGTGCTCTCTCAGCCTCAAAGGAAGGCAAAGACAACCCCCCCCAAACAAATTCTGCCAAGAAAACCTCATCATGGGTTTGCCTTAAGTTGGAAACAACTTGAAGGGAGGAAACAACAGTCTCTGACACAATCATGTAAGAGTGTCTGGTGCGCCACAGCAGCCAAAATATTTTGCTCCATGAGTCAGAAAATCCCACGCATGCCTCTTGCCATCCTTGGCCATAAAAAAAAAATGCAAAAACAACAAACTGAATACTTAACCATCTGCTTCCCTTTTCTTTTAGAGTTGCCAAGGGTCCCTTGTTATAGGGAACGACCCTTCTTTGGGACCAGAAAGCTTGTCCCTTAAAGGGCTGGCAGGTGTCCCTCATTATAAAGGATATCCTCTATTTTAGGGGTGGAAAGGTTTTTCTTTTATATAGACTGAACAAGATGCAAAAAAAAAATTTATTTGGTGGTTTAGGCCCTTGATAAAGACAGAAATGTGGATGTCATGGAGTTCATGAATGCGGACAGTCTATTAATTTTGCAGAGGAATGCATGACTAGGTTAACTGGCATCGGTACTTTCATTTGGTATTTAGGTAGAACACCAATTTGCTAACGGCTACTTCCTAACTGTCGACTTTGCATGCCATGAATTCCAACTGTCTCCTGCTGCTCTTTGGAAGCCCTGGCTATGCTACCTTTCAAACCTGTCATCTGAGGCTGCTCCTTCATTCTTCCTGACAGCAGACCCCCCCCCTTTCCCAGCTCTCTGTTAAAATCTCAAATCAGGATCCCCAAGGCTGCAGTGCCTAACCTAGCAGAATGAGTAGCTCTGGATTTTGTGTGTAGACTTGAGAGTTTGCCCTCAAGTAGAGAAAGGAATAAGGAGGTGCAGAAGGTTTGAGACCTTCTGCCTTGGTTAGACCTCATTTGGAGTCTTGTGTCCAGTTCTGGGCACCTCAATTCAAGAAGGGTATTGACAAGCTGGAACGTGTCCAGAGGAGGGCGACCAAAATGGTGAAGGGTCTGGAAGCCATGAAGCCCTTTGAAGAACGGCTTAGAGAGCTGGGCATGTTTAGTCTGCAGGAGAGAAGGTTAAGAGGGGACACGATAGCCATGGTTAAATATTGGAAGGGATGTCATGTCAAGGAGGGAGTGGGCTTGTTCTCTGCCACTCCAGAGACTAGGACAAGGAGCAATGGATTCAAGCTACAGGAAAGGAGATTCCACCTGAACCTCAGGAAGAACTTCCTGATGGTCAGAGCTGTTCGGGAGTGGAATATGCTGCCTCCATGGAGTGTGATGGAGTCTCCTCCTTCTTTGGAGGTTTTTAAGCAGAGGCTGGATGGCCATCTGTTGGGAATGCTTTGATGGGTGTTCCTGCATGGCAGAGGGTTGGCGTTGAAGGCCCCTGGGGCCTGTTCCAACTCTATGATTCTATGATTCAGAATGCTAAGAAACAGACCTTCTTCTTTTCATTTCTTTCCAAGGAATTGAGATCCCAAGAAGGGAGACTCCAGCTAGGTACCATATTAGAAAAAACATCCAGCTTCGCCAGTATTCAGCTGTTCAACAGTAGAATTTCTTTGGAAGCAGGCAGATTCTCCTTCATGGGGGGGGGGATTAAACAGAGGTTGGATGGCTACATTGGGCAGTGTTTTACCTATTGCTTCCTACGCTGGCAGAGAGTTGATGCAACCACCTCCTCCCTATGAGCCTGCCAGAAATCTGAGTTCTTAAGAAGAGGCCCTGTTATGTGTCCCAACACCTTATGAAATTAGGTTGGTGGGCACACATAACAGGGCTTTCTCTGAACAGTGGAACTCTCTACCCAAGAAAGCTGGGCTGGCTATTGCTGCTGCTGTTCTGCGCCATCAAGTTGTTTCTGACATATGATGACCCTAAGGCATAGTTATCCCGGGGTTTTCTGGGGCTGAGAATATGGCCATTTCCACACTACACTTTTATAGTGCTATTATTCTGTTACCCTGTTCTCTGGGGGTCCTGGGAGGGACACCTGAATAACCAAACAACAACACAACTTTGGGGAAAATAAGCTGGAGCACTCACTAAAGCTAGCGAGAGGCAGGGTAACTTAGCAGGACCTTGCAACCCAGCGTCTACGGGGTCAGGTCAGTCAAGCAGTCAGACAGTTTAAAGTAATAAAATTGATGTTTTATTGAGTACAGACAAATATTAAAAACACCACAGTCACACAGATAACTAAGGAATCAGAGATTGACTTGGAATAAGGATTTTCAGAGGGAAATGGGTGATACGACACCTGTCTCGTAGTCCTGGAGAGGTCTGAAGATTGAGTTTGTTGGTATGGGGTCTCAGCACATGGGACTGAGGGGATAGCTTGCCAAACAAAGTGGCAGCAAGGCGGGATGGAAGTCCGGGGCGATCCAAGCGGTCCGGGGTTGAGCAGTCTCAGTTACCGGAACTGGGGGGAAGCTCACCAGGCAAAGCGGCGGAAAGGCTGGATGGAACCCAGGAGCGATCCGAGGAGGGTCTCGGAATCAGGGGTTTTTATAGGGTGAATTGTGACTGCAGGCCATACCATACTTGGGGAAAACAATGTGATTCAGGAGCAGGACAAAGCTTTGGAAAGGTCAGAATTTAGCATGATTGAGTTAAGTCCGAATTGACAAAGAGTTAGCCAGTATGCAAATGCTCAGTGCTTGGCAGTTGAGTATTCAGCTTGCCAAGTTGCCTACTGGGGGCAGGGAGTCCTTTGTAAACAGCGTGCATACATAATGAAGGTGTTTGCAGAGAGGTCTCCTAAAGCGAGAATCTGGCTATTTCTGTCCTGCCTGGGTGGAGAATGGAATGTCCAGCATTAGTGGCCGCACCTAGTTCTGTGCTTTGTCCGGGGGCCTCACAAACATGTGGAGAGGGGTGGTGGAAGAGAGCCAAATTATTGATATCAAAATGATATCTAGGGGTATCTCCAAGGAGGTCTAACCTGCAGTAATAATTCTTCTTTCAGCATCCTATGGAATCCTGGGGTTTGCAGTTTAGGGAGGGGCATTTGGAATTCTCAGACAGAAAACTCTTTGGCCTCAGGAAACTACAAACCCCAGAATTCCACAGGAGGTTGAAAGTAGAATAATAACACTGTGACAGTGTAGTGCGGAAACTGCCTATGTAACATGCCCAAGATCACCCAGCGGTTTTTCATGGTTGAGAGGGGAATCAAACCCTGGTCTCCAGGGTTGTATTCTAACACTCAAATCACTGCATCTCTTTTAGGTTTCCAGTGCACAGCCACACCAATGCTTTTCCGCATGGCGTTCGGTGTTGAAATTGCTGTTTTAACTGTTTCAAAACTGGATTGTAGGACTGCTTTTAGATTGATTTTAGGAGTTGTTAAAGAGTGCTTAAATTTGTTTTCAAAATGTGCTTCCCTTTGTATTGTTTAATTGGCTTTAATTTGTTCATCACCTCGGGAGCCTTTGTGAAATAATAGATAAATAATAGGTGACCCTTGAGATCTCTTCCAAGAAGCTCAAGATTGTCCCAAGCCCTTAGGCCACAACCTAAGACCTACGGATGGTGATGACCTTGAGTGCTATGCATTATATGCCAGCGGAGGTGCTTGCAGCTTGTGATTCAAACATATACAGAGAACATGTTTTCCTTTTCAGATGTTGACTGAAGTCTTAAGCTAAAGGGGCTGTTCCCAGAGCAAGCTGAAATGAGGAAATTATTTCTTCTCATTTAGGGAAAAGAGATAGGGAAGATTTAGTCTGGTCCGCTCGCTTTGAGCCAGAACGTAGATGCAGAGCAGAGCGGAGGGTGAACCCTGGAACTACAGTGACTGAGAAAGAAGGATGCTTTTATTCCACTTTCAACATCCTGTGGACTACAGTGACTGAGAAAGAAGGATGCTAAGTAGCTTCATCCTCTGCTGCTCCAGAGACCAGGACAAGGAGCAATGGATTCAAGCTGCAGGAAAGGAGATTCCACCTGAAGGTCAGGAAGAACTTCCTGATGGTCAGGGCTGTCTGGCAGTGGAATATGCTGCCTGGGGGGGTTGAGCCTCCTTCTTTGGAGGTTTTTAAGCAGAGGCTTGATGGCCATCTGTCGGGAGTGCTTTGAGGATGTTCTTACATGGCAGGGGTTGGACTGGATGGCCCCTGGGGTCTCTTCCAACTATACATTTCTATGTTTCTGTGATTCTAAGTAAACAGACAAAACTGACGAGGAGCCTTTGCGCGTTGCGGCAACAAATCAGTTAAGCCTTGCAAACTGTAAAAAGCTGCTGCTGTGTGTGTGTGAGAGTGTGTGTGTGTGTGTGTGTGTGTGTGAAAAAGAGAGAGCCCGTAAGACTTGGAGCATTTACCAGCATATAGTAGGGATGCATCATTAAGGCAATCAGCTGGGGGAGGCGGGCAGCCTATATAAACAGAGAGGGAGATGGGACGAAGCTGTTGCAGACAACTGATCTTATCAGTGGAAGCAACACACCTCAAGTTTGAATCCCTAGCTTGTGTTCCCGGAAGCCTTGAAACTCGCCTTGTGTACAGACTTTGCTACTGGACTGTTGCTCTGAATTTACTACAGACTCAGACTGCAAAAACAGCAACTGGTAACTTGGCTAACGAACTCTTATAAACTTTGCTCGTGGCTGCTAAGACTCAATTGGAATGCTGTAACCCTTGGCTGGCTGCCGGCACAGTGCAATCTCCCTAAATAAGTGGAAAAGAATGATCCACGCATTTCACTCTGATCTGGGATCAGTCCCTGTAGCTAAGGCCATTTCCACCCTACACTGTTATAGTGCTGTTATTGCACTTTCAGCATCCTATGGAATCCTGGAGTTTGCAGTTTAGGGGGGGGGCCTTCAGACTTCTCAGCTAGAGAGGTTTTTGGCCTCAGGAAACTACAAACCCCAGAATTCCACAGGATGTTGAAAGTGGAATAAAAGCACTATAGCAATATAGTACAGAAATGGCCTAAGACTTTGATCTTAATTTCCAACAGCAAAATGTAATCTTTGAATGGCACATTGTAAGCAACTGTGTTTGGTACTTAGTTGCTGGTGTTTTCACATTTTCAACTTTTTTTTTTTTAATAAAACACAAACATTCAATTGTAAAACAAATTATCCAGATAAAATACCCAAAGTGCAATATAATATAAAACAAACGAACAAGTACAGGTAATCAAACTATACAAAATTATAAAACAACATTAAGGGAAATTCCAAAAGGTTTTGAAAGTGAGAAGTGAGAAGGTTTTTAACTGAAGTTTAAAAATAAAAGGGGAAGGAGCAGTCTGCAAATGTTCAGGAAGGCAATTCTAGTTGCTGGTGCCAATTTGAGCAGACCCATTGTTTTCACACTTTCAAGTCATTTCTGACTGCTAGTGACACTATCATGGGAATTTCTGGCAAAATTTGTCCAGAGCAGGTTTTGTCTTTGTCTTCCTCTGAGCCTGAGAAAGGGTGACTGGACCAAGGTCACCCAGTGAGTTACCATAGCTGAGCAAAGATTCGAACCTGGGTCTCCTGACTAAATAGTCAAGACACTCAAACCACTACACCATACTGGCTGAGATGCGGAGGGGAAGAAGTTGCCAAGGAGCAAAGTGTGTCTTTCCAGGTTTCTTCCACATTGAAAACAACAGCGATACACAATGCACTTCAATGTACAATGCTTAATGAGATCACCAAGGCCATAGAATCACAAAAATGTAGAGTTGGAAGAGACCCCAGGGGCCATCCAACCCCGTGCCATGCAGGAACACCCTCAAAGCACTCCCGACAGATGGCCATCCAGCCTCTGCTTAAAAACCTCCAAAGAAGGAGCCTCCACTACACTCCATGGAGGCAGCAGATTCCACTGCCGGACAGCCCTGTCCGTCAGGAAGTTCTTCCTGAGGTTCAGGTGGAATCTCCTTTCCTGCAGCTTGAATCCATTGCTCCTTGTCCTGGTCTCTGGAGCGGCAGAAAACAAGCCCTCTCCCTCCTCTACATGGCATCCCTTCAAATATTTAAACATGGCCATCATGTCCCCTCTTAACCTTCTCTTCTGCAGACTAAACATACCCAGCTCTCTAAGGCCATTTCTGCACTACACTGTTATAGTGCTATTATTCCACTTTCAACATCCTGTGGAATTCTGGGGTTTGTAGTTTACTGAGGCCAAAGAGCTCTCTGGCTGAGAATTCTAAATGCTCCTTTCCAAACTGCAAACCCCAGGATTCCATAGGATGTTAAAAGTGGAATAAAAGCAGTATAACAGTGCAGTGCGGAAATGGCCTAAGTCTGTCCTCATAGGGCTTCATGGCTTCCAGGACTCTCACCATTTTGGTCGCCCTCCTCTGGACCTGCTCCAGCTTGACCATGTCCTTCTTGAATTGGGGTGCCCAGAACTGGACACAGTATTCAAGATGGGGTCTAACCAAAGCAGAGTAGAGTGGTACCAGTACCTCCCTCGATCTAGACACCATACTCCTATTGATGCAGCCGAGAACTGCATTGGCTTTCTTGGCTGCCGCATCACACTGCTGACTCGTGTTCAGCTTGTGGTCTATGAAGACTCCTAGATCCCTTTCACATGGACTGCTATCCATCCTTAGGTCTCACGTTTTGGCCTGTAAACCTCAGGATCTTGGATAATCCTGAACTGGCAAGCTGGTCTGGCACCGTAACAACTTACAGGAAAGGAGGAAGCTAAGTAAATACATACACTCCTTGGAACGTCTTTGCAAGATGCAGCAGCAAATCAGTGAAGCCCCATGCAAATTGTACCAAATTGTCTTTTCCTCTTGCCTGGAGCCACAAACCCCTCAAAACTGAAGATTTTGTACCTTTGTCTTCTCCCTAGAGACGATCCACAAATATTGGAGACTCAGGGCCAGGTAACGTGAGATCTGCCAACTGTAGTTACAACTCTCTGACTCTATGTAGAAATGAACAACTTCAGCATAATATATCTCCACCTCATAGAGTGTGTACATTTTTGGAAGTATTTACTCTTTTAAAAAATTGCACAGCTAAAGTTATTCTGCTTCCTTCTTCCAGAATTAGTCACATGAAGAATCTCATCCAACTCAAGACCATAAAGGTCACCAAGAGGATATTTTTGCATATGGTGGGTGGCTGTTGCTAGAAGAATAAAATTATTTGGATTATAGACTCCGGATCTTGTCTAATCTTGGAAGGCGGGTGGAGAATGTGGATACTAGGGTCACTGAGTGTGTATAAACTGAGAAGAAAGGACTGAATGAAGATACTGGTACCACTCTACTCTGCTTTGGTTAGACCTCATCTTGAATACTGCGTCCAGTTCTGGGCACCCCAATTCAAGAAGGACACAGTCAAGCTGGAGCAAGTCCAGAGGAGGGCGACCAAAATGGTGAAGGGTCTGAAAGCCATGAAGCCCTATGAGGATAGACTTAGAGAGCTGGGTATATTTAGTCTTCAGAAGAGAAGGTTAAGAGGGGACATGATAGCCATGTTTAAATATTTGAAGGGATGCCATGTAGAGGAGGGAGAGGGCTTGTTTTCTGCTGCTCCAGAGACCAGGACAAGGAACAATGAATTCAAGCTGCAGGAAAGGAGATTCCACCTGAACCTCAGGAAGAACTTCCTGACAGTCAGGGCTGTCCGGCAGTGGAATATGCTGCCTGGGAGTGTGGTGGAGTCTCCTCCTTTTTTGGAGGTTTTTAAGCAGAGGCTGGATGGGCATCTGTCGGGAGTGCTTTGACGGTGTTCCTGCATGGCAGGGGGTTGGACTGGATGGCCCCTGGGGTCTCTTCCAACTCTACATTTCTATGATTCTATAATTCTATGAAGCTGAGTAAAGATTTACCACTGTCTCCCTGACTACTGGAAGACCTACGCTTAATGCCCACGTATGCCCTTAAAGGCACCAGATCCTGTCTGATCTTGAAAGCTAAGCAGGGCCAGCCTTGGTGAATTCTTGGATAGGAGACCACCAATCAATACGATAAGCTGTAGGCTGTATATCAGAGGGAGGAACTGGCAAAACCACTTCTGAGCATTTCTTGCATAAGAAAACGCTATGAAATCCATGAGGTCACCCACATCACCAAATTGGACTACCTGGTGAAATCATTGACGGTAAGCAGGAGAGAGGGCACGTGAAGGGAATACCAAGAAATCAGCAAGTTTGTGCAGGAAAAAAAAAGGTTTCAGTTCATCCTTGTTTGAAATGGGCTCCGGCTTCAGGACTTGCAGCTGTGGACTTGTCATAATAGACAAAGTCAGCGTTGTCAGAACTTAAGTAGATGCCAGAACTGTCTAAATGAGGGGAGGGCAATTGCATGGGATCCAGGGGCCAATTTCCCCCAGGCTTTCTTGTGGGCTGTACCCCCAACTCCCCCAGCAAACCCAGTACAGGCCTTTTGATGGTCTGCTTTTTCGATGCTTTTAAATTGTTCCCAGAACCCATGTATTCGATGTGTGGTCTGCTGTTTTGACAATGCATCTAATATATCAGTTCTGGTTGTAATTGAAAAGAGTCTCTGGCCATTTCTGCACTACACTACCGGCTGGCCCCTCCCGAAACTGCAAACCCCAGGATTCCCTAGGATGTTGAAAGTGGAATAATCGCACTATAAGAGTGTAGTGCGGAAATGGTCTCTGTCCTAACAGGCAGGAGGATCAACTCTGCAAAAGCTTGCGGTGGGGTGAGTGGGAGCAAAGGCATTGCAAGCACCAGCGAGATCCGGAGGGGAGTTGTTGGACTGCATAGCCCAGGAGTTGTCAGGCCTCCATAGCAACAAGCTGATTGCTGGATGCACATTCCCTCCCAAAGCATCACATTGGAAAGTCAACATCACAGGTGGGGTGGAGGTTGGGGGGGAGTTACAATGAAAGTAGAACTCTTTCCCATTTTGATGCTATTTGTGTTGTTAATTGCCATCAGGTTGACCTCAACCTGTGGTGACTCTAGAGCCACTCTGTCATCAATAGCTCAGCTCATGTCTTGCAAATTCAGGGATGTGTCTTCCTTGATTGAGTCTATCCATCTGTAATGCCATCTTCCTCTTTTCCTTCTGCCTCCTATCTTACCAAGCATTTATTGCCTGTTCTAGCGAATCACATCTTCTCATGATATGGCCAAAATACGACAGCCCCAATTTAGCCATCTTGGTTTCTAGGGAGAGTTCAGGCTTGATTTGCTCTAGGACCCCTTCATTTGCCTTTTCAGCAGTCCAGGGTACCCATAGAACTCTTCTCAGCCCCGCATTTCAAAGGACTTGATTTCCTTCCTGACAACTTTCTTCACTGTCTTGCTTTCACATGCTATTATATTGGCATAAAAAGAAATAACTCATCTCTGCTCATGTCGCCCTTCTGTGTTGCTCTGCAGCAAGGTGATAGCAAGAAAAGTCTAGATGCATTATTTATAGTTGCCGCAACCCTTTTCTTTAATTTTGGACCCCTCTCGCTCTCCTCCAAGAACTGATGATAGCAAGATGAGCGATGAAGCGGAACCGTCAATCTGAGGCACCGCGTTTAAGCCGGCAGCGTTGGCACTTTTGGGCAGGCGGCCCTTGTTTTTTGACGATTTCCGTTTTTGCACAGGGCTCGGGTCCCTCTCGTGTTGAATGAGCAGGGGACACCAGTACTTCTCTTTCCCTCTGCAGTACCTCTCAAAATGGAAACAGTTTGGAGTAGTATAGGGTTCTGGGGTACTTCGTGGGGTGGAGATTACGTTGTGTTTTCACCTGATTTACAGCTTTTCTGCCTCATTTGGGGGCAAATATTGCCTGAAAGTTGTGCTTAAATATTTTTAACGGGGTTGGAGAGACTGGTGGAGTGGTTAAGACCCACACACAAGCATCTCACAGACCACACTGTGCTCAGCCTGGCAGAGGTTGAGAATTGCTTAACCAAAAATCCAAAGTGCTGCAAGATAACAAACTTTTCTTTCTTTCTTTCTTTTTTTAATAAAACACAAACATTCAATTGTAAAACAAATTATCCAGATAAAATACCAAAAGTACAATGTAATACAAAACAAACGGACAAGTACATGTAATCAAACTATACAAAATTATAAAACAACATTAACGGAAATTCCAAAAGCTTTTGGAAGTGAGAAGTGAGAAGGATTTTAACTGAAGTTTAAAAATAACAGGGGAAGGAGCAGTCTGCAAATGTTCAGGAAGGCAATTTTAGTTGCTGGTGCCAATTGGAACAGACCCATTGAATCAGTTGCTGAATGGCAGCTCATCACTTATGTGTTTTGGGGTATTACGAGTTTCATTTCTTTATGATGTTTTATGCAACTTACTATATAAACTTCTGAAAAGTGGAAGCCGGTCCTCTTCCTGTAAGGAACATGAGACAATTAAAGAGGCTTGGTTGAGACCACATGCATGCTGCTTGCAAGGTTTATCAGTCAGCTTGGCATCTTTTTGCCTCTCAGTTTGCTTTGGACTCCACACATACTGCTTGCAAATTTCCATGTACGCGATCCCAAGTGAACCTCCATATTTCCCTCAATTTCCCTACAGCAAGAAGAGTGGGATTTGCTTTTGTAATTAAAAAAAAATTAAAAATAATTGACAGAGCCAGCAATGGTGTCATGGATTGAGCATTGAACTAGGACTCTGGAAACCAAGGGTCAGTTCCTCACTTGACTTTGGAAATCCGTTGGGTTTGTCACACACTCTCAGCCCCAGAAAACCCCGTGATAGTCTTGCCTTAGGGTCACCATACGTTGCATTGACTTGAAGGCACACAACAACAATGAGTTGTATAAAATTACCTCCAGGCTGTATTTGTAAGGTGTATATGAAGCCTAAACGAATTTTGCATTTAGACTTGGATTCCATCTCCAAAGTATCTCATTATGTATATGCAAATACTGTATTACAAACTCCAAAACACTTCTGGTTCCAGGAATTTCAGATAAGGGATCTTCAATAGATACTAAGCTGGTGGTAAGTTTTATTGAGGTCAATGGGACTTGCTTCTGGTAAGATAGGCATTGCAGTGAATAAATAAAATGGTTTCTCCTCTCCTGCAAACTCTTTCTTAGGTTCACAGGGTTTAGCAGTACTGCAAACTCTGCATGGTTTTTGTACTCTGTGACACTGGTCGTTGACAGATGGATGGACTTGGGGACAACAGAAGCATGTCACGGTCCCTCTTGTGTGCGTCTTGTGTTTGTTCTCATCCACTTGCTCGAAGCTGTGCCGGCCTTTTCACCATCTTCTTTGTCTTTTCTCTAGTGATTATTTATGCAAATAGATGATGTGGGCCTCCATAATGGGGCTGTTGTTTTCCAAACCAGAAAAGCCTACAATTAGCTTATTATTGGGAGGGAAGGGAGAGGGGAACGGGAATCTATTTCTCATACTTGGTTTTTGTTTCTGCCAAAATCAGAGGTGTTGATATGCTACTTATAGGCGAGTGTGTTTCAGAAACAGATTTATAGCATCACAGAGTTAGAAGAGACCCCCAAGGGCCATCCAGTCTAACCCCCTTCTGCCATCAAAGCATTCCAGACAGATGGCCATCCGGCCTCTGTTTATAAACCTTCAAAGAAAGAGACTCCATTACATTCCCAGGCAGCAGCGTATGTCCCTATCAAACTGCTCTTACCATTAGGAAGTTCTTCCTAAGGTTTAGGTGGAATCCCTTTTCCTATCATTTAAATTCATCGCCCTGTGTCCTAGTTTCTGGAAAAGCAGAAAACAACCTTACTCCATCCTTCATATGGCATCCCTTCAGTTATTTAAACATGGCTATAGTGTCGCCTCTTAACCTTCTTTTTGTCAGGCTAAACGTACCCAGCTTCAGAAGCCGCTCCAAAAAGGACATAGTTTTCAGACCGTGTTCATTTTGGTCACCCTCCTCTGGATACGTTCCAGCTCATCAATATCCTTCTTGAATTGTGGTGCCCAGAACTGGACACAGTATTCCAGGTGAGGTCTGACCACAGAGTAGTACTATTACTTTTCTTGACATAGACACCATGCTTCTATTGATGCAGCTTAGAATCACATTGGCCTTTTTAGCTGCCGCATCACGCTGTTGACTCATGTTCACCTTGTTCCACATATAGTTATATCTTATTAATTACTTGGGAGTAAGCACCCTGTTTATTGGCGAAAATTATAATAGAGGCACCAAGAATGAACTGACCCTAGAGGTCTTCTGCTAACCATCTTCTCATGTGGCTTATGAGGGCTTATGAAGAGAACTCCAAACTTGCACATTCCTTCCACTCTCGTGTTTCCATCTGTCACTATTGATGGGTGATTATGAACACACTGGTTGCTACAGCTATGTAGTTAGAAGCAAACCTGTTTGAGTCCTACTGTTCTGTGTCAGTATTGGAACAATGCCCGGGGATTTCTCACAGTACCACTTCCTAAGATAACATTAATGATTAACCCACCAGACCCAAAATGGGGCTGTTGCATGATCTTATCAGAATGGAATGTTATTTTTCTAATATTTAGCAGGTTGAGGTGACTGGGGGCTGGTTGTGGTGATCCCACTGAAGAAAAAGAATACAGACTTCCCAGCGACTATAGAGGGATATCAGCATTACTGTATAAGCTTGGTGTACGGATTGCAGCACATGACACATGCTTTGAGTACTTCGAGCACTCTCTATAAATAATGCCTTCATAATTTCCTTTGTGGGGGTGCCTGCAAAAGCAAGCACATATTCTCCAATTGTCCCTGTTCGGCAGGGACAGTCATGATTAATCTTCTGTCACCATGCTTTTCCAGCTGTCTTAAAATGTCCCAGTTTCTGTGTCCTCCTCCCACTTTCCCCCATTTGTCCTAACTTTACTTCAGTTGCTGCAAACTGAGTTCCAAGAGCAAAAGTCTCTTGCAGTTAGTTAACTCAGAGGAGCGGAGAGGAGAGGAGAGGAGAACCTTGTCCTTCCCAGTAGGCGCAGGCAAAAGCAAACTTCTGCAGTGTCTCCTGGCTTGTGTGTGTCCTTCTCTTTAATTACTTTTGCCATCTCGACCAGTTTTTCATCTGTGAAATGTTGGAGAGTGAGGAGTTAGAGAAATCTGCTTTCTCAAGATAGTGACCAGAAGAAGCTAGAACAACAGAACTCAGCTCTTCTTTGTCTTCCCCCCAGCCTGGGAGCACCAGGGCCAGAGATAAAGAATTGGGAGGGAGATCACGGGGAGGCGGGGATATTATTCATGGTTTTTTCACTTTTACGAGGATTCTGTGCCCTGAACTCTTGCAAATGTGGAAGGCCCACTCTAAATCAATCCAAAACAATACAGCACAATACCAGTTGCATATCCCTTATCCGGAATGCCTGGGACCAGAAGTGTTTCAGATTTTGGATATTTTTCAGATTTTGAAATATTTGGATATACATACTGAGTTTATATACGGTTCCTTTGATGCAGAGTTTGCTGTCTGGTCCCTTCTCTTCCTCTTGCCTTCTTCATGTAGGAAATGTGAAGGAATTACAGAGGCTCGCTTGGGACTGCATACACACGTACTTCTTACAGAGTCTTTCAGTTGGCGTGGCACTTTTTTTTTCCCTCTCAGCTTGGTTGGGACTGAGACTTTGCAAGCATCACACATGTGTGCGGTCCCAAGCAAGCCTCTGAAATTCCCTCATGTTCCCTACAGGAAGAATACTGGGTTCCACTTTTCAAAAGGTTCAGATTTTGGAGTGTTTTGGATTTTCAGATATGGGACACTCAGTCTGTACTAATTATCTGTAAATTCTCATATCTGTATCTTTACACACGCACACATGTATCTATTATATATCTGTGCATGCTTTTATTTTGCTGTATTCAAATTTCAACAAGATCCTCAAATGTAAAGATATATCAGGATGTATGTAAGGTATGGAAACTGTCGCAAGATAAGATTCTCAGGTGTAAAGATATATAAAGACTCATCCATGGCATAGTTTTTCCAATTTCTACATATGGGTATGGAAAGCTGGAAAAGCTAGAAATACAAATAAATGGGTCTCTGAGCAAAATCAAGCCTGAGCTCTCACTAGAAGCCAAATTTGACTAAGCTGAGGCTGTTGTGCTTTGCCTGTATGATGAGACAACATGACTCACCGGAAAAGACAATAATGCTGGAAAAAAAGTGGAAGGCAAGTAAGAAAAGAGGAAGATTGCATTACACACGGATTAATACAATCAAAGAAGCCACTGCCCCAAATGTGCAAGACCTTTGCAAATTTGTTCAAAACAGGCTTTTCTGAAAGTCTATCATTCATAGGGTTGCCATAATTGGAAGCCAACTTGACGGTATGTGAAAATGGCAAGAGCAAGTTTTAGGCAAACCTGTTCCCACTTTTATCCTCTCTTTGAGCGATGCATCTCTTTTCAGGGAATGGTAAGTGGTCACCTTATTCCACCACCTGCTACCAAGAAGTTTGATTTCAGAACTTCTGGGGGTAGGAACGGCTCTTTAATCCAGCCCATTAACACCAGTTTGTAGAGTCCTTAGGGAGGGGGGAGAAATTATTTGGAAAAGAAGTCTGCTTTTACTATAATCCTGCTGAAACAGGGATTCTTTTCAGTGTTGTTTGAATTGGGAGGGGGGAATTAGACAAACAAATAACTCCAACTCAGCTCCCTGGAAATAGAAAACCAGAGCAAGCTCAATGGTGGAAAAGTTCCTTTTGTTTTCTCTGTTGTAGTTGCACGAGATCTCTTAATACAAGTTTTCAGCTGAGGAAATCAAATACCTTCGGCGCAGCGAGGGAGGAGCTGGTTAAATATTGACTGTCGGCTTAGTTAAGTTTTGTAGACTAAATCCTTCCAACGTTCAGCCAAACATAACAAACGCATTCCGGATGGGAGTAGTAATAAAGATGGAAAACTTCTATCTCTTTTGCAGAGATGTCCTTACTAGAACTGGCTGGAAATACCAGATGGATTTGTTCGGCTCAGACTGTGATTGAAAAACAGTATTCAGATTCAGAATTTGAGTGTGAAAGGGAACCCAAATAATTTGACTGCCTCTTTTCATTTTTTTTCTTTTAAGAAAGCAAAACACAAGGCAAGAACATAGAGGGTTTTGCCACTACCTTCCTCTGAATGTAGCTTTTAACAGCATTTTGCATTCCTTGGCAGTCTCTCATCCAAGTATTAACCAGGGCTGATGTTGCTTAGCTTCCATGATAAGATGGGATCCAGTGCCTTGAGCACATACTTGGGGATTAAGGGTAGGTCTTCCTCTAGTTAGGAGATTATGCTAAATATTTATTCAGCAATGCTTGGAGTCAAATCCCTTATTTCTTTCAGTCCCTTTATCAGTTTATATGTATTTACATGCATTTAATGATATTAATATGCACAGAATTCTGCCCTACCCAGTGTCTAATGTATTACTTTAACAGATGAGTTCACCATAAGTCAAAATCAGTTTGATGGCCAATATCAGCAGCAACTGCATTTTCCTATGTTTCTTCATTGATTAAAGCGCATATGTGCACATTTTCAAACCACTCATTTTTGGTTGACTCGCTATTGAACAACTGACTTAAATGATGTGCTCTAATTGGGATTAACTGTCAGACTTCTGACCCAAATCTGCAACCAAAGTTCAAAACTGAATGCATGCCTGCAGTGTGCATTTATGTGCAATTGCATTACGTACACAGCACCCACACCCCTGAATTAAGTGTCTATATTTTGCATTGGGGAAAAGTGTCCAAACACTTCCCTAAGGGAACTTAAGCATGCATAAGACACCCACCGGTTTCCAGCCATTACCTTTTCTGCAAAAGTGTTTTGATTTTGACCCTTTCTGTTTGTCTAACAGACTGTAGTTTTCGACTTGCAAAATTTGAAAGTATTTGTTGAGAATTTAGATGATCACGTCCCCTCTCTCCCTGCCCTACATTTTGCACCGTCAGTAGATTTCTTGCTTGAGAGATGCTTCCTTCACAAGGCTTGCCTGACCCTTTCTGAAAGCATGGCCTTATCATAAGTAACATTTGGCTGCCTGACTCCCTTAGTAGCACCTGGAGAAGATGTCCATTTATCGTTAGCTCGTGGAACAGACTTTATTCCGTGACTGTCAGTTCTCTCAACAGTAGCTGGCAGGCTTCTTCTCTCCATAGGAGTGAGAAACTGAGGAGAGACATTTTTTTCAGGCTAGCCAAATATTCAAGGGATGCTCTTTTCTTGATTTTGACTGGGTGAGGGTTTTTCTAAGTTGCTGTTGTGTGTCTTCAAGTCATTTCTAGCTTACGGCAGCTTTAAGGCAAACGTATCATGGGGCTTTTGTGGGGCTGAGATTGTGTGACATGCCCAAGGTCCACCCAGTGGGTTTCCATAGCCAAGCAGGGAATCAAACCCGGGTCTCCAGGATTGTAGTCCAGTGCTCAAATCATGGCATCGTGCTGGTTACCAATACATAAAATCTAGTGACATATATGTAAAATACATTAATGATTAGCCAATATTAATTAGAAATTAATCATTCATTTTAAACTTGTAAAGCACGATGTACATGGATGGTGCTATATAAAGGATGATGATGATGATGATTTCTTGCATGTTACAGCAGATGTGGGCAAAGTGCACGCCCCATAGTCCATTGAAGTAAAAAATATTTTTAAAAATTACTTCCAAATACTTATAGGGGAGCCTGTAAAGGCATTTTTGCTATTGTTTGTTTGTTTCCTGGGCCATTTTAAGAAGCTGTCATTTTGACGCTATTTCAGAACCAAGAGAAGACTTTTCTAGAACAAGAAGTGAGTTCTGGTCGCTTCCTGTTGCTAAGAAAAAGGACTCTTCTGTACCTCAAATGGCCAGACTAGATTGTCTGAGGTCTGTCAGGAAACCTGGATGCACTTTTACACGTGCGCACACATGCAATTCTGGTTTATTTCATTTTAAATACATTGTCCATAGACCTTGAGAACTTCAGGTACTAGATGCAGTGCAAGAGTTCCACATAAATATAAACTGGAATCCTGTTAGTGATGTATGTGCCTATAACCATGGCTTATGCATATCTGTTTTCTTTTGGGTGGGGGTGCAGGTGTCTGTTTGCTAGCCCCTTATGCACCACCCAGAGACACCCTCACCCCAGCAGCTATCAAGACCCACAGCAACTACTGCTGCTGTTTACTGGCCTGGCCAGCAAAGTGAAAGTAGCCACTGGGGCAAGAAAGAAGCGTCAGTCTTAACTTGGAGGGGAAGAGAAATGAGGACACTCTCAGGCTGAGCCAGTAAACAATAGCAGGAGGACTGGACAAGTGTGGGAGGCAGAGAGGTGTGCATACAGAACTGTAGCTGTTACCCTGTATTGTGGGGGTCCCGGGAGGGGCGCCCAAATAACCAAGCAAAACACAAGATGGGGAAATTAACTCGAGCACTCTCTTAGACTAGCAAGAGGCAGGGTAACTTAGCAGGGATCTTGCAACCCTATGTATACAGCATCAGGTCAGAAGAGCAGTCAGACAGTTTTTAAAATAGTAAAAATGATATCTTTATTAAAGGACAAACAACAGAAAAGACACCACAAGCGCACAGCTAACTAGGAAATTAGAAATAGGAGTTTTCGGGGGAAATGGGTGATACGACACCTTATCTCGTAGTCCTGGAGAAAAGCGGAGGGTTGCAAGGAAGAGAGCTCAGCGCGGTTCGCTGAGGGGACAACTCACTGGACACAGCGGCAGCAGGGCTGGATGGAACTCAGGAGTGTTCCGAGGTGTGCTCGGAATCGGGGAGTTTTTATAGGGTGGATTGTGCCTACAGGCCATGCCATACTCGGTGAGAACAATGTGAGTTTGGAGCGGGACAAAGCGTTGGCAAAAGGTCAAGTTTTACATGATGGGCTTAGCGCAGGTTTGACAATAGAGTAGCCAGTATGCAAATGGCTTAGCATTGAGAGAGTGCCGGCTCGGGGCCGAGCGTCTTTGTGCAAAGTCACGCTTAAGTAAGGTGTGTCTGCAAGAAATGGTCCCCAAAGCAACGGAGTGGCGTTAATCTGCCTGCCTAAGTGGGGATTGGAATGTCCAACCATTAACCGGCCGCACCTGTTTACGTGCTCGTCTGGTGGCCTTGCAAACACGTGGAGCTGGGTGGCAGAGAAAGGTCAAGTGAAGGCCAAATAAGTTTGATATCAAGAGATATCTAGTGCTATCACCGGGTATGTCTGAACCATAGTAACATAGCCACCAAGAAACTGTGAAGACATTCAGGTCTTTGCATGCCCATGGGCTTTTCCAGAGAAGTCTAAGGCCATTTCCGCACCAGACTGTTCTAGTGCTATTATTCCACTTTCACCATCCTATGGAATCCTGGTGTTTGCAGTTGGAGGAGGGCCTCAAAATTCCTTCCTTAAAATGAAAGCACCAGGATTCCATAGGATGTTGAAAGTGGAATAAAAGTGCTGTAACAGTCTAGTGTGGAAATGGCCTGAAAAAAGCATGGGTTCTCGCAATATCACTCCTTGGATTTTGTCATATTTTGCCAGTGGTTGTCTACCAAGGTGTTAGGAGGCTTGGAATCCATGAAGCCCTATAAGGAGCAGCTTAGGGAGCAGGGTATGTTTAGCCTGGAGAAAAGAAGGTTAAGAGGCAACATGGAGGGATGTCATATGGAGTAAGCCTGTTTTCTTTTGCTCCAGAGAGTAGGACACAGAGCAATGGATTCAAACTTCAGGAAAAGAGATTCCATCTAAATATTAGGAAGAACTTCCGGATGGTGAGAGCAGTTAGACAGTAGAATGCACTGCCTGAGAGTATGGTGGGGTATCTTGCTTTGGAGATTTTTAACAGAGGATGGAGGACCACGTGTTGGGAATGCTTTGAGGATATATTTCTGCATGGCAGAATGGGGTTGGACTGGATGGCCCTTGGGGACTCTTAGAATCATAGAGTCAGAAGAGACCCCAAGGGCCATCCAGTCCAACTCCATTCTGCCGTGCAGGAATATACAATCAAAGCATTCCCAACAGATGGCCATCCAACCTCTGTTTAAAAACCTCTAAAGAAGAAGACTCCACTGAGGCAGCAGTGTATTCCACTATCAAAAAGCCCCTACCCTCAGGAAATTCTTCCTCTTGTTTAGGTGGAATCTCTTTTTCTGAAGTTTGAAGCCATTGCTCCATGTCCTAGGCTCTGGAGCAGCAGAAAACAAGCTTGCTCCATCTTCCATATGACATCCTTTCAAATATTTAAGCATGGCTGTCATGTCATCTCTTCACTTTTCTTTTCCAGGATAAACATACCCAGCTCCCTAATCCATTCCTCATAGGGCTTCATTGTTTCCAGGCTTTCATAGAGAGGTGTTGTGTTTCTATTTTATTATGTTTTAACTGGTGTTTTTAAAATAGAATTCACTTTGGTGGTTGAACTTTTGTATTAATAGCTTTTTAAAGTTGTACTGTGTTTTGTTTTTTTTAATGGCTGTAAACTGTAAGCATCTTTAACCTGCTCTCAGCTTTCTTAAAAACATTACTATATATGGTAACAGCTGCGAGAATAGAATTTGCAAAATTTTGGAAAAATGAAGAGGTTCCCAAAATTGAGCTGTGGTTTCACAGTACACAAGAGATGAAAATAACAGATGCTCTTTTGCGAAAATTAAGAAATCAAACAGAAGAAGGCATAAAAAACGAATGGGCTCCAAAAGATACTTACCTCCAACACAAAATATAATTAATATATAAAGACCATTTGAGAATGAGTAGTTGGGTAAAAATACATTATTATATTCCAAAGGGTTTTAAGAAAATATGTACTAAAGTGTTAAGGTCACTTAATAGAATATCCAGTACATAAGGACCTGGATTGAAGGTTAGTAAAAGACAAATATTGTAGTACGTAAACAACTGGTAACATTTATGTTAATATAAGTAGAAGTGCAGGAGGATAAGAAAATACAGTAAACTTTCTTGTATGTAGATAAAAATAGGATGGAGAAACTGTTTTTAAATATTTTAAATATTTGTTTTGCATTAAAATAATATACAAAAATGATTTTAAAAAATGAAAAACTGTAACTGTAGTTGCTAAACTGTAACTGAAAGCATCCGGAGCCAGTTGGAAAGGGGAGATCTCTTGAGGGAGTGTCTGCTGTTCCCCTTCTACGCTCTGGAGAGAACCCTTCCACACTACCCATTTATAGCACTCTGATTCCCCTTTAACTGCCATGGCTGCATCCCCTGGAGTCCTGGGAGTTGTAGTTTGGTGAGGCACTGGAGCTCTCTGGCTGAGAATTCTCCCTAAACGGCACCTGCCAGGAATCCACAGCTTAGAGCCATGGCGATTAAAGTAGAATCATAGTGCTCTAACCGTGTAGTCCAGTGGTTCTCAACCTTCCTAATGCCGCATCCCTTTAATCCAGGTCCTCATGTTGTGGTGACCCCCAACCATAAAATTATTTATTTATTATTTACAATGCCCCCCCCCGCCAGCAAAGGCCACCTTGCCGACCAGGAATGGGGGGGCAGGGAGGGAAAGAGGAGCCGCACGTCTCCCCCGGGAAAAAACTCCAAGAACACCCCTGGGCTCTGCTTCTGCTTCGCTCTCGTTTCCGCTGGGGGGGCAGTGTGGGAAAAGTTTACAGAGTGTCCACCCTGGCCGGGGGTGGGGGGAATCCCAGTGCCTTCGTCTTTTGTGCCGGGCGCAGCTCGCCCCCCCAAAAAGCGCCATCTTGCGCCCCCCGGCCCTTCCGCAGCGCCCCCCTCTGTGGCGAGTGGGGCAGGGGCTGTGGCGAGGAGGGGGACTGCCCCCCGTGCTGCCACCACCCCCCCCCAAGCTGGCCCATCAGACAGGAGGTTCTCCAGATAGCAGAGAAGGGGAGCAATTTCAGTCCCTTCTGAACAGGGGGCAGGAGGATGCGAGCGTGTGGCTCGCGCTTGCGCACCACCACCAAGGAGGGAATGGAGCCTAAGACCATTGAAAATACGTATTTTCCGATGGCCTTAGGCGACCCCTGTGAAAGGGTCATTCGACCCCCAAAGGGGTCGTGACCCACAGGTTGAGAACCGCTGGTGTAGTCTGAAAGGGCCCTAAGATCAGGAGCGAGCCATATTCTTCCCTTCGCGTATGGTACTTTTTTCTCATCTCCTTCCATGTTGTGAAAGTACTTGGTCTGTGGCTTTCTCCCAGTCTGCTTTGGCTTCCTGAAGCCATAAAATGAGATTCAAATGCATACCTATAAGGCAAATCCACAGGTCTCATATAGCAGTGTGCACTATACACGGGAATTAATGATCACTTCTCTGTTCAAAGTTAGAAATGCTTGTTTGAAAACCCTTTAAAAAGAATGTTCTTTGGGTATGTGTGCACACACGAGAATACCATGTGTAAATTCTGGGGGAAGGAAATGGGGGCAGAATGCTTTTCACCCTCGTTGCTCGTGGCTTTGAAGTCAACAGCGTGGCAAATCCACTCTGTCTTTCAGTTTGAACTATAAAGGATGCTGAACTTTATCTCCAAAATAACTTCTTAACTATAGATAGGTCCATTAAAGTTCAAGCTAAAAAGCGGAGTGGATTTACTGCCCCACTGATGTGGAAGTGGCCAACCATTACTGGATCGTCCTATGGCTCTGATGAATCTGAGAAGTATTTTCTCTCTCTCTCTTTGTTTAAGGTCCAAACCAGAAATAAACCTGTTTTTTTTTTTAATGCTCACCTTGTATTAAAAGTGGAATGATGAATATGAATATTGTGGCTGCCATGTGTACATAGGCGCAGAAGATGTGAACTTAAGAAGACAGAATGCAACTAAAAAGAAATGTTTTTTAAAATAATTTTCAAATGAGGGGCCTTGTTTTAACCTGTTTTATCTTCTTCCATTCCATTTTTTCAGCACCAATAACCAGGCTCGTGAATGAACAGGGGACGTTTGGGAGCCTAGAAGGTGCTGTGTCGCAGCCGGCATCTTAGACTTGAACCGGCGCATTTCAAGTAAATAAAACCATTGTGCCTGTCTTGTGTGAGGGTGGACTATTGACTCAATGTCCGTGCTTCCAGGAAAAGTCTGAGGCCATCTTGAACCAGTGCAGGAGAAGACAATATTGTCACCCACTTCCCTTATCCTCATTCTTCAATTATCCCCTTTTCAGAATTGAAACTCCCCTAGAAAAAGATAATGAGACACACATTTGTTGAATAGTTTGCAAAACAAAGAACAAGTTTTGACTCATTATTTCCTTATTCTCCTGCCTTTATCTCCAATCAGTTATCAGAGATCAGAGATAAAGCGATGTTTGAAGGCTGAGAAGGTTTTGTGTGAAAGAAGCTCTGGTTTGCAGTCTTTGAAGTTTTTGCATGGAACAAGAGGTTGTCTGCTATCTTGCAAGGTGTTGCATGGAACAGTTCTCGTTGCCAGATTGGCAATGTCTTGCACGGAACAAGAACCCTGGTTTGCAAACTGGCATGGCTTTGCATGGAACAGAAGTTCTTGGCTGAGTGGAAAGTTTTTGCATGGTGTGCAGACTTGTGAGGCTTTGCATGGAATGAGAGCTTTGAGTGTGCAGATTGCCACTTTTTTGGTAATGAACGATGTAATGAATTAAAAATTTGCCAGCTAATGATACTGAATTAATTTCTGATGTTACTAACAACACAGTGAGCTAAGATCCTACACAGAACTTGTGTAGTGCTAGTCTACCTTCCTGAAGTTAAGTACGGGTTGTGCTGCAATCCCCTTCTGCTGATAACTTAACATTGTACAACCCGTTGTGAATCTGCAAATTTGCTTGCTTTTGCTGCAATCCCAGTAAATCAAGTAGTACTTTGAAGGCACTGATGTGTAGTTGTGCACCATCCAAGAATGTGCAACTGCATGCATAATGGTTGCACTTCCGGAACTCCACAACACTTCCACAACATGCAACTCTGAACTGAATGTTGACATTACACTGTGGCCAAATGAGTACAACCTGAGTACATAAGAGAACTTATGGATTCATAAAATGCCAACAGAATGCCAGCTGCTATCATTCCAAGCTCTGAAGCTAGTTTCTTTTCCTTCTTTGCTTCCTGCTGCTTCCTTTCCGCAATCAGTCAAAGCTTGTGAATGTTTTCTAGGCAATGGGCCGTGCCCCTGGTGATTCCACCACCACTGTAGGCTGCGGCGCAAGCCGTGCTTGGGAATCTTGGGATATCCTTATACGTTTAGGATGAGATATCATCACTCAACAGCAAAGAAAGAGAAATACACTTGATTTCTTCGCACTCTGAAAGCCACTGATTTGGGGAGGCATCCCATATTGAGTTTAAGTTTAGAGTTGTCTCCCCGCAAATTCTCCAATCTGTTTACAGCTGGTGAAGCTGCGTTAAAGGGCATTTCACCAAATATTCTTCAACATGGGAGGAAGCAGACTGGCCCTAATCTGAGGCAGTGAGGTAGTGGGCTTGGGCAGCAAATAACAAGTTGAGATCTCACATTGCCCACTGTAGGGCAAGAGTTCAGCTGGCAGAACTCTGTTGTGGCTTGCCATTCACCACAACCAGGACTCGCTGTTTTGCTATGACAGCCCCCCTGAATGCGCATTCCATGGCTGGTAGAAAGCAGGAGATGACTCTTCCATCACTTAAGATGGAAGGGTCCTCCAAAAGTCTTGGTAGGTGATGACATCATTCTGTGTCTGGCTGCAAAAGCATAGCCAGATGGTTCTCCATCCCTTGTTTTCTCCACCAGCCAGAGTGGCCATTCAGGGAGACTATCACAGTGTGACAGAGAATCTTAAGTGTGGGGCTTTGGTCATTGCAGAGGGTGGAAGAAAATACCAACCTCCACGATCACCAAAAAATGACCCCCATGGATGTAATGCAGCAAAATATCTTGGGCCCGTCCTGGGAGAGAGAAAAACTCTCCCAAAAGTTTGGAAGAGAGCGAAACAGAAAGTTCTCAGAGAATGCCTCAGAAGAATCTCTGCTGAGAAAAATTCTGGCTCAGTTAATCTCGAAGGGAAAATGTCAGTTCGTTTTGCTGGGTGAAGGAAAACTTGGCACAAGAGAGAACAGAAAGGTGTTTGGGTTGAGCTACAGTTGGATTCCTTCGAGAGTATCCAAAAATATTCCATAATGTTAAAACTAGATGGACTGTTGTGCCTGAAATTTAACCTATTTCTAGGTAAAGAAATAGGGAGTGGGGTTTGTGGAATATTTTCCTGGGGGGAAGAAGAGTTGGGTGGGATTCTGAAGAAGAAAATTATTAAGGTGTTTGGGTTTCCCAGTTGTTGGGAAGAATAAGATAGAAGTGAGAATTTTGTGCAGTTTTTGTCTGGAATTCACACATCCCACAGTAATTTAAGGAATTATTCTGTGCTGAAACACATATGGGAAATTTGAGTTTGTTTGTTTGTCTGTTTTTGCACAAAAATGGGTTTTAAGCGGACAAACACATTTTTTGTTACAGATCCCCCCTACTGTTTCCAGAAGCATATATTTTTGTGCAAAACTGTAGGTTTTTTAAAAAAATAATAACACTTGTTATTGAGCAAAAAATGTATATTTCTGGAAAGTTATTTTTGTCTGTGCAAAAGTCAATCACTTTTTCATAATCTCTACTCCACATGTTTTTTTGTGCAGAATGAATTCCCTAAGCACTTTGGGATGTGCAAATACTGGACAAAAATGTGTGCACAAATATTCATTTTCTCTCACAGAGGGAAAAAAGATGAAACTATTCAGCCGTGCATGTGAGGATGAAATAACTGAAGTTTTACATCTCTGCTCACAAGTAAAAGGCATTGTGCATCTGCTCTGCATCTTTTTTCCTTAATGAATTCTTCTGAAAACTCCACAAGTGAAGCAGTGCCATATGATAAAACCTAATCCGGAAACACCCTCAGATAATTTCTCAGCAAACAATTTTCTAAGAAATTTTAGCTTAGCACTTTGAAGCCTACAGTCTTTCTTGGGGAACCCCAGAGTGTCCCAGTACATTCCCCTACCTGGGGCGTCACTGAGCAGCTTTGTGGTTTCTAGTCACTTCATACTACAGTCCTCCCTCCACTTTCATGGGTCTGACCTTTGCAAATTTTATTATTTGCAAAGTGCATGCATGCCTCCCCCCATTCTCCTCCTCCCATGCCTTTTGCTTGGGCATGCATGCCTTCCTTCCCTGACGCTGGGCAAAGGCAAGGGAATGGGAGAAGGGAGCACTGTGTACAGAGAAGGAAAGCATGCACATGTGCCTTCCCTCCACCATTCCCTTGCCTTTTGCCTGGTGCAGAGAATGTATGCTGAGGCAAAAGGCAAGGGAATGGGGAGCCTGGAAGGGAGGGGTAGGGGGAGTGAGGGAAGGTATTTATAGTTTTACCACTTCCACAAGGGTTCTGTTTCCCAAACCCTCATAAAATTAAAACCTTCTAAATATGGGAGCACGTGCCTATAAACTGTACCAGAAGTGAGGACATTGAATGCTTTGTGTGGTTGGCTGACAGATTAAAACACTTTACAGGTTGGCACAGTGTCCTGAGCTCATGCCGCTGCCCCTTGCAGATTCACATGCTTAGTACTGACTGAGACTCTGTATCACGGCCTGGGTTGTATAACTTAAACTGCAAAGCACAATGAAACACTGTCAGTGAATTGTGAAGATGTATATAAGAGCTCTTCCCTGGACACTTCTGATGTGTATTGGACACCTCTGATGCTCATTGGATGCTCCTTTTGTGCACTAGTGCTTCCTAACTGGTGTCCAGATACACGTTGGAGTTCTCTAATGCACATTGGTGCCCATTGTGCATTGGGTCATGGCACATCTGTCACTCCACCATTGTGCGGCAGATGCCTGTATGTTGTAATGTCCCAGCAGAATACAGATGTTGCAAAACTGCCCAGTTCTGTTTGCACACACCTAAGCCCGCTTAACAAAGGCACAAGTGCCATACTGAATTTCCAGCCTGTAATTTGAGAACGTTCTGTTTTTCACACTGTTTTATAAGCATTTAACCTCCCTGCTTGATAAATTGCAAACACACATGGCACCTTTTTTAAATCTTGAGTCTGTGATGTGGTGTACTTCTTACGAGCAAGGAGAAAATTAAGCCACAAAGAATCTTGGGGAGTGCAGTGAGCATGCTCTGTAAAAAATGTTCATGCTCTTCTTAAGAGCTCAGAAATAGTAGGAGAATGGTTGTTGGGTTTCCTCAACTGGTGGCTTCCATGTCAGTTCAGATTCTAGTCTGAACTTTAAATTAGCCATCCGAGGTGCTCAGCCTCTTTGGAGATTATGGTCTAGTGCAGTGGTTCTCAACCTTCCTAATGCCGCAGCCCTTTAATACAGTTCCTCATGTTGTGGTGACCCCCAACCATAAAATTATTTTCGTTGCTACTTCATAACTGTAATTTTGCTACTGTTATGAATCGCGCCAAAGGGGGCAGGAGGACGTGAGCTCATGGCTCATGCTTGCGCACCGCCACCGAGGAGGGAATGGAACCTAAGACCATTGGAAATATGTATTTTCCGATGGTCTTAGGCGACCCCTGTGAAAGGGTCATTCGACCCCCAAAGGGGTCACGACCCACAGGTTGAGAACCGCTGATCTAGTGTCTTGGAGAATTCCTTTAAAGATTGGAACCTGAAGCAGATTCGCTGCCCTGCTAACATGGAAGGTATGGACAACCACTGCTTCCTCGCATTGGTACGACGTGCTCCCAGTGGTCTAAGCTCTTCCAACTCTGCAAGTGAGCTTCTGGTTTCATGATGAAAGGAGAACAAGCAACGCCCAACTTTTGACACCCCATTATCTGACAACTTGTCCTTTTGATACTTCCAAATTAGGGAAAAGTTCCATTAATTCGACAGGGGTTCCGCTTGTTCATCCGTTCAGCTTGCCTGCAGAGGCTCGCTTGGAACTGCTGGCATACAGGTGCTGCTTGCAAAGTGAGGAGAGGGGAGAAAAAGGAGACTTTGCAAGCAGGGCACATGCAGCCAATACCAAAAGAGCCTCTGTAAGTCCTTCATGCTCCTTGCAGTACAGTACATAGTTTCCCACTTTTCAAGAGATGCTGCTTTCTGACAGTGCTCCAGTCCCCAATCTGTGAGAGAAGTGGGGGGAGCCTGCAACAACAGAGGCCATTTCCACACTAGACAGTTATAGTGCTATTATTCCACTTTCAACATTCTATGGAATCCTGAGACAATCAGGACCCTAGGCATTTAGGACTTGAAAGTTGTAGTATAGGGTGGGCAATTATAGGAAGCTAGGGATTAGCATTAGGCTCGGTCCCAGGAAACCTTGAAGGACTATGCACAGTACTGCACCTCCCATGTAAAAAAAGAAAAGAAAATGCCCCCAAACAACCTCTAGAAGGCATCCGTACCATGTTTTTGGGTCCCCATGGACCATTTTTCGGCCCAGCAGTGAGCTTTTTTAACAAGAAGGACTGATTGGAAGTCACTCTCCTGTTCTAGAAAAAAGGCTTCTCCTGAGTCTAAAATACCCCAGGGTGGCCAAAACCATAGCAAAATTCCCCCACACCCTCTAGAGGGCATTGAGAGAGCAATTTTTTAAAAAAAATTAACTTTTTTTTGACCGGTGTATAGACAAAAATAGCCCTAGGGCCACATGTATCCCATTGGCTGCAATCTGCACACCCTGTTATAGGACTTTCATAGAATCATAGAAATGTAGAGTCGGAAGAGACCCCAGGGGCCATCCAGTCCAACCCCCTGCCATGCAGGAACACCCTCAAAGCAATCCCGACAGATGGCCATCAAGCCTCTGCTTAAAAACCTCCAAGGAAGGAGACCCCACTACACTCCATGGAGGCAGCAGATTCCCCTGCCAGACAGCCCTGACTGTCAGGAAGTTCTTCCTGAGGTTCAAGTGGAATCTCCTTTCCTGCAGCTTGAATCCATTGCTCCTTGTCCTGGTCTCTGGAGCAGCAGAAAACAAGCCCACTCCCTGACTTTAACATGCTCATAACACCCTTTTGTTTTGCAAATTGCAGCAGTGGCTGGTGGCTCCATGCCAGACAGGTGTTGTTCTGAAGTTCAGATTAAAGCCCAGAGTGGATTCATAGCCACCCTGACCTGCAAATTGCCAGTTGCCATTGGCAACTTACCTCATATCAATATTCTTCATAGCAACTCTGTAGATTAAGAGGCTGCTCCTCTTTTTTCAACTGAATCTAGGAGGAGGGTGCTGAAGCATGGCAGAAAGGATTTTTAGACAAAGCCTTTCCCTAGCTAGGGTATAATCCAAAGCCAATCCTAGAAGTAAAATGACAACAAAAACCAACCAGCCCTGCCAAAGGCATGCAATCTACAATATACACACACGTGCACACAGGGGAAGGATGGAGTGCTGCAAATATAAAACTATACAATACAGTCATAAAACAGATTACTCAAATATAATACAGAAAAGAATACAATATAAGTAAAGTTAAGTGAGAAATACATCTAAATATACAAGGTAATAAATCAGTATTAAACTAAAGCTCTGAAAGCTTTGGAAAACAAGAAAGTTTTCTGTTGAGATTTAAAAACAACCATGCCCTCCTATTTTGGCTTAGAGGTACTGTACTGTATCACTTCAGGGACAGGGCTAATAATGTAATAAAAATTGCAAAGTAGGGTAACAGCGACTGTTCTGTGCTTTCAAGTTATATGGCAGTCTTAAGGTGAACCTATCAGGGTTTTCTTGGCAAGAGTTGTTCAGAGGGGGTTTGCTATTGCCTCCCTCTTGAGGATGAGAGAGTGTGACTTGCCCAAGGATCACCAGCAAGGTTTCCTTGTCATGCCTGACTCTTCTTTTCCTGCATCTTCTCCCCAAAGAACACTGGGAATGTGAAACCACGCATGAACAGGAGCAGTCTTCATTATAGGAAATACAGATTGATAGGGGTTTTCAGATGGGTTGGTGGGTGGGGAGGATGGGTTATGTTTTAATTGCTTTTAATGTAGTTGATGTACTGTTGTAGTACCGCCTCGATCTGTCAGGAGAGGCGGGATATTATTATTATTATTATTATTATTATTATTATTATTATTATTTATTATTGATACTGGACATTACTTTTTGTGTTCACATGTGGTTTCATGCTCTGAGTGTTCATCAAGGAGAAGATCTGAGCCAGGCATTACATCAAACTGGCTGTCAGGGTAACATTTAGTAGGTGCATTTCCTTCCCTCCCTGTCCAGTGCAAGAATCAGGTAACAGACATTGACCCTGTTAACTGCCTTTGAGTCAAATTAAACTTCCCTTTGCATTTAATGCAGATGGTTTTTCTGAAATGCAAATACTCCCAGTAAGAGAAGCTTGCAGTTGGGGGTGGGGGAGAGTTAACTCTTTTCTCACCTTCTGGTGTCCTTACAAAAAAGCATCCTCCCCACAGTTGCTGGTTTTATTATGAGCAAAGCTCCCATCCTTAAAAGGAATTGATGTCTTAGCCAAATATATTCAAGATGGAAGAGTAATCCCATCATACAAAGCATCTCTTGCTAAAAAGAGAGATATATAGCAATAGTATTTATTTCTATACCGCTTATCAACTGAGTGTTATCTAAGCGGTTTACAATGTATTTTAACTAATTGCCCTGAACAAGCTGGGTACTCATTTTACCGACCTGCGGAAGGATGGAAGGCTGAGTGAAAAAGTTGGTACATAGATAGGTGTTAAGCTGCAACTGTCAGCAGCTATCAGGGCAGCGGGGCAATGGATGTGTTCTGGGTTTTAGTCTGAATTTTTAAGCAGTTGCCCAGTGTGCTGATCTAATGGGAGGGGGCAGGATGTAGCACCTTGGATATCACCTTTAAAATTCACACCAGGGGCAGGTAGTGGCTCCCATGTCAATGGAGCAATAAATACACTGCATGTTTTGATTTGAGCTTCAAAGGAGCTCTCCAGAGGGTTGAGACATACTCCTAAATTGGTTCAGCACCTTGGAGAGTTCATTCTAAGCTGACAAAAACCTGGAATAGATTCACTGACCCACTGGCCTGGGAGCCAACTAGTTTCTACTAGTTCAGGCTAAGATCTGGAGGGAGTTTACCATCCCACTGACATGCAACACACCAGCCACCTCTGGTTGAAACCTCTAACATGGTGAAAGGAGTAGATGGCCTGAGGATTTTGAGTGATAACCATTTTCTTCAAAACAGCTGTTTAAATTCCTGCTTGAAATGACCCATTCACCAACGATACACAAAACATTTGTCTTCTCTAAAGACATCCCCAGTTGTATTGTGATTGTTTGTGGCATCTTAGGAACTCCAACTCCTCCCTCTTTTTTGCACAACGTTTCACTCAAACTAGGTGTCACGAGCCCTTATTTCTTCTCAGATTGGTTTTGTATTTCCAACTTAATAAGGTACCCTGACACTTCCACTTAGCCCGAACTCCACCACTTAGACACCACCTTTGTGTAAAAGGGCAAGGGTCTTAAGTGTTCCCTCAGAACCAAATGACTTATTTATGGTAGCATGTTCCTTGTTTCCTGTGACTTTAGATAACTAAGGCCGACACATAGAAATGTAGAGTTGGAAGAGACCCCAGGGGCCATCCAGTCCAACCCCCTGCCATGCAGGAACACCCATCAAAGCACTGCCTTTGACAGATGGCCATCCAGCCTCTGCTTAAAAACCTCCAAGGAAGGAGACTCCACTACACTCCATGGAGGCAGCATATTCCACTGCCGGACAGCCCTGACTGTCAGGAAGTTCTTCCTGAGGTTCAGGTAGAATCTCCTTTCCTGCAGCTTGAATCCATTGCTCCTTGTCCTGGTCTCTGGAGCAGCAGAAAACAAGTCCTCTCCTTCCTCTACGTGGCATCCCTTCAGGTATTTAAACATGGCTCTCATGTCCCCTCTTAACCTTCTCTTCTGCAGACTAAACATACCCAGCAATCTAAGTCTATTCTCATAGGGCATGGCTTCCAGGCCTCTCACCATAGTTATAAACAAACGGTGTCTTTTATTGTAATAACATTAAAACTAAAGTAACGGTTTAAGGTTCATACAGAGTACAGTGTTGTTACATTAATCAGTTTCCACTTCTGACGGGTCTGTGCCAGTAATTCTGTTCCCTGTGTCTTTTTCCTCTGCTGCTTAAACACAACCCAGACACCCTCTCTGGCCAAGATCTCTCTGAAGGCTCTCTTTTCAAATGGCCTTATATGTCATTCCATTCATCTATAAGCCTCTCCCACACACACACCACTGTGCTCTGTTTCATTGTTAAGATGCTACCCACCGTCAAGCTGCACTTGCTTTCCAAATAGGGGGCTCCCAAAGCAACTTCATCATACTAGGGTTACAGGCACAGTATAAAGGGGAGAGAGGGAGGGCGTGTTGGCAGCACAACCATTCTGGTATTATTTGGTATGTGAAATCGCAGTGGCAATGGTGATTCACTTGTGCGTATGGTATTACAGCTGTGTGTGTATTGAAGTATTGTGATGAGAATTTTCTGCCCTGTAAAATGTGTGTGTGTTTGCATCGCTGCATATGTAGTTGCTTGGAAAATGCATCTTTGTTGTGGTATGCCGTGGATGTGTGCACGGAGTTCTCATGCAAACTGTCCCAAGTCCCTTGCCTGGTGTTTCCAATTAAAAATGTATCCAGGGCATAACACTGGAAGTTGCCTTGCACCTGAGTCAGGCCATGTTTCCATCAAGATCAAAGTTGTCTACGTTGACAGCAGTCAGCCGTTCTCTGCAATTTTGGAGAGGGGTCTTTCTCAGCGCGACCAAAGGCCCCTCCTTAAACTGCAAACCCCAGGATTCCATAGGATGTTGAAAGTGGAATAATCACACTATACTGCAGAAATGGCCTTAGCTAACAACAGGACACACTTCCTACAAAAAGAGATAGTTAATATATAAGATTTCTTGTGCAGTTAAACCTGTAAGGTGGGCTTGTCTGTTCACCCTTTGTTCTGGGACGGTGCCCCTGCACACCTTTGTTGTTCCAGGTGGCTTTTAAAATCCCAGCCCATGACTTTATACCACACATAACTGTTGGCATGTAAGTCTGTGTATTTTGTACCACAAGAGATACTGATGTTGTTATGGCTGCTGGAAGCATGAGAAAAATGCATGAGAATGGAAAGAGGTGGGAGAAGGAGATGCCAGGACTGATGTGGCCCAGAGCCTGTTGCAAGGGGGTGGGCCTACCCTGAGGATTGGAAAGCCATTTTGGGGCTGATTTTGAGTGGCCCATGCTGCATTGCACTGGGTGCCATTTTGGATGACTGGAAGCAATGTGTTGTCACTACTTCTTGCTTTTGGAGTGCATTTCTGGAAATTTTTCAGGTGTCCCCAATAACATTTCTACCACAAAAACTGGTCATGGGATTCTTTTTTGATGGAAACGTTGATTTTTCAGCTGAAAATTTGGCAGAATTTTGTTGAGTCTGAGGAGATTGGGAGGAAATTGCTGCATGGAATCTTCCCTCTCCCAGGTTGCCTGTGCCCTGCACAGTTTCCCACCCCTGCCCTATAGTTTTCAACACAAACAGAAATTAGAAAGGGAAGAGATTGGAGCCAAAATGTTCCAAAAAACCCTCTGAGAAGCTTTGTCCTCTGCAGTCCTTCTTCTTTCTAAAAAAAGAGATGTTAATTGCTAATTGCCTGAAAGAGCTATTGGTGATTGCACTCTCTGTCATAAAAAATGGGGCTATTTTGTTTGACGAAAATGGCACAGGTCTTTTGTCAGCCAAAGAAAGAGCAGGGTCCACCTTGAGGGAAAGTTTTGAGTCTCAGACCTTGTCTTCTCTTTGGGGAATAAAAGACTTAGCTCGTTGGTCTTCTCCAAATGGACCAGATGAACATGACGGCTCCTATCTCTTTTGCCTCCCTCAGAATTCCCTTCAGGACAAGGCTACAAACATCACTGGTCTCAAGGAAATTTCAGATGTATGCATATGGCTGGAGGAAGGAGACAGTAGTTAGCAACTGCTAAGAGGAATAGCTCTGCAAAGGTGCCCTATTCCTCCTGTAAACCAATGAAATCCTATTGCTAAATTTCTCTGCCAGTGAAATGTGCAGAATACTGAATGGTGAGAAGGCTACTATTAGCCCTGGGCCATGGCCTACTGAGCACACAGAGAACCGAACTGCAAATCCTGACATGGTTAGATGTGGTATTGGATAGAGGATTCAGGTTGATCTGGTCCTGGGTCCCTTTCACACCACACTATTCTAGTGCTATGACTCCACTTTAACCACCATGGCAACATCCTATGGACTTCTGGGATTTGTAGTATGGGGAGGAGCTTTTTAGAATTCTCGGCTGCAGAGCTCTAGTGCCTCACCAAACTCCAAGTCCCAAGGTTCCATAAAATGTTGTCATGGTAGCCCTGGTGGCGCAGTGGTTAAATGCCAGTACTGCAAGCCACAAGGTTGTGAGTTCAATCCTGCCGGGCTCCAAGGTTGACTCAGCCTTCCATCCTTTTGCAGGTCGGTAAAATGAGTACCCAGCTTGTTGGGGGCATGTATAGAAATGTTTCGAAATACATGCTATTTGTAAGTTGTTCGCCGCCTCGATCCATATGGAGAGGCGGGATACAAATAAATAATAATAATAAATAATAATAAATAAAATGGTAGTTAAAGGAGCCCTGGTGGCGCAGTGGTTAAATGCCGGTACTGCAGCCACAAGGTTGTGAGTCCGATCCTGCCGGGCTCCAGATTGACTCAGCCTTCCATCCTTCTGCAGGTCAGTAAAATGAGTAGCCAGCTTACTGGGGGCAATTAGCTAACACATTGTAAACCGCTTAGAGAGCATTTAGCTGATAAGCGGTATAGAAATACACATGCTATTGCCAAAGTAGAATCATACCACTAGAACTGTGCAGTGTGAAAGGGCCCTTGAGGCTGACTACAGGCCAAAGTCTGAACCGAGAAACCCATCCAAGAGGGGATGGAAATTAGGCCAATGGGTAGGATGCTAACAGACAGCAGCAAAGTAGGCCTCATCTCTAATAATAATAATAATAATAATAATAATAATAATAATAATAATAATAATAATAATATTATAATATTATTATTATTATTATTATTATTATTATTATTATTATATCTCGCCTCTCCCCATGGATCGAGGCAGTACTATAACAATACATTAACTACATTAAAAGATTAAAACATAACCAATCCTCCCCACCCACCAACCCATCTAAAACCAACCCCCTAAAACACATTAAGTACAATCAACTAACTATTAAGAACAGGAGGACAGTTGGTGGGAGGCGGTGGAGTACTGGCATAAGTAGGGTTGCCAGACAGAAAATTGGAGAAGTACAGACCTTTAATGGTTTGCAAAACAGGGAATTTTTAGAAGCTTGTAATACATCAGGTCATGAACAACACCTGCTGAAATTCCATCTTCTGCACAACCATTAAAGGTACAGGCACCCTCTCCAGTTTTCACTCTGATAACCCTCAGCCTAACGCATATTACTTTTGTCCTTCATTCCCCCGCTTCTCTTGTGCTTGTTAGGGCTGAAGAATTAGCCAACTGCAGACATCTTGGTAATAATTCTTTAATTCTTTTGTTTTTCCTTTTCCACTCTTCCAGTGCCACTGACTCGTGCCTCAACTTCCAGATCTTGCCATGGCCAAATTAGAGACCCTCTCTGTCCTTAGTGACCCCAGCTATCACAACCAGGAAGCGTTCCACCCCTTCGAACCCAGACTCTCCGAACCCGTCTCCCAAGGTAGTATGGGAAGCGTGGGCAGCGGGGTCGCCAACGAACAAGAGTTTGCCATGAAGAGCGTGGGGACCAGGACTCAGAACAGTAGTCGGCAGGTTGACGGGTCTAGGAACAGCTACTCTACACGGGAGATCTCGAACCGCTACTCTGGGGAGGAGAAGACCTACAAATCGGAAAAGATCTCCAACTCCATATACATCAACGGGGATCTGCGCAAGAGCGAGAAAGTGAAGACAGATCTCTGCGGGAACATTGCAGCCAACAATGAGAAGAACATCCCACCTCCTCCTCAGTACAGAGAACCCAATAACCCACCAAAGATATTGCCAATCTCTGGTAAACTAGACCAGGTGAGATGCCATTGATCTCCAGTAAGCCAGGTCAAAACTGACCAAATGAATTTCAACAGGGAGAAACGTAAGGTACTGCACTTAGACAGGAAAAAAAAATATTGAAATGCACAGATAAAGGATGGGTGACACCTGGCTTGACCACAGAACATGTGAAAGGTACCAGGGAGTCTTAGTAGACCACAAGCTGAACATGAGTCAGTAGTGTGGTGCGGCAGCTAAAACAGCCAGTTCAATTATAGGCTGCATATATAGTGTCTAGATTGAGGGAAGTAATAGTACCCCTCTATCCACTTTGGTCAGACCCCACCTGGAACGTTCTGTCCAGTTCTGGACACCACAATTCCAAAAGGACATCGACAGGCTGGAAGGTATACATAGAAGACTGACCAAGATGGTAAAAACCTGGAAGCCACAAAGCTCTATGAGGAGCAGCTTAGGGAGCTGGATATATCTGGCCTAGAGAAGAGAAGGTTAAGAGGTGACATGATAGCTATGCTTAAATATTTCATGGAATGTCATATGGAAAATGTGGCAAGCTTGCTTTTAGCTGCTGCAGAGATTAGGGCTGTTTCTGCACTACACTGTTATGGTGCTGTTATTCCACTTTCAACATCCCTTGGAAACCTGGGATTTGCAGTTTAGAGAGGGGGCCTTTAGAATTCTCAGCCAGAGAGCTCTTTGGCCTAAGAAAACTGCAAACCCCAGAATTCCACAGGATGTTGAAAGTGGAATAATAGCACTATAAGAGTGTAGTGTGGAAATGGCCTAGGATGCATAGCAATGGCATCAAACTACAGGAAAAGAGATTCCACCTAAACATTAGGAAGAACTTCCTGACATTAAGAGCAATTTGACAGTGGAATATGCAGCCTCAGAGTGTGATAGAGTCCCATTCTTTGGAGGTTTTAAACAGAGGCTGGATGCCCATTTGTCAGAAGTGCTTGGATTGTGTCTCCCTGCATGGCAGAATGGCATTGGAGTGAATGATCCTTGGGATCTCTTCTGCTTCTATGTTTCTGTGATTTCACAAATGGAGACTACTCCTGTGATGGTTAGGAGGTGTCTCCCCAACCTTGTGTTGCCACTGTACAACAAACAACGGAGAATAAATAGTCCCAAGACCTCACATGGCTTTGGCCTGTCTTCCCTTTGCTTCTCTCATGCCAATGCATTCTCTTTTCTTTATCCAGCAACTTCTTCATTTGCCATGTCCTCTCATCAGCATAGACTTGGTATTTATTTCTGCATTTATTTATTTAAGAACACTTTTAGGTTGCTTTTCAGTTACAAAAAATCTCAAGGGAGTTGGCAGTAAAAAACAGACACCGTGAAGCTAATTGCTAAAAAATAATAATAGCAAAACAGTGTTGGAACAATAAAGGCAATAATGTAATCAATTAAAAATAGTGCATTCAAAACCAAAAGTAAATGACTACACTGTAAAATTAGGTAAATAATCAGGAAAATGTCTGAGCAAACAAATTGGTCCTTTGTCGAAAGCAGAAACACCCACTGTGGGGAGCCCAGCTAATCTCAATTAAAAGATTTTTTCAGATGGTGGGTACCATAACAGAGGAGCCCCCCACTTTTAGGGTAACCTAAAGGGGTGCTTCTGTCTTTAAGAAGAGGGAGGCTAGATTTCTTTTCACTACTTGAAGGGGAAGGGCAGGATTCATTTTGGCTCATGGGTACAAGGGAAGAAGGGGATGTTTGTGCTAAAGCACATGGAAGTTCAAAACCTCAAAACGATACCCTCCAACATTTCACAGATGAAAAGTGGGACCCATGCAGCCAAGCAACATCAGGATGTGGTCAAGACAGCAAAAGATATTAATGAGGAACACACAGGCTCAGAGAGGCTTCAGCAGTTTGCTTTTGCCCGTGCCTACTAGGAAGGGCAAGATTTCCTCTCCTTCCTCTCATCTTCCTCTGCTGAGTTAACCGAGTACAAATCACTTTTTATTATTATTATTATTTATTTGTATCCCGCCTCTCCATATGGATCGAGGCGGCGAACAACTTAGAAATAGCATGTATTTCGAAACATTTCTATACATG
Source organism: Ctenosaura bakeri (assembly GCA_948474755.1). NCBI lineage: Eukaryota > Metazoa > Chordata > Lepidosauria > Squamata > Iguanidae > Ctenosaura > Ctenosaura bakeri. The sequence goes on along the minus strand of CAOLHI010003570.1, from coordinate 42,509 downwards.
CCCCCAACAAGCTGGGTACTCATTTTACCGACCTGCGAAAGGATAGAAGGCTGAGTCAACCTTGGAGCCGGGCAGAATCGAACTCACAACCTTGTGGCTTGCAGTACTGGCATTTAACCACTGCGCCACCAGGGCTTTTGCACTTTGAACTGAGTTTGTAACGATGGAAGTAATCCAGGATGAAGGGGGAAGGTGGGAGGAGGAGATTGAAACTGGGGCATGTTAAAAGCAGCTGAGAAATGGAAAGAGACTAAATAGGATAGTCCCTGCCAAATGGATGTGGAGCAATGATGTCAAACTTCTGGAAAAGAGGTTCCACCTAAACATTAGGAAGAATTTGTGATGCTAAGAGCAGCTCAACAGTGAAATATGCTGACTTGGAGTGTGTTGGAACCTCCTCCTTTGTAGGTTTTTAAAAAGAAATTGGATGGCCATCTGCCAGGAATGCATTTATTGCAGGGGGTTGGACTTGATGGCCCTTGTGGTTTTTTCCAGCTCTTTGATTCTATAGATCAGGACAGTAGGAAGGTATACTAATCCTAACAGGGTTGTGATGTCAGTCAGGATGGTAGGATGATTGGGGTTCCCAGAAAAAGCCATAGAACATATCTGTGTCAAGGCAGTTTGAAAATACTGGGCAGAGACAGAATTGTAGGGTAGGGTTTGTCCTCAGCTTACTCCAATGGAAGTTGTTCATAAAGATTCAGTAGTCAAGGGGTGAAGAACCTCAGGTATTCAAGTTGTTTCTGACTTTTGACCTAAGGTAAACTTATCATGGGCATTTCTTGGCAAGCTTTGTTCCAGGTGGGCTTGCCTTTGCCTTCATCCTAGACTGAGAATCCACTTGCAAAGTCCATTTATGAAGATGTAGGTCCCATGCTGAATTCTAGTCACTGCCAACAACAACGTTTCATTTGTTGCCTTATTTGTCTTTCTTCCTTGCAGAGCAATGAGCCCTTAGTTAGACCTTCAGCCTTTAAACCCGTAGTTCCTAAGAACTTCCATTCCATGCAGAACCTGTGCCCACCACAGAACAATGGAATATCAGAGAACCGAAAGACCTTGAGTCACACCAACAGCAATAGCCCTTCCACTGTCAAAAGTGGCCTGGAGAAGCCCAGCCTTAACAGGACTACCAACCAAGCAGGTGGACTCTCCGATTCTGGCCGCAACTCTTTGACGAGCTTGCCCACTTATGGCACAGGCTATAGCCAGCATGTCGGCCCGATGAGTGCTTCAACCAGTCACATAAACCGCATCGGGACGACCTATGGAGACAAGAACATTGTGGGATACAATGGGATATCTACCTCAGACAGTGGGCGATCTTCCAGTAAGAGCACATCTTCCTTCAGCAGACTCAACCATCTCAACGAAACGATGCCTTTCCACTCCCCTTCGACAGATGACATCATCCAAGACTTGGAAGACAGGCTATGGGAGAAGGAGCAGGAGGTCCTCCAGATGAGGAGAAACTTGGATAAGAGTGAAGCAGCCATTTACCAGGTCTTTGAGGAGAAGCAGAAGATCTGGGAGCGCGAGATGGAAGACCTCCGGCAAAATTACGCCAATAAACTGCAACAGGTCTCCAAGAAGGCCCAGAGGGCCCAGCAGGCTTTGCAACTCCAGATCTTTAAGCTCCAGCAAGAGAAGAAGAAGCTTCAGGATGATGTGGGACAGCTCCTTCAGCAGCGGGAAGAGCTGGAGAAGAAATTCGTTGCTTTCAAGAAGGAACAGGCTGAGTTTCTTCCCAAGATTGAAGAGACCAAGTGGGAGGTGAGAGACAAATACAATTGGATACCATGCAAGGCAGGGGTGTGGAATACGTGGTCTTCCAGATGGTTTTGGAGTACAACTCCTGTGATCCTCTCTCTCACTGTTTGCTATGGTAGGTAGGGGCATTGGGAGTTGCAATCCAACTAAATCTGGAGGACCATGTATTTCCCACCCTAATGAAAAGCACATAGCTGATATTGCGTGTTTGTGTGTGATTGTGTGCCTTCAGATTGCCTGTCAACTTACATGATGCCACAAATTTCATAGAGTTTTCTTAGGCAAAGAATAATGCGCTCCAGCATCAAGCCCTATGCTTGGAATCCTGCCATTTTTTGATCCTCAGCCTTGTGTCTCATTTGTTCTGTGTGAGACATGAGGGTGGAGAGAGACTGGGGATCTGAGAGACAAACTTGAAAATGGAAGAGAGCAGCTGGCAGCAAAAAGTTTTGGGTTTTGGAGGTTTTCGGATTTCAGGAAAGGGATACCCAGCCTGTATTTTTGATGTTAAAAATACAGAGGAGCCCTGCTACGTGTTTCCAAAGTGAATTCCCACTCCTGGAAGTTTGGGGGGACAACAGAAGGGTCAGTCTGAGTAGTCTGGTGGGGCTAGGGCCCTAAAAGCGGCCTTGAACGGCCACAGCCCCCCGACCACCCCAGGCTGCACTTTGCCCACTACTGCTGCAAGTGTTCCTGCCAACCAGGAGATTTTTCACATTCCAGATCCATTTGCTTGCAATTCTCATTGTCTACAGCCAGTGTAGCCAATTGACTTGCTGGTTGTGTGGGGGGTGGGTGTGTGATAGGAGGCGTCATTCAACACATAGGGAAGGCACCAAGTTGAGGAAGCATGTTCTGGCTCTTTAAAAAATAATAATATATAAATGTACAATCAGGCCTCCATATGCATGGGTGTAACTTTTGATTATTCACCAGTTTGCCATGAAGGTGTCTGATAACTGTCTTTCTATAATGTGCTATAGTAATGCTACAACTTGGTAGTATTACCACTTGGATGGTCATCACCCACATATATGCACATGCATCCACGTGCTGGAGGCACAGCTATTGCCAGCCTTTGGCTACTTCCACAATCAGGTGCATGGGAAAAAGTGAAAGGTCATCTCTGCATCCCTGAGTCAGGGACTATGTTCCCTCTCTCTGGACGTTTCCGCACTAGCCTGTTATAGCACGATGATTCCACTTTCAACATCCTCTGGAATCCTGAGTTTTGCAGTTTCGGGAGGGGCCGGCCAGCCCCTCCCAAAACTGCAAACCCCAGGATTCCAGAGGATGTTGAAAGTGGAATCATCGTGCTATAACAGGCTAGTGTGGAAATGGCCCCTGTCTCCTGGGGGAGAGCTCGCCATTGAGACTAATACGGTACTACACCTTCCCTCTTCCTTTCCTTTCTTTAAGCAACAGCAGCCCTTTAAAAACCCATCTCTGGTCCTCCTCCACCCATGAACCCACTCTTGATGCACCACCCCCATACATACAGATTTGGGGGGCCTAGAGACATTTGCAGTTTTTCCATATTCACAGGGTCCTGTGCCCCAACCCCCCCACAAAAAAAATATATGTGGAGGGCTGATTGTCTATGTTCCGTGGCAATTGAGGCAAAATGCAATCAGTAGCTGTTTCTTGGTAGAAACTACTTGCTTTGATTTTACAAGCAGCTTTGCTCGTGGTGTTCTTGTCGTGCTTAATCAAAACCCACTGAACTATGTTTGGACAATGAAGCAGACAATGGCTTCATTCAGGTTAGAAATGAAAACTGACAGACAGATCCAAAACAAAGGCAAATTTCAGCCAGCCGATTCCTTTAAGCTGTGTCTTTAAGCTCTGGAGTGCCAAGAACCAAGAGATATGATACAAGTGAGCTGCACTGACATCCAGGAAGGTAGGCGTTGCAAATGAAGGCGCATACAACAATGCCACTATTATCCCACGGCTGTGCACCAAACAGGTGGGGAAACAGAGAGCTCTTCCAGGGTACTGCAAAGAAGCAAGTGCTCTCATAACAGACAATCACCGGTTGGCACTGCTTTTGCATTCACTTGGAGCCTCTCCAGTGCCTGCAGGAACTTGAGGTGGGGTCGAGGGGGAAGAAGGAAGCTCTGCTTGTTTTCTGCTGCTCCAGAGACCAGGACAAGGAGCAATGGATTCAAGCTGCAGGAAAGGAGATCCCACCTGAACCTCAGGAAGAACTTCCTGACAGTCAGGGCTGTCCGGCAGTGGAATCTGCTGCCTCCATGGAGTGTGGTGGAGTCTCCTTCCTTGGAGGTTTTTAAGCAGAGACTTGATGGTCATCTGTCGGGAGTGCTTTGAGGGTGTTCCTGCATGGCAGGGGGTTGGACTGGATGGCCTGTGTGGTCCCTTCCAACTCTACATTTCTATGATTCTATGATTTTATGATATGATTTGGCAATCTGGCCAATCACCATTCAGGTCTCATGACACTGGGGGCAGTATTAGCAAATCCTCATTCCGAATCTTTAAGTGCCTTTGTTCCCTGTTTGTTCTGGATATTATTTTTGTTGTTGTTGTCATCATCATCCTCTTTATTTATATCCTGCTTTTCACCTGGTAGGACTCAAAGTAGCTTATAGTAATTTAAAAAAAAAAACTTAGTCCATTTCCACCCTAGGCTGTTGTAGTGCTATTATTCCACTCTCAATATCCTGTGGAATTCTGGGCTTTGCAGTTTCCTGAGGCCAAAGGGCTCTCTGGCTGAGAATTCTAAAGGCCTCTCCCTAAACTGCAAACCCCAGGACTCCATAGGTGTTGAAAGCAGAATAATAGCACTGTAACAGTGTAGTGCAGAAATGGCTATAGTTACAAAGATGTCGCTACATGCCAATGATACGTCTCCTAATGCAGCATTCCAGCTGTTGTTCAATTTTTTTAAAAAAACAAGAATTATAGCTACAAATTCCACAACTTCTTGACACATTGGCCTCACCTGGAAGAACTCTTAAACTAATTTGGAAATAAACAGTGCTCAAAGAAAGCCAATGCAATTCTGGGCTGCATCAATAGGAGTATGGTGTCTAGATTGAGGGAGGTACTGGTACCACTCCACTCGGCTTTGGTTAGACCTCATCTTGAATACTGTGTCCAGTTCTGGGCGCCCCAATTCAAGAAGGACATGGTCAAGCTGGAGCAAGTCCAGAGGAGGGAGACCAAAATGGTGAGGGGCCTGGAAGCCATGAAGCCCTATGAGGATAGACTTAGAGAGCTGGGTATGTTTAGTCTGCAGAAGAGAAGGCTAAGAGGGGACATGAGAGCCATGTTCAAATATTTGAAGGGATGCCACGTAGAGGAGGGAGAGGGCTTGTTTTCTGCTGCTCCAGAGACCAGAACAAGGAGCAATGGATTCAAGCTGCAGGAAAGGAGATTCCACCTGAACCTCAGGAAGAACTTCCTGACATTCAGAGCTGTCCGGCAGTGGAATCTGCTGCCTCAGAGTGTAGCGGAGTCTCCTTCCTTGGAGGTTTTTAAGCAGAGGCTGGGTGGCCATCTCTCGGGAGTGCTTTGAGGACGTTCCTGCCTGGCAGAAGGTTGGACTGGATGGCCCCTGGGGTCTCTTCCAACTCTACATTTCTATGATTCTATGAAAATGTTGTCTCATCCTGACCTTCTCTTTTTCTGTCTCTCCCAGGTGTGCCAAAAGGCAGGTGAGATCTCTCTTCTGAAGCAGCAACTGAAGGACTCCCAAGCTGATGTTTCCCAGAAGCTAAATGAGATCGTTGGGCTGAGGACACAGCTCAAGGAAGGCAAGAGCTTCCTCAGGGAGAAGGAAGAGCAGATCTTGACCCTGAAGGACTCCTACAGCACCAAAAGCGTCAGCCTCGAGATCTGCGAGAACGAACTGCAGCGCAAGATGAGCGAGGTGCAGATGCTGAGGGAAAAACTTAGCCAGTGCGAGGCAGAGGTGTCCAGCCTGAAGCAGACCTTGACTAGCCTGGGGGGCCACCACAACCACGTCAACTCTGAACTGACAGAGAAGCTTGCAAGGGATACCTTGGCCTGCGAGAGCGATGAGGCCAAGATGAAGCGGCAGAACGAGGAGAGCCTCAACGCCCTCAAGAAGGAGGTGGAGAGGCTCCAAGCGGAGCTGAAGGCGGAGCGCCAGCAGCGGGAGCAGCAAGTGGCGGACTTTGAAGGGGAGCGTCGCACTTGGCAGGAGGAGAAAGAGAAGGTCATCAAGTACCAGAAGCAGCTCCAGCTGAACTATGTGGAGATGTACCAGAAGAATCAAATCTTGGAGCACAAGGTGAATGAAATGACCAGCAAAGTCACCAGCCCACCACACAGTGATGAGAAGAAAACGTGGACTCCGTCCAGGTTGGAGAGGATAGAGTCCACGGAGATTTAAGGAAAGGACTGAGGTGTTTAAAGTACGTTTGTTTTGGGTTTTCCCCCCCCTAATTACTGTGCATGTACTTCAGCCGGTGATCTTCCTAAAGAGAATATGCTATGTAACCAGCAGCGTAGGTTCGTTTGCGTTGGGTCCCTCCAATCTGCTTTGGTGCTCCACAGGTTACTGAAAAAGAAGAAAACAAAAACCACAGGTGTGCTTTCGTGTTGTATGGGTGAGCGGATCTGAGGAGTGTATGCAGTTTGAGTTGGGTGCTTTTTAAAAAATTTTGCCAACGCCGTTGAAAAAATTTTGGAGATTTCTATAAAGCAGGGGTAGGCAAAGGGCATGCAGCACCCCCCTGGAGTCCCCAGGGGTTAAAGAATATATTTCCAAAAGAAATTTTGCCTCCAAATGCTACCAAATATCTTCTAGGGCATGTGGGGGAAAATTTTGCCATGTTTCCCCACCCTCAGGTCATTTTAGGTCCAGGAGATTTTTTTTAAAAAAAACAGGAACTAAACAAGAAGTCGCTTCTGGTCACCTGCTAATGTTAAAATGACCTCCTCTAAAATAGCTCAGGAGCCTAAAAACAGGGTGAAACGTGGTGGGGGCAGCCCTGCAAGGTCTCCTCTGGAGGGCTAATGTGTGGTCCCCCCAGCCCTCCACAGTTGCCCTCCCCTGCTCTATAGTAGCCATCCTCCACCATCTTTTTTATGTTCTGCTGGCGGAGGCAGTCCTAAATACATAAATGAATAGGCATTATCTTCATTTGCCAGGGCATTTTAGCTGCATTGAGAAGCAAAACTGAAACCAAGTGCACTCATGTCATGTGCAAATCTCTCATACCTCCCTTTTAACATATCAGGATGACAAAACTGGTTCAGTTAGGGAGAGCAAAATGCAGCTCTGTCCTCTCCTACACACACACACACACACACACACACACACACATTTGTTTTTGTAGCCTTTGACCTATACATGCTCCCTGAATGGCTGGCCTCCAAAATGGTGAACTGCCTCTCCTAAAAGCACCCAGGAAACAGAATTCACCTTTTAAATAAAGTGCAGTACCCCCACTCCCGGCCTCTTTTAAGCACCAAAAACCAGCTGTTTTGCAAAACTTGAAATGGACTTTTGGCCACTTCTGTCCAGTGCTCAATGTCCACATTCAGTTCAACTTTGCTTTCAAGAAGCACATGTGGTACTGTGGGAGGCACAATGGTGCCCTCCAACATTTCACACTGGGGCACATGCAATCAACATTTCACACTGGGGCACGTGCAACATTGGAGTGTGGTCAAAATGGCAAATGTTATTCGTAAGGAAGAACAGAAAAGCCAGGAGAGGCTGCAGCGGTTTGCCTTTGCCTGAGCCTTCTGCAAAGGGCAAGATTCCTCTCCTTCCTTTCCTCTCCCCTCTGCCAAGTTAATGGAGTGCAAACCATTTTTGCATTTGGAACACAGTTTGTAGTAACTAAGGTGAGCTGAGGACAAAGGGGGAAGTGGGAGGACGAAATGAAAAATGGGCATTTGAAAGCAGCTGGAAAAGTGGGATGACAGAGGTTTAATCAGGAGTGTCCCTGCCAGGTTGGGACAATCAGAGGGTACCTGCATTGCGTATTGCATATAGATAAATGTCCTCTTTCTCTTGCCCATCAGGTTTCCCATTTGGTTTCTTGGTTCATTCACACAACCTTGCTGTTCAATGCAAAGGTTGCATAGCACAATTAATGCGTAACTCTGTGTGCAGAGATTTAAACTACACAACTCCAAGGTATGCTATAACCCTGCTTTTGTCTTTGTTTTCTTCATTTTTGACAGTTCATGTGTATGTGTATGGACTACACTCACAACATCTCCAATATGGATTACATGGCACAACCATGGAAGTTATATTATTAATATTTCTTTTTCTACTCAACAGAAACCCATGTCAGCTTTTTCTTCTGCTTTTTTTTTTCCATGGGAGAGTGGCTTGATTTAACAGAGAGGGCCTGGAGTATGAGATGAAGCATTTCTAGAAATGGCTGTGTTGTTGGTACCTGATGGGTTTGCTGTAAAAAACTGTTTGCATACAGGAGAAAAATGCTCAGGCAGATGGGTTGCAGTTTCACTGTGAAATGCATTTAAAGGTTTTTGTTTTTCTGGGATTAATGCACATAAGTTACATCTGGATCAGAGCCATTGGGGTTTTGGATGGTAAGGGAAAATGTCCAGAGGACTTAACTGCTCCAGCCATACCTGCAAAAGTGATAGGACTGAAAGAGCATCTCATGAGGATCTCAGGGCCTAGGCCGGCTCACAGATCTTGGAAGAAGTAATCTCTAACACAGACCCTGCACACCTTCAGTATGTGCTCTGGAAGGCTAGGGAACCTCCAGAGCAAAATTACAGGTTGTATTGAGGACTAGTGTGGGAGTGAAAGGAAATATGTGCTTGCAGGTGCTGCAGGAGGAAGGAAATCACATCTCCCTTTGTCTTCTGATGGGAATTCTTTTGTCAGCATAAATGCGCAACTGCATCCTGGCTTCTTTTCTTAAGGCTGAGGTAATGTTTTGCTAGCATGGCCCCACCTTGGCCCCTTTGTTTCTACTTTTCCCACACTTATAATGGAACTTCTTATCTTATCTTGGGATAGGAATGAATGCTACCCAATCTAATTTTTAAAAAAGAATTCGTCATTGGAATGAGATGGTATTAATGTTATTTATTCTGCACTGAAATTACCTAAAGCATCTGTCCAGGACTAACACTGATTTGCAGTCTTTCTTTTGGGATGATCTTAGCATTTATTTTGGGACTATCTTAGCATTTCTTCTAGAAAGGTTTAGCATTCGGGAAGATTTTAGCATTCATGTGATTGCTGGAGTGAAGATAGGGCTTTTCCAGTTGCTAAATGCTGCCCAGAAAATGCCAGGAAAATATAACAACATTGCAACAGAAATGCAGCCTGGTGGCGAGTTATTTTGAGCCTGTCTGCATTGCAAAACTGGTCTTATTTCAAGCCCATATTTGGCCTCCCACTTGATCAAAGGGGACCCTTAAAAACATGAAAGCCCAGCTAGATCAATCCAAAAATCCTTATCAGAGCTCGAAAGTAAATAAATAAGTAAATAAATAAAGAATGACTTAGTTATTTCCACACCTTTTCCCTCCCCCCTGAAACAATGTAAATTCAACATATTATGATTCTGACTTAACACATAACAACAGCACTCTGTTACTAGTAAAATAGTAATGTTTTTATGCTACCTTTCTAGTTCCAGAGTTTTGGCAACAAGAAATGGTGGAGGAGGCATAGCACATGGTTCAAGTGCTGGCTCGTGCTGAGACTGTTATCATATTTATTTATATCCTGCCTTTTTCCCAGTCCAGGACTCAACATAACTTACAAACTTACAAAAAACAGATGCACCTTGAAAATTCATATCATACAAAACTAAAAAATGTAATTACACTAGCAATAGAATTAAAAGAAGTTAAAAGCATGAGTATTACAAAGAGAATAACAAATAAATACATTTTGAAAGGCCCCTTTCTCCCTGAGCAGTCGGTCCTCCAAGGCAAACCTGCCTGTGAAAGGATAGCAAGGAGTCAGTCTAACCTCTCTGATGAAGGAGTTCCAGAGTCGGGGAGAAGCCACTGAGAAGGCCCTCACCAGTGGTCTCACCAAATGTACCAAATGCAATTCTCGGCTGCATCAATAGGAGCATGGTGTCTAGATCGAGGGAGGTACTGGTACCACTCTACTCTGCTTTGCTTACACCGCATCTTGAATCCTGTGTCCAGTTCTGGGCACCCCAATTCAAGAAGGATATTGACAAGCTGGAGCAAGTCCAGAGGAGGGCGACCAAAATGGTGAGGGGCCTGGAAGCCATGAAGCCCTATGAGGATAGACTTAGAGAGCTGGGGATGTTAAGAGGGGACACGATAGCCATGTTTAAATATTTGAAGGGATGCCACATAGAGGAAGGAGAGGGCCTGTTTTCTGCTGCTCCAGAGAACAGGACAAGGAGCAATGGATTCAAGCTGCAGGAAGGGAGATTCCGCCTGAACCTCAGGAAGAACTTCCTGACAGTCAGGGCAGTGAAATCTGCTGCCTGGGAGTGTAGTGGAGGCTCCTTCCTTGGAGGTTTTTAAGCAGAGGCTTGATGCCCATCTGTCGGGAGTGCTTTGAGGGTGTTCCTGCATGACAGGGGGTTGGACTGGATGGCCCCTGGGGTCTCTTCCAACTCTACATTTCTATGATTCTATGATTCTGTGAGGGTGATGGGAGAAAGAAAAGGACCCCTGCAGAAGATCTCAAAACAGAGGCACATTCCTATGGGAGAACAGAGTCTATCAGATAACTTGGATGTGAGCTGTATACCTAGCATTTTGAATTGTGCCTGGAAATGGACCAGCATCCAACAGAACTGTGGCAAGAAGGGAGTTGTGCACTGCCCGTAGCCAGACCAGCTCTTTGAATCAGAAGAATTTCTGAGCACCTTTCAAAGGGAGTCCCATGTAGAGCATGTTAGAGTAATCCAAACAGGATGTAACTAAGGCATGTGTCACTGTGGCTAGATCTGATGTCTCTATGAATGGACATAGCTGGTGCCCAAACTTAACTGTGCAAATGCATTCTTGGCCACCGCTGAAACCTTAGCTTCCAGGCAATGATGAAATGGACAACAGCTCAACTATAGGATTCTGATTTTTTTTTTAAAAAAAAAATGGTAACCATTTAGTTACTTTTGAGAAACAGGAAAGCAAAGAGTTCTTAAAACTGTTATTATAACAACTAACAATTAGGAGGAGTCTTGAAACAGGAGTGCTGAATACCAGCCTTGAAAAGTAATTGTCCAAAGTCTGGTCCATATAGTCTGCTTTTCCTGGTAGACAGCCAGGTACCACTAGGAAGTCTGCAAATAAGATTTAAAGGTGACAGTCCTCTCTGATGCTTACTTCAGTCTTGGGGAAGTTATTTTTTCAGAATACAGTTCCCAGAATCTCCCAGCCATCATGGGTACCAGCCATGATAGCTGGGAGGGATTCTGGGACTTGTAATCCATACAAAATAATTTTTCCTACCTCTGGTTTGCTTCTTCCTGCAGCTGATATTAAGTGGCACCCCACTTCGGAGTATAGGGTTTCCATGAATAATTGCAGTTGAATGACCTAAGGTCCATGGAATTACCAGTTTCCCTTTTAAAGCTGTTGAAGCCAATGGCTATTGAATGTATTTGGAAAGTGAACTGTCTAAATTATTTGGGTGATGAAGCCCCTCTTGCATTGTCTGTCCTGCTTCTACTGCCAGTCTGGTTTTGGGGGCCAAATAATAGACTGTGACATGCAAATATGATGAAGGTGACAAAAATTATCTCTGCCTATTGGACCATGCATGGGTGATTTGTGCACACAGAATGTTTAATAGATTCCCAAAGCTACTGTTTTTGAGGATTTAAGAGGGAAAAGAGTTCAGAAATGTTCCTTTTTTTTTTTTTTGGAGCACAGTTTCATGAATCCCACCGCCAACATGTTGGGAGCCGTAGTTCAAAATAAAGCAACTTTTTCTAAACTCTCAGAGGGAGCCGTGATGGGAGGGAGCCAGTTTCAGTCTGGTAGGTAGTTGGAGTGTGGATTTGCTGTAAGCTGAATGGGTGCAGAGGCCCTGTGGTGTCTCCACCTTCCCACAACCCATGGTTTGACTTGCCTCTAGAATGCAAGGTGCACATGGCCTTTGTTAGTATTGTTTTGGGTTTCCGTGGTGCTTTCTTGCACTTCTGTATATCACAAAGAGCAGCTCCCCTTCCTCTCCCCGAATCTTTCCCACCTGTAGCCACCACAGCAAGGTCCGTAGCCATTCTTGGATCATATTGGTACCTGGGGCTAAAGCTATAGATGACATCCTCACAAAAACACACACACACACAGCACCTTGGCCACTTTTGAGCAGTGCCCAGAGCCTGCCGTTCAAGATGGCCACGTTCTTTTGCCTCCGGGCAGGACTGGCCATTGCAAACAAACCCTGCTGTTGATAGCATCCGACCGCAGAAGACTTACTGCTGGGTTGTCAGTATGTGAAAGTGCTTATTAACTGAAATAGGAAAGCAAACCGTTTACTTATATGCTGCTACATTATACAGAGACAAGTGTACTTGGATGTAAATAACTGTTCTGTATCTGTATATATGATTATTAAAGCAGAACGTGTACAAAAAGAGAGAGAGAGAGAAGACAGAAGAACTCTCGTAGTAACTGGGTTTTACAGTAAGAGCAGACCTTTGCTGCCAAGAACTGAGTTCCTGAGAATATCTTAGGAGGTTCTTAAAAGTCCTTGTGATTCCTTTTGGCATCAAGGTCCCAGCGTACCTCACCGAGGTTATGACATGGTGGTCTTGTTTTGGTGTCTGTTTTGTCAACTTGTTGATAGTCTTGTGGGAAAACCTGAAGGTTTCATCTGTTTTTGATGATTTTGGTGTATTGTTTGATTTGTGGTTGGAACAAAGCTCGCTTGAGCAGGGCCATGTGTATCTCTCATCCCGACTTCGGAGGCCATGGTGCCTCGGCGAAATTCCTGACGAGAGTCAGCTCCTTCCTTCCTGCAGGTGGGCGGCTGACCGAAAATGGCCAAGAAAAAAAAAAAAGAATGACCCCAGAGGACCTGCCAGTTCCCTCTGTTGAAACAGCACTTTATAATTTTTGCTTCCGCTTTCTGACCAATATGACCAAAGAACTGACAGGAGGACCCTACGGGATGCATTCAGAACCAATGTTTCTAATTTTTTTTTCATGATACTGCTGTGGAGCAGCACAGGTCTGAAACTTAAAAATAAAACACTGTGGTACAAGGAGCAGATGTGCATGCACTTTTCCAGTATATGGTGTGATGAGGTTTCTGGGCTGTGCAACCTTTTACTGATCAAAAGAACAGGTACAAAAATGTGCACACATTGAGTTAACAGATGAGAGAGGACGGCTTCACTTGTCTTCGGTCTCTGGTTAGCCAGCTTCCTTTAATCTCCAAAACTCTGCGAGATGCAGCCTGCACATTTTCAGTCTTAGCACCCATGAGGGCTATTTCCTCGTTCTTCTTTCAAACAAAAGCACAGATTCTCAGGTAGACAGATGCTGCGTCAAATTTGGTCTTTCAGAATCCATTTGTCACAACTGTAAGCCACCACTTGGCATGCCAGAATTTGGAAGCTTTGACCAGAATCCTGGTGTTCTCCATACACATGTAAATTCCCTTACGCGTGCGGTTGTACTTTTTTTTACTGCTTTGCAACAGTTGTATTCCATTCACGGTTGCATGGGCAGCGTGCTGTTGCCAATGCAGTTGCACGGTTGCTGCAGGTGCGTAACTTATTGCTAGCGTCTTCCATGTATTGCCTGCTGGGATGATGGAAACAACCATTGCTCATTCCCCCATTGCAGAGTGGGAGAACAAAGAGGCACACTGGCAGGTACACAATCAGTTGTACAACACTAGTATTCAGCGGAAGGGTAGAGAAGTGCAACAACCACTACTGAAGAACACAGGTGCAAATTTGTGCTGTGCAAGCACAATGCAGGATCTCGATGGATACTGTTTTAAACCACCATACCCATAATCCCATGGCCAGTGGACACGTAGGCTGGGGGATTCTGGGAGGTGCAGTCCAAAAGATTCACTTTTCCAGGCTCTGTGGTGCTTGGTGCTTTTGATGTTAATGACGAGTTCAATTTATGATAAATGCCTCACTTGGATGACCTGTTTTGTCTATATTCTGAGCTAGGAAAATGCCCAAAAAATACCTAACCCTGTGCCACAGCCATGTGAATTAGTCCAGAGTTCAGTAAATTGATTCTTCCTAGATTAAACAGGTAGAAACTGCCAAGTCTGGATGCTAAAATGTTTGACACTGTCATAAAATACCAGTTTTGGGGAAAATAAGCACTGTGATTTTGGGGTGAAGTAAACAGTAAGCCTTTTAAAAACTCAATCCACCACAAGTTGATGTGGTTTATGAGAAAAATGGGAGATGGGGAGGGGTGGTTGGGGCAAGATAGTTTTTTATCTTTTTTTCCCCCTCGCATTTTATTTTTCTTGTAAAGTGTGTGGCTCTTGATCAAAGTTGATCAGACAAATATATTTTTATGAATTCCAAATTTTGATTGTCTTACAAGTGACTGAACCTTAGCTTTCCCCTGTAGGGGGTCAGTTTCATGTTCAGAGAAGTTTTTAAACTTTTTTTTTTTTGTGTCTTCCTGACCTGTAGAAAGTTTGTCCAGAAAGCAGTAAGAAGAAATGAGAAGAAACTGGGAGTAGGAATAACATGCCTGCAATTTCTCTTTTTCCCTTTATACACACATACACATGTTTCATGGGCCATTTCCGCACTACACTCTTATAGCACAATTATTTCACTTTTAACATCCTATGGAATCCTGGGGTTTGCAGTTTCAGGAGGGGCCAGGTGGCCCCTCCCAGAACTGCAAACTCCAGGATTCCATAGGATGTTGAAAGTGGAATAATCGCGCTATAAGAGTGTAGTGCGGAAATGGCCATGAGTTAGAACAGATTCAGGAACTGGCATCTCTGAGGCCAAATTCAACTCATATAGTCCCAATCTCCATCCCTTCAATTTCCAACAGAGGCAAGTGATGCATATGTAAAGATTGCTCTGTGCTCCTGGAGATCTTTTTATAGATCCTTTCTGGGAGACAGGTGAGACCTTAGTTAGCCATTCAAAATCCTTTTTTCACAGTGGTGTCAAATTAAACTAGTGACCGGCTGGGCAGTTTTGTAAAACCTGGCTAAACAAGCTAGCTTATCATTAGAGCTTCTTCAAAGGGTTCCTCTATGTAGGTGTATTACAGTAAATGAAAAATGTAATCACAGTTGGTGGAGTGTGATGTATAGATTACACCCACGCATACACCCACACAAAATCTGCAGAGGTGTGTGCCTGAGCGTACAAGCATTCTCCTTCTGCCAGCGAAGCAGTTTTGCAAATATCACATGAGAAAAGGACAGGTTACATGTTGCAGAATTTCTAGCGGTGATGTCAGACACCTGCCTCTTATTTCTGACTGCAGCAGCTAAAACACACATGCGCACACCAGTGTATGATAATCACATAAGTATGCCATTGGAGAGGGCTCCAAGCTGTATGCTAAACCAGGGGAATGGAGGTGGTCTTTGTTTTCTGCTGTGCATTAAATTTCACATGGCTGCATGTTAATGTTGGCTTCTGATGCTCACAGTTAACAACGAACAATGCGTGTGGGATCCCATTCCATGATTCTATGAAAGCATACTACTAAAGAGGTAAAAGAACATGACGAGTCATGACTTGTGTTTTGCCAGCTTTGTGGTTCTCTTTGAACGTGAAATTTTCTTCTCACAAGATGGCTGATGCTTCCAGAGTTGCCATGTGGGAAGCAAGGATCTGTAGGCTGCAAAAGCTGAGCTGCTATAAACTGATACCACCTGTGTTTGCACTCAAGTTTTGGTTGGTATTAAATAAGGGTGGTTGGAATCTGTGTTTCTTCAGGACTAACAAGAATTTTTGTAATTCAGGACATATTCTGCACAAAATTCACACATGAGAGGGTTTAGAAAACGGTATTTTCTGTTCAGAAATATCATTTCATGAACAAAAATGTTGTTTCCCATACAGAAAACAGAATAAGTCCTGAATGGTTTCTTGCAGTGGGGAGAAAATTGACAAAATTACTCATTGCTTCCTTTGAGAACAAAATTTGCAAAGAATTATATTCCTAACATTAAATGTAAGCAATGAATGGATACACCCTGAGTAGGGCTGGAACAAAGTTCCAACCCAGGTGCTTACAAGAATCTTTTGCTTTCTACAATCTGGGCCAGGTCAAAACACCTTGGAATATGAGGCAGAAAATCCAAATGTAACTCCCCACCACCACAAAAGAGGAAAAAGGTATAATAAAATCAAATATTATCAAATAATGATCAATTTCTTCTCCTTAATGGTACATAAAATCTGCTTCCTGAGACACCTGACTCATAATCACGTGTATGGCACCAAAGAAGGGTGGAGAATCTTTCCTGAATTCTAGAAATAGGAGGATCAGATGTTGGTGGCATCCTGTTGGTGATATACACAAGCGTGAACCTACCTTCTGCTTGCACTAGGTCTTTCCTTGGTTATTGTGGATGTTGGTATTCCTTTCCATCTCCTGAAATGACAAATCCTCCCCCTAGGACTTATGGTTCTGCTGTGACAGCTCTCCCTTCGTGGCCACTTTGTGGCATGTGCAGAGTTCAGGGGATTTAAGAAGATATGGACATGCCCGATAGCCAGACACGAAGTGATGATGCCATCTGCCAAGACCACAGTGGACCTCAGAAGAAGATGTCATCCGTCTGTTTTTGGCTATGGGCATAATCAGACACTTCTCTGATTTCTCAAAATAGCTGTCCAGCAAAAGAATGAGACCTGGGGTAGAGACTGGAGAGATGAAACAGAGGCCATTTCCGCACTAGCCTGTTATAGCGCGATGATTCCACTTTCAACATCCTCTGGAATCCTGGGGTTGGCAGTTTCCCCTCCCGAAACTGCCAACCCCAGGATTCCAGAGGAGGTTGAAAGTGGAATCATCACGCTATAACAGGCTAGTGCGGAAATGGCCCCAGTTCCATTTATAGAACTCTTATGCTAGGCAGTGCAATGTAGGATCTTGGCCACTACTAGGCGGAACCATAGGCCATTTCCGCACTAGACTGTTATAGTGCTATTATCCCACTTTCAATATCCTACGGAATCCTGGGGAATCCTGGCCTTTGAGGCCCCTTCCTAAACTGCAAACCCATAGGATTCCATAGGATGTTGAAAGTGGAATAATTGCACTTTAACCATCTAGTGCAGAAATGGCCATATTTCATCCTTCAGACAGCACAAAAGCTAGCTCTTTCCCAGAAAAGGAGAGTGTGATGTGATGAGGAAAGCAGGCAAAGGAATCAGAGCCTGGAAAAGTTACTTTTTTGGGGTTGGGTGATTCTGGGAGTTGTAGCCCCCCCTCCATTAAAAAAAAAAAACGCTTTCCAAACTCTGGAAGGAATGCACACGAAATGGCAGCATGCTCAGTTCATTGTTGGGATAGTCCAGTGTGGTGGTTGATTTCACCAGCAATAATAACTGCCAGTCTACACATTTCAGATTTTACTGGATGCTCTTTCTTTCAGACAACTAAAACAAAACCTAGACTGGCCCTGGGTCAGCAGTTTGGAAGCAAAACTGCCTTCTTAATATTTCTTAATTTTATTTTATTTTTTAAAATAAGCCTCAATCTCTTTATTTATCTGCTCTTACTGTGAATTTAAGCCAGAAGTGTACTGATCAAAACTGTTAATCTTTTGTCAAGCATTGACTGTTGATGGTTCTTTGAACTATGTCTGAGATTTGCAAAAAAAAAAAGGGGGGGATCTATATACATATGTACACACACACAAAAACACGTTTTAAAAAAGGAAAAAACTTATAAAATTTTGGGTAAGTCTCCACTCTACTTCTTGCATTGAAACGTTGTTCTATCAACCTTGCCTCGCCGGTTCTTGTATTTAATAAAATGAAATAAAGTCATTTTCTTTCATTGTACAGCAAAGACATCAGTCTAGAACCGTTGTTTATGACACCTATCAGTCTCCTATTCTCTTGTACATCTTCTTTGGGTTATAAAGATGGGAACAGCTATTGCCTTTGGAGTTTTTCTTAATAGTGTAAATAGATATATCTATATAGAGGTATGTGTATATATGTGTGTGTACATATATAAATATATATATATAAATACATTATACATGTATCTATCTGTCTATATCTCCATCTGACTGTGAAGGGTTTTTATTTGAGCGAAAATTAAAAAATGGAGAAAGACCCCCTTTAAAAATTTGAAAGTGGTTGTCGTCTTTTTCTTGAGAGAAATGGGAACATCTGGTTTTATTCTGATGACTAAGACCATCTCCATCATGGCAAATGGGCATGCTTTTGTGAGACGAGTGGTTCAGGCCATTTCCACGCTGCACTTTTATAATGCTATTATTCCACTTTCAACATCCTATAGAATCCTGGGATTTGCAGTTTAGGGGGGACCTTTAGAATCCTCAGCCAGAGAGCTCTTGGGCCTCAGGAAACTACAAACCCCCAAATTCCACGGGATGTTGAAAGTGGAATAATAGCACTACAATCATAGAATCATAGAAATGTAGAGTTGGAAGAGACCACAGGGGCCATCCAATCCAACCCACTGCCATGCAGGAACACCCTCAAAGCACTCCCGACAGATGGCCCTCCAGCTTCTGCTTAAAAACCTCCAAGGAAGGAGCCTCCACCACACTTCATTGAGGCAGCAGATTCCACTGCCGGACAGCCCTGACAGTCAGGAAGTTCTTCCTGAGGTTCAGGTGGAATCTTCTTTCCTGCAGCTGGAATCCATTGCTCCTTGTCCTGGTCTCTGGAGCAGCAGAAAACAAGCCCCCTCCCTCCTCTACATGGCATCCCTTCAAATATTTAAACGTGGCTCTCATGTCCCCTCTTAACCTTCTCTTCCGCAGACTAAACATCCCCAGCTCTCTAAGTCTCTTAAGTCTATCCTCATAGGGCTTCATGGCTTCCAGGCCCCTCACCATTTTGGTCACCCTCCTCTGGACTTGCTCCAGCTTGACCATGTCCTTCTTGAATTGGGGTGCCCAGAACTGGACACAGTATTCAAAATGAGGTCTAACCAAAACAGAGTAGAGTGGTACCAGTACCTCCCTCGATCTAGACACCAGACTCCTATTGATGCAGCCGAGAATAGCATTGGCTTTCTTGGCTGCCGCATCACACTGCTGACTCATGTTCAGCTTGTGGCCTATGAAGACTCCTAGATCCCTTCCACACGTACTGCTATCCAGCCACATGTCCCCCATCCTATATTCCTGTATTCCATTTTTTCTACCTAAGTGTAGGACCTTACACTTCTCTCTGTTGAATTTCATTTTGTTAGCCTTGGCCCAGCTCTCCAATCTATCCAGGTCATTTTGAATTTTGATCCTGTCCTCTGGCGTATTAGCAACCCCTCCCAATAGTGTAGTGCAGAAATGGCCTTGGTTTTGAAAAATCCAAGTGTGTTCTGCAAGGACAGCCTTGTATTGTATTGTTATCTATTTACCGATCGGTTTAATTCATACCTTCCAAAACTACACAGATGGAAACGGGGACATGTGGCCAAGCAACATCAGAGCATGGTCAAGATGGCAAAGGTTATTAGTGAGAAAGAATGGACAAGTTGCAGCAGCTTGCTTTTGTCTGAACCTACTGGGAAGGGCCAGATTCTACCACACTTCCTGCCTCCGCTGAGTTAATTGGGAACAAACTGCTTTTGCATTTTGAACTCAGTTTGCATCAGTTGAAGTGAGCTGAGAAAGAAAAATGGGGAGAGAGAAGCTGGAACGTTTTAAAAGCAGCTGAAAAGGTAGGGAAATGAGAGGATAATTGGGACTGTCAGTGCCAAATGGGAAAGTTGGAGAGTATGAGTTCCTACTTACCTGGAGCTGTTCTTTGGTTTGACCTTCCAGGTGTGTTCTTGAGCTCTTGGGCAGCAATGCTTCATGCACTTTGTGGCCTTCAGAACATGGCTCTGCGGAGCGAAAGTGGTGGTTAATAATAAGTGACAACGAAGAGACTCTTGTCACAATTGTTCCGGGAGCCTGTCACAGCCTAATTAAGGCCTTTGCTGAACAGCTTATTTAATTAATAGATCTGCCCAAGCATTTCCATGGCATTTAGTCGTGGTCACGTTTGAATGCTTTTGCAGAGCTGAGCCAGGCGGAGATCACCATAACCGTAAAGCAACCTGTTTTATTTTTGATGGAAGCAGGGGCCTCGGGTACATCTAGACTCAAAACAGAAAAGCAAGATATAAATGCTTGTACTAAAAGCACAAGAAAGTCAACAAGCCATTGAACAAGGGTGAGCAGGACTACAGGTAATGCCCTCGCCCCCCTAGAATGTTATTAAGACCTGGGAAATGGCTTTTAAAATTCAGTAAAAATGATCTTTGCCTCTTACAGTCAGTCGGCTGTCTGGGTGTACAGTTGGGTGGGTCTCATGGAATGTTTGCTCTCTGGAAATGAATGCCCCAAATTGATTCCAATGGAGTTACTTATTACCTTGGTAATTTCCCTACCTTTGCTAACTCCTGAGGTGTAGCAGTATAGAAAGCTTCAGAATTCATGTTGGTTCTAAAGAATGTTCCGAAAAACTGCTTGGATCTCCCAGATCAGGGAATTGTACCACTCCCAGGCAGTTCGGCAGGAAGCCAAGTGTTACCCTTCATTGCATCTCCACACTGGCTTCCAATATTGTTTTGCCTGTCATGCAATACTAAAAGCAGAAAATCCTTACCAAAAACATCTGTCAAATCAAGGATGCACTGCTGCACCACTGACATATTGGCAAGGGTTCGAATTGTCCCTATTTAGGGCTGGCACCTTAGGATTCTAACAACAGCCCTTGAACCAAAAAACTTGTGGATAATTCAAGAATGTAGACGAAGGGCAAAATGTGGGCATTGCTCCATGTTAAGAAATCTGTTCCACAAAATGAATTTTAATTTACTCCCCAGATTTCATGCCCTGCAGTAACCTGAAACTTCAGGTGAATATTTGCAAATACAGTTTAGGCATTGAAAGAAAAGGGGCAAGGAAAGTGATCAAGGGAATGCCAACACATCAGATGTAAGAATTCCAGGTGTGAACAATGTTGAACAGTGGATCTTATTATTAGGAAAATCCTCCTAATGTTTATAGTCAGAATATTTTATCTTACCATTGACTTCTCTCCTCTGGAATACCAGAAAACAAGCTGCTGAAAAATTCCATGCCACCTATAATGGTCCTCCAAAACCTCTCCAAACTGGGTGGAATAAAGTAGGTTTGTGAGAACAGAGTGGCTGTTGTTGTGTGCCTTCAGGTAATTTCATAGAATCATAGAGTTGGAAGAGACCACAGGGGCCATAGAGTCCAACCCCCTGCTATGCAGGGACACCCTCAAAGCACTCCCGACAAATGGCCATCCAGCCTCTGCTTAAAAACCTCCAAAGAAGGAGACTCCACCACACTCCAAGGCAGCATATTCCACTGCCGGACAGCTCTGACTGTCAGGAAGTTCTTCCTGAGGTTCAAGTGGAATCTCCTTTCCTGCAGCTTGAATCCATTGCTCCTTGTCCTAGTCTCTGGAGCGGTAGAGAACAAGCCTGCTCCCTCCTCAGCATGACATCCCTTCAAATATTTAAACATGGCTATCATATCTCCTCTTAACCTTCTCTTCTGCAGACTAAACATACCCAGCTCCCTAAGGCATTCTTCATAGGGCATGGCTTCCAGACCCTTCACCATTTTGGTCACCCTCCTCTGGACACCTTGTTGACATCCATTTCAGACTTGTGATGACCCTAAGGCAAAGCTGTTTTAGGGTTTTCTTGGCAAGATGTGTTCAGAGGATCTTTGCCATTGCCTTCCACTGAAGCTGAGAGGGTGGCACTTTCCAGGGTCGCCCAGTGGGTTTCTGTGGCCAAGCAGGAATTTGAACCCTGGTGCCAGAAAGCAGCCACTGCCACTACCATTTTCTCACCCAGGCATTTAAAACTGTCAGAAGCAGTGCTGCAGCAGAGAGGGTAGAAGAGAGCTTCTTCGAGGTTCTCCCAGGACAAATTAAGTTCTTGTCCTTCACCACCCTACTCAGAGAAGGGTCTGGTTCCTTTTCTGATAAGACTCCAGGTACAATGCCAGTGATGTATTTAAGTCTTTTACTCCAAGTCTCAAGTCAAGTCTCAAGTCTCTACCTTCAAGTCTCAAGTCAAGTCTCAAGCCCTTACAAGATACTTTCAAGTCAAGTCTCAACCCTGGGAGCCAACTTTATACCCCAACCGATACTCCAGATTTTCTGGACAGAGTTGCATAAAGTTAGTTTCACAATTTAAGCAGAGTTGGCCTTCCACATTTGGAATCTTGCCCATCTGCAGCTTCAGAAGTGGGGAATAGGAACCTTCTTGCTCCCCCATCCTGAAGTTGGGAGGCTTTTGTGTCAATGGGCATAAAAGAGTCTGCAGCTTTGGAAGTGAGGAATAGGATCCTTCTTATTCACCATTACTGAAGTTTCAAAAGCTTTAGAAGGAAGGATCTTTCCTCCTCAAGCCCGTTGTCTAACACATTTGCTGTTCCTCTTTGAGATACATGTCCTATGCTCTGGGGGAGTCTTGCCTTCTGCTCTTAGGAAAAGTTTTAAAAGGCTCCTCCAATATGCAGAGGAGACAGGCTGCCGAGCAGACCTCAAGCCCCCCTCAAGACCACTGCCAAACCCATTTGCTACTCCCCTCTGAGAAATGCACCCACACTTTGGGCTTGAGACAGATTGCCATGTGACCAGTAGGCAAACAGGGATGGAAGCCTTGTTCAACGTTGTAAGGTTTCTGGATGAATGTGTTAACGTTATTGAACCAAGGGCAGCAAGTCAGTCCTGCAAATATACAAGTCTCAAGTTGAGTCAAGTCACTGCATCATTTATTGCCAAGTCAAGTCCAAGCCGACTCACTGTAGTGACTTACGTCCGACTTGGGTTCGAGTCAATTGACTCAAGTCTACATTATAGAATCATAGAATCACAGAA
This sequence comes from Ctenosaura bakeri, assembly GCA_948474755.1. Classification (NCBI taxonomy): domain Eukaryota; kingdom Metazoa; phylum Chordata; class Lepidosauria; order Squamata; family Iguanidae; genus Ctenosaura; species Ctenosaura bakeri. The sequence continues at coordinate 19,719 of CAOLHI010003570.1, read as the reverse complement.
ATGTAGAGTTGGAAGAGACCCCAGGGGCCATCCAGTCCAACCCCCTGCCATGCAGGAACACCCTCAAAGCACTCCCGACAGATGGCCATCCAGCTTCTGCTTAAAATCCTCCAAGGAAGGAGACTCCACCACACTCCGAGGCAGCAGATTCCACTGCCGGACAGCCCTGACAGTCGGGAAGTTCTTCCTGAGGTTCAGGTGGAATCTCCTTTCCTGCAGCCTGAATCCATTGCTCCTTGTCCTGGTCTCTGGAGCAGCAGAAAACAAGCCCTCTCCTTCCTCTACATGACATCCCTTCAAATATTTAAACATGGCTACCATGTCCCCTCTTAACCTTCTCTTCTGCAGACTAAACATCCCCAGCTCCCTAAGTCTATCCTCATAGGGCTTCATGGCTTCCAGGCCTCTCACCATTTTGGTCACCCTCCTCTGGACTTGCTCCAGCTTATCAATATCCTTCTTGAATTGGGGTGCCCAGAACTGGACACAGTATTCAAGATGGGGTCTCACCAAAGCAGAGTAGAGTGGTACCAGTACCTCCCTTGATCTAGACACCAGACTCCTATTGATGCAGTCGAGAATTGCATTGGCTTTCTTGGCTGCCGCATCACACAGCTGACTCATGTTCAGCTTGTGGTCTATGAAGACTCCTAGATCCCTTTCACATGTACTGCTATCCAGCTACGGTACAATAGTTACATTGACCCATGGATAAGTTGATCTAGGTATTTGGGGTCAACTTTTTGACTAAAATTTCTAGACTTATACATGAATATATACAGTATGTAGCATGAAGGGGCCATAGGCTAACATTTCTTGTAGTCTCACCTGCTCTGCAACAAACTGTATGCTGCCTATCTAGTTACCATGCGTTCAGTCTTTCACAGTTCCTTGTACTGACTATTTTAAATGCCCATCTGTCTTCTAGTTCATTTCTTTTACACCTGCTGCTTTTCACGGTTATTACTGTGGTCAGCAAGCGTGCAAGCATGGATGGATGTGGACCATTTTTCTCAATATCTGTCTCCTCTGGAGTTAAGGAGACAATTGAGAGTATAACAGCTAACATGGAAAAGTCTGAGTCTAATTTGCCTTAAAAAACTGTGGCACCTTAAAAACCATCAGCTATACCATGGCATTAAACTTTAGCATGACTCCAAACTTATGTTACAATATCCAATAAAACCTTCACATAGCTTTCTTGCAAGCTCCACTTTTCCTAAGAAAGACAGAAATAATTATTAATTATCATACAAGCATATATAATTCTCAGCAGTTTCAGGAAAATGGGAAGATTTCACAGCCTTTTTCAGAAAAAAAAATCCAGCTATGCTTGATGCCATTCTGATTTCTTCTGTGAAAATGCTCCAGCATCTGGGAGCAATGCTTGGAAAGGTTAGTGTTAAAGCTAATTTTCCAACATTAATTAGAACGTGAATTCATTAATACTAATAGTTTAAGTTGAATATATGAAACTGATTCATTACAGTAATCATTATTAACACATTATTATATGCAAGTTTGAATTTTTTATTGAATTATGGTGATTAAAAATTGCAACCCCACAAATGATCACTGCAAAAGAATAAAATAATGTGAAATGTTAACCGTGAAACAGCCTGTTAAAAGTTGTGGTTGACTTTTAGAAGGACGTTTAAAATTGTTAAAAAATTAACAAACTAGGGTTGAGAAGTTAACTTTTTAAGCAGTTTTTGCCAAAATGCCTGCCTTTATCCTATGTCGTGTGACATGCCCTCCAACAGTTCAGTTGAAAATGAGGATACGTGGCCAAGCAACATCAGAGTGGTCAAGGAGACAAAGGTTGTTAATGAGGAAAACACACAAGATAAGAGAGGCTGCAGGAGTTTGCTTTTGCCTGAGCCTAGGGGGAAGGAACAATTCTTCTGTTCCTCTTCTCCCCCTGCCCAGCCCTATGTGGAGTTGAGTGCAAATTATTGTATATGCTTGTGTTTAAGTCGACCTTTTCCGCACTACACTCTTATAGCGCGATGATTCCACTTTCAACCTCCTATGGAATCCTGGGGTTTGCAGTTTCGGGAGGGGCCGGCTGGCCCCTCCCGAAACTGCAAACCCCAGGATTCCATAGGAGGTTGAAAGTGGAATCATCGCGCTATAAGAGTGTAGTGCAGAAATGGCCTGAGTTGAGGGCAGGCTTGGGGCCAAAATTATGGATTTTGATATGACAGCACTGTAACAACTAAATGCGGAAAGGCCCTTCGTTTTTCCCACGGTGGAAAAACTTTTTTTTTACTTTTTGCCACTCTACTCAGAGTAGGAGATGCTTACTTTTTTAAAAATAAGAATTAAGGTACAGTATTTACATTGGCCCAACCCAAGTTTGGGGGGCCAATTTGTTGACTAACATTTTTAGATTTATACATATATAGAGAGAGAGTAAGCCAAGGAGAAAGGTTGAAAGTGGGGAGAAACTGGAACCATTTCTGCACTACATTGTTATAGGGCATTTATTCCACTTTCAGCCTCCTGTGGAATTCTGGGGTTTGTAGTTTCCTGAGGGGCAAGAGCTCTGTGGCTGAGAGTTCTCAATGCCCCTCCCTAAACTGCGAACCCCAGGATTCCATAGGAGGTTGAAAGTGGAATAATTGCACTATAACAATGTAGTGCAGAAAGGCCCTGGGACACCATTAAACCAGCTGACAAGGAGGGATGATGGAGTATTAGGGTCTTTCTGTACTATACTGTTATAGTGCTATTATTCCACTTTCAACATCCTATGGAATCCTGGGGTTTGCAGTTTAGGGAGGGGCCTTGAGAATTCCCAGCCAGAGAGCTCTTTGGCCTCAGGAAACTGCAAATCCCAAAATTCCACAGGATGTTGAGAATGGAATAATAGCACTATAACAGTGTCGTGCGGAAAGGCGTAGAGAGGGGCCTTTAGAATTCTCAGCCACAGAGCTCTTGGGCCTCAGTAAACTACAAACTCCACAGGATGTTGGAAGTGGAATAATAGCACTCTAATTCCCAGACTAGCATTTCCATCGCCTCCCCTCTATTGCCTTGCTGCTTTGCTAATAGTAATTGATGGATTGTTAATTGTTGTGTATTTTAAGGGGTTGGTTTAGGTGGGTTGGTGGGTGGGGAGGATTGGGTATGTTTTTAATGTCTTTTAATGTATAATGTATTGCATGTTGTTCGCCGCCTCGATCCATGTGGAGAGGTGGGATACAAATACTTATTATTATTATTATTATTACTATTATTATTATTATTATTATTATTATTATTATTATTATTAGTGCAGAAAGGACCTTAATTAAGACTCTCTCTGCCATTCGGAGGATATGTTATTTCAGAGGGTATGTTATTTTGGCATACACTCTCCTCATAGTATCTCCAGTCAGGGTGCTTACTCAGCAGAGCCTGATGGCTCCTACATCGATCAGGCAGCAAACCTGCTTTGGGTTTTAGTCAGAACTGTAAATAAACCATCCCAAGATATTGACCCCTGCGGTTAGAGTTCAGCACCTCAGGTTCAGACTAAAAGCAGATTCACCACCCCAACAACAGAGCAGCCTAGGCCCACTGTAACAGCCTTAGTGGCTGCCTCTGGCATGGACAGAAGAGGGGGAAACTTGTTAAAAAGGAGGAAAATATTATTGAGAATTGTTTCCCTCAGACTTTCAATACTACGGCCAACCACGTTGGGCCTACTGATTAATTTCACGTTGGCAACAACGTTGACTTAGGTCATTTCCACATTAGACTGTTACAGCGCTATTATTCCACTTTCAACATCCTATGGAATCCTGGGGTTCCACAGGATATTGAAAATGGAATAACAGCGCTACAACAGTCTAGTGCGGAAACGCCCTTAGTAACTGCAACAGCGCCCTCTGGTGACCGCACAGCTCTGTACAAAGCCATTGACGCCTCTGAGCATGCGCACAACGAGGCCCGCGCCCCGCCCCCGGAAGCTTTCTCTCCACGGCGCCTGCGCGTGTGGCTTTTCCCTCTCCCCCCCCTCAACTTTGCGAAGTTCTCTGCACATTTCCTCTGAGAAAGATTTTAACCTCAGCCGGCCGCCGTAGTTTCCTCCCGGAACTCCGGGCGGCGAGGCGAGGCGGCCACCACGTGACCGGAAGCATCCCTGAGGGAGGAAAAGAAGAGGCTGGCTGGGAGCTGCAAGAGCTGGCGGTGACGAGGAAAGAAGGCGGTGGCGGCAGGAGCGGCGGGGCGGGCGCTTCCCGGTGAGTGAGGGGAAAATGGAGGCAGCGTTGCCGGCGTTGGGAGAAGCAGCTTCTTTTTTCCGTCCCTCATAGAGGACGAACGGGTGACGCATTCGGGTGGGGGGAGGAATGGGGTGATGCGCGAAGCTCCTCCCCCCGGTGCCCTGCGCCACAATCCGTGTCCCTTGGCCCCGCCCCCAGGCTCTACGTCATAGCGGGACCCTCGGGGAGGGAGCCCTTCGTCCCTGGGAGTGAGCGAGTGACGCAGGGTGGCCGGTTCGCCTCCCTCCGCCGGTGTTTCTGGCCCGCCTCCGGCGTGTTTGGGCCCGGACCCCGCCTTTGCCCCTGTCGCCCTCGGCCCGCCCCCCGGGGCTGCCTTCTCTGGGGGGCTCTGCCGGTGAGGACAGGTGGGTGGATGCTTTAGGGAAGGGCAGCCCGTGGGGGGGGCAGAAGAGAGGAGGCCTTTGCAGCACGTCTCTCTATACGCGCCCTCAGGCTGCTTATCGGCTTGGAATCGTACAGCTGGAAGAGACCACAGGGACCCCTCGATTCTGCATTGGTTGGGCCTCGTTTGGACTCCTGTGTCCAGTTCTGGGCACCCCAGTTCAAGAGGAAATGGACAAGGTGGAAGGTGTCCAGAGGAGGGCGACCAAAATGGTGGAGGGCCTGGAAGCCATGAAGCCCTATGAAGAATGCCTTAGGGAACTGGGGGTGTTTAGTCTGCAGAAGAGAAGGTTAAGAGGGGACACGATAGCCATGTTTAAATATTTGAAGGGATGTCATGTAGAGGAAGGAGAGGGCTTGTTTTCTGCTGCTCCAGAGACCAGGACAAGGAGCAATGGATTCAGGCTGCAGGAAAGGAGATTCCACCTGAACCTCAGGAAGAACTTCCTGACAGTCAGGGCTGTCCGGCAGTGGAATCTGCTGCCTCGGAGTGTAGTGGAGTCTCCTTCCTTGGAGGTTTTTAAGCAGAGGCTGGATGGCCATCTGTCGGGAGTGCTTTGAGGGTGTTCCTGCATGGCAGGGGGTTGGACTGGATGGCCCCTGGGGTCTCCTCCAACTCTACATTTCTATGATTCTATGATGTAGACTTGAGTCAGTTGACTCGAACCCAAGTCGGACGTAAGTCACTACAGTGAGTCGGCTTGGACTTGACTTGGCAATAAATGATGCAGTGACTTGACTCAACTTGAGACTTGTATATTTGCAGGACTGACTTGCTGCTCTTGGTTCAATAACGTTAACACATTCATCCAGAAACCTTACAACGTTGAACAAGGCTTCCATCCCTGTTTGCCTACTGGTCACATGGCAATCTGTTTCAAGCCCAAAGTGTGGGTGCATTTCTCAGAGGGGAATAGCAAATGGGTTTGGCAATGGTCTTGAGGGGGGCTTGAGGTCTGCTTGTTCTCTACTGCTGCAGAGACTAGGACAAGGAGCAATGGATTCAAGCTGCAGGAAAGGAGATTCATGTCGAGGAGGGAGCGGGCTTGTTTTCTGCGGCTCCAGAGACTAGGACAAGGAGCAATGGATTCAAGCTGCAGGAAGGGAGATTCCACCTGAACCTCAGGAAGATCTTCCTGATGGTCAGAGCTGTTTGGCAGTGGAATATGCTGCTGCCTCAGTGGAGTGTGGTGTATGGAGTCTCCTTCTTTGGACGTTTTTAAGCAGAGGCTGGATGGCCATCTGTTGGGAGTGCTACAGTGTGTGTTTCTGCATGACGGGGAGTTGGACTCAATGGCCCCTGTGTTTTCTTCCAATTCTATGACCATGGAGTTCAACCCCCTGCCATGCAGGGATGTACAGTCAGCCCTCCATGTTTGCAGGTTTTATTTTAGCAGATTTGATTATTCGTGGATTATTTGCTGCCACCTTTGCTGCCTCGCAGTGCCATTTTTAATAGGGACTGCAAGCCTCATGAGACTGACAAACTGCAAACAAGGCTTGTAAGTCCCTATTAAAAATGGTGTGGGGCAGTAGCGGAGGTGGCAGTAAACCCCAGCAGACCCCCACTTCTGCCTTGCGAAGGAATCCTGATGCCTCAAAGGAATCCACAGTGAGTTGAATATTGTGATCATATGGGAGGTGATCATTTGGGAGGGCCTAGAGTTATTCACAGTTTTTCCACTTTCATGGGGGTCCTGTGCTCCTAATCATAGCAAATGTGTAGGGATGGTTGTACAGTCAAAGCATTCCTGACAGATGATCATCCAGCCTCTCTTTAAAAAACCTCCAAAGAAGGAGCCTCCACCGGACTCCCAGGCAATGTAAGCTGCTGTCAAACTGCTCTTACCATTAGAAAGTTCTTCTTAACATTTGGGAGCAGTTTCTTTTCCTGAAGTTTGAAGCCATTGGTCCATAGTGTCCTAGTGTCTGGAGCATCAGAAAACAGGCTTGCTCCATCCTCCATATGACATCCCTATAAATATTTAAACATGGTTATCAAGACTCCCTTAACCTTCACTTCTCCAGGCTAAGCACACCCAACTCCCTAATCTGCTCCTCAAAGGGATGATGGTTTCCAGACCTTTTACCATTTCTCAATGTCTTGATTACCCACTTTAAGATCATCATAGAATCATAGATTTGTACAGTTGGAAGAAGCCACAAAGGCCACCGAGTCCAACCCCATTCTGCCATGCAGGAATACAGCATCAAAGCATTCCTGACAGATGTCCGTCCAGCCTCTGTTTAAAAACATCCGAAGAAGGAGACTCCACCACACTCCCAGGTAGCAGCATATTCCATTGTTAAACATCTTTTACCATCAGAAACTTCTTCCTAATGTTTAGATGTCAACTCCATGAATTTCGTAGGGTTTTTGTAGACAGGGGATATTCAGAGGTGGTTTTACAGTTTCTGCCTCTGAAGCATAGCTTACAGCACCTTGGCAGTCTCCCATCCAAATACTAAGCATGGGTGAACTTGCTTAGCTTCCAGGATCAGGTGAGAACTGGTGCCTTTAGGGTATCTGTGTTGATTCAAATAATTACACCAGGGAGTAGGCAACCTGGTGCACTCCTAGAGCTTTTGGATTCATATAAAACCCAGCAAATATAGTGGATGATTGTGATAGTAGTAGTCCAAACGTCTTTTGAGAGGTTGCCTGCCTCATACAGAGTACGTAGTCTGCAATAGGCAGCAATTGCCTAAGGAGTTCTGAGCAACAATTTATTATATGAGTTTTTCTTTGTCCATCTAACCTGGCATTGTCTGATCTGGCTAGCAGCAGTCTTCCAGTCTGAAGTGGAGAAGAACCTTTCCTAGTCGTGCTGCCTGGCAGAGTTTCTAAAGGAGATGTGCATGCGTGTGCCCTGTGGCTATGTGCCTGTGTGTTTCAGGTGCCACAGGTCTCCACTGGCAAGGAATGAGCTTGTTTTTTGTCATACGTGTTCTCCCCTTCTTTGTGTCACATTTGCAAGACAGCTTTGAAGAGAGTGCGTTTCCTTCATTTCCAAGCACAGATATGTGCACCAGACTCCTGCAGATTTCTTACACATGCTGTAACCTACATAGAAATATAGCTAACCCTTTCCAAATTGCTCAGGGTACTTTCTATGTGTCTTCCGTTGTAACAATAAAATAGTAATAATAGCATTCCTAGAACTCTAGTATGAACAAAATACTATGTTAAAAATAGAACAGAGTCCCTGTCTTTATAATAACATGAAATAAGACATGGGCCCTGTCTTGAGTTTTGCATAAAGTAAGACACAAGTGCTACATTAACATTTCCGTCTTCTTCTGAAGATGAGACACATGAAGTAAAAGAAATAGCTTCTTTCTGTTAGCACATTTATTATACAAATATAATTGCTTGGAAACCACTATGGGTGATCAAATATAGCCATGTTGTCACATGCATCGCATCTGAATGTATGCATATACAGAGATCTGTGACTGCTTTCTGTTTACGTAATCTGATGTGATAGGTGCCTCACATGATGTGTAAGGTAACAAGACAGTGCTACTATTCTTAAGATGATCCTCCCCTCTTCTTATTTAGTACCATAACACATTGAAAGAGTATCTGCTTTGCACACAAAATATTCCAGATTCAGCTCTGGGAATCTCTGAAAAGGTAAAAGGGCCATTAGTTTAAATCAGTGTAAGGAAGTCATGCACTCACTCATTCACAGATAGAAACATAGAGTGTAGGTATGTGAATGCCTGTATGTGGATGAGAGAGCTTAATTCAGAAGGGGCAAATTACAGTCCTCCAGATGTTGCAAGATTGCAACTCTGGTTCTGAAAGACACTGGAAGTTCTTGTTCAACAATCTGGAGCACTGTACTTTGCTCATCCCTGGTTTAACTGGAGAAGGCATATGGTGGCTGATTAAGAAGAGAGTTGATGCTGGCATTGGGAAGAGGTCTCCACCCCAAATAGCTTATGCATTTTAAATTATGGGAGTATGGTAGATGACAGTGCTTGAGAGCATGGTATGCTTCATGATATTGCAGGTATTGCTTTAAAAGCAAATGTACGCACTGGGTAATTGTTCACAGGACCCATCTACAGAATTCTGCAGTGTGACTCAGTAAAAAAAACAAACCAAGGAGGCCTATATTATACACCCACATTGGTCAGGGGCAGAATGGCCCTGTTGAATCCTAATGCTGTTTGCTGATGATGATTTGGCCTCGTAGTTGTCTAAATGAAAGAGTCCTTGGGAGCAACTCATCTTTTTCTTTGAACAGCATTGGATACGTTAATAAAGTTACAAGGAGCAGGCAAAGATACATTAATTGCTGCCTCCTCCCTTTATGCCTTCTGCATACACAGTGAATTGTCAGTGTGCTTCCTCTTACCATCATATTTGTGATGACGTTTGAAGCCAAACTCTGTGTGTGTGTGTTTAAGCATATAATACAGTATTTTTGTTTGCAGTATTGTAGAGATGGAAGCGGCTCTAGGGGCCCAAGAGCCAAATGCAGCCCCCTTGGAAGCACTAGCTTCCTTCCCACCCTGCTCATCAACCTACTGACACAACAGGCATAGAAAGGATGCGGAGGTTGTCGCAAACAATTTGCTGACAATTTACATTTGTGTGGGTGAGACAGTCGTTATCCATTTCTGAAGGTGACCCTCTCATAGAAATGATTCAGTCTCTTCTTCTAACCTAATTCTGTTGTATGATTGACCTTATCTAGGTGATAATTTGTGACCACCCTTAGCGGAGATTTGAAAGCTCTATTTTTTCCCTTCTGCGTTCCTTTAACAAATGAAGCCTCACTGATCCTTTTTTTCTCAACAACCACTTGTTTCAAAAGAGAAATGAAAAATTTGTCACTTAGGCCTGCCTACACATTATAGGCTTAGCTCATTGACATGTTCTGCTTCTTCCCACTGCATGATGGGTTAAAAATTAGAACAGCCCTCCCTACACAAAGAAAACCTGATTTCTGAGCCTGTTTTCATACCCACTGATGGTTCTAGTCACACAACACCAGGTGGCGGTAACGGCCTTCTTTCCTTTCTTTCAGCGATTCCCAAACTCTAGTTACCCAGGAGTTCTGGACTTCAAGTTCCAGAAATCCTAGCTACCTTTGCCAGTGATCAGAGAATCTGGGAGCTGAAGTCCAGAATGCCTGGAAGACCAGAGTTTGGGAAACACTGCTTAGTCCAAAATATCCTTTTGTAAAAGTAGCATGCAGTTTTTAATTCTCTTTGCACACGTTTTGTTTGTGTATGTATTTTCCTTCAGACTTTTCAGTGGGAAGGCAATATGAAAGAAAAGGATGGGGGAAGCTCCTCTGCTCCATTCATCTTCAGATTGCACTGTCAACAGTTGCATTCTGTAAAACAAGCATGTAAAAAGAATTTGATACAAAAGTTTGTCTGGGATTTTTGTCTTCGTGGAAGAAGGTTCTAATCAGTGGTAGAGCACGTGATTTGCACACCAAAGGCCTTAAGTTCCAGTCTCTGGCACCTGGAATAAAAAAGGATCAGGGCATGGGAAAAGTAATGAGAAAACTCTCTTGTCTCAAATCTGGGAGAGTCGCTGCCAGCCAGAATTGGCGCTGTTGACTGGCTATATGAACCAGTTGTTTGACCTAATATGCCAGAACTTCCTGTGTCCTAAAGTTGTTCATTCAGCTTTGTAGTCTACCTTTTCTTGAACTGTACACCAAACCGCATTAATCCTGCCCAGGGTTCTTGAATCCACTTGTGACCTGCCCAGCAGTTATTTAAGGCAGCATTACTCAAAGTGGTCATCATTGGACACTTGCTAGTGCTTGAGCCATTGGCTGCTGTTCTTGGTGAGGTTCCAGGAAAGAAACAGCTGTAGCCAGTGGGCACCATTCTATATGGGGCCAGCTGCTGGCACATTGGAAAAAGGGTAATTGCCACTTCCCTACATCAAATAGCCCAAGAAGCACTGACTTAAGGAACTGATTCTCAGAATGCCCCATCTGATTCATGGGGAATGTATACGGTTGCAGCTGGGTATTATAGTGGGCATCTCACACAAGATAATGGGTAGGTTTTATAGGGCCGGATAAAGATAGATGGATGCCAGTAGATGAATGATGGCTTTTTCACAATAGTGGAAAGGAAAAGGTTGCAGCATAAGAACTGCATGTGCTTGATATTGCATCTCCAATGGAAAGGATCCTTGGCTAGCAGATCTGGGAGAAGCCTTTGTGTGGCCTATTGCCAGGAAGAGAAACTGTAATCATTTGACCAGAGTCCCAAATGGTTATTTATTTGAACAAAATCCCCAAGCTAGTTTAGCCATTAGCCATGCTGGTTGGGGAGTTCGGGGGAGTTATAGTTCAAAAAGTAACTCTCAGATTCTGGGTAGGACTTGTAAAGCTGCTTCATCTGCAAAAATCCTTGACCTTTGAAAGAGTTTAAAGCCCCCCCCCAAAAAAAGTGAGGATTTCTGGCTTTTAAGGTCAATATTGTTGATATTTGAAGATTCATATTTAATATTTTTCTCTATTCTTCAAATGTCCATCAAGTGTCAACAAAACTGTTTGTTTTTAGTTTTGTGGCCATATTTCATTGGGAAAACCAGGCATTCTGGTGAACGCAGCCTGTTTTCTTCCTCCTCTTTATTTGGGCAAGCACTTTCACGTTGAGACTATGGCATGCCAGTCCCATGAAGATGAATTATTTATTTATTTAAAAAAAGTAGAATGTGTTCCACTTCCACAGATGAACTCTACAATTGAACAAGAGCAGGAATATTACTCAATGTGGTATTTAAATGCTTCACTAGCAAAGTGGTTAAGATGGCTGCATGCAGCATAATAGATAATTGAGCAGGCTCCTGTCATCTTAACCAGCTCTAAGAGAGGTTGTGCGGCAACGGTGTAACTCAAAATGCGTTGTTATATACTCTTATGATTTCTACTTGGTTGACCTTGCAGTGTTGTTTAGATGGGGTGCCTGACTTAAACTGGAGTGATGAGCATTCATGTCCCTGCTTGATCGTAAAGCTCAGTGGGTTAGCTTCTCTCTTAGTCTTACCTCCTTCTGGGTTGTTTTGAGGGTAAAATGGAGATGGAAGAGAAGGGAGATGCAGGTATGCCATCTTATTTTTTATGTTTTATATCCCTCCTTCCTCCTAGTGCAGGACTCAGAGCAGTGTATAACATGGCTTAAAACAAGATACAGCTGGACATAAATTAATTATAACACTGAATTTTTTTAAAAAATGAAAGAAGCTGTCTTATTAAAACCAAGCACTGTAAGAAGAAAGAGGAGGTGAAATGCAAAGATCCTTTGACTGCAAAGAAGAAATGGTTATTTAAATATTTTTTTCCCCTGATAGCAGAAGGAGAGCAGAGTAGAGCTGCCTAGCTTCCCTTGAGTTCTTTTTGTGAACAATCGGTAGCAAAATCTGTGCTTTCAGCGATAGGAAGGCTCACTGTGTGGTTTTAGAACATGTGATTCGATACCACTAGTGATGCTGTTGACTTCTGAACCTGATTGTGGTTTCTTTTGGGGAGCTGGATAGAATGAGTAACTACAAGCTGCATTTAATATTAAAGAATATCAAATATGGCATGGACTGTGTCCCAGTCTTCGGACTGGAGAGACTTGGGTTCACATTGCCAGTGTTAAGCCTTGAACTTCATGATGAGTAACATTGAATTGGCTCTCATGTCCCCTCTTAACCTTCTCTTCTGCAGACTAAACATCCCCAGCTCCCTGAGCCATTCTTCATAGGGCTTCATGGCTTCCAGACCCTTCATCATTTTGGTCGCCCTCCTCTGGACATGTTCCAGCTTGTCGACATCCTTCTTGAATTGAGGTGCCCAGAACTGGACACAGGATTCCAAATGAGGCCTAATCAATGCAGAATAGGGTGGTACCATTACCTCTCTCAATCTGGACACCATACCTCCTATTGATGCAACCAAGAATCACATTGGCTTTCTTGGCTGCCGCATCACACTGCTGATTCATGTTCAGCTTATGGTCTACCAAGACTCCTAGATCCCTTTCACACGTACTGCTGTCCAGCCACACGTCCCCCATCCTATACTTGTGACTTTCATTTTTTCTGCCCAAGTGCAGGACCCTACATTTCTCTCTGTTGAAATCCATTCTGTTAGCTTTGGCCTAGCTCTCCAATCTGTCAAGATCATTTTGAAATTTGATCTTATCCTCTGGTGTGTTAGCAACCCCTCCCAGTTTGGTATCATCTGTACTTCCAGTCACATTTGTAGAAGTTTTGCCTTGTAAGCTTCCATTCACTGGGGCTGAATTTCTGCATTGAAAATGACTTTTTTAATTATTTATTGCATTTATATGCTGACTATCTGCCAGAAGGAGAGGGAGGGCTGCTTCCAGAACAGTCAGTTAAAAACTTTTACAATAAAATTTAAAAACAACCACATGGAAACAGTAGAAGCTCATTATAAAAACATACAAAAGTTTTTTAAAAAAAATCCAAACACTTCTGCATGATTTATAACTGTGGTACAGATGTTCAGTCCCATCATGTAGAGGGTTATGGTGCTAGTCATGACAGAAGAGGTGGAGTCATAGACTTTACCCCATTCATCTGACACAATAAAGAATGGCTTATAGGATGAATTTCTTTGCTTAAGCTGTCTCTCAGGGCAGTTGTGCGATAACAGTGGAACACATATATTCTTTGGAAGAAGGATGAAATAGAAATGAGAAATTATATATTTTATAATATAAATTATATAAAATATAATTTTATATAAGCAGTACATATGTGGTTTGCAAACAGGAGTATATTTATCACTACTTCTTTGGTGTGGGAAGTTGAAGCGATGTGAGAGCAATCTAGCCTTCAATTTCACTGCTGTGGTGAAAGTGCTTTTGAGAGCAGTAGCATATGTGGTTAATATACCACATACAGACACAATCACATTTAGGTGGCAGGAAGCCATCTGTATATTCTAAAGAAACAAAAATTAGTTTTTTTTAAGTATGAAGCTTATAGGAGTTGTCTCCAGCTGACCAACTTGGAGCATGCATTTGAAAGAGCAAAGTTTCAAATGCAGGAGACCCCGTGTTGAAGCAAAAGGAATAGTAATAAATTATAGCAAAGTTTTGAACTTTGAAGTGTAGGGCTGGAGGGAACATGAGGGGAAGGTTCTGTTGTCTGGGATGTTTCTTACCATTAAAAAAGACATATTGGAAGAATTTTTTTAGGAACAGTAACTGTCCTGAAATCTGGTGAAAGTTGTAGTAACATCCTGGCTGACTTTGGAAATTTAGTCACAGAAAGCTGTAGCGCTTCCTGGAGGGCTCTTCAGAAACTTATAAAGCCAAGTCTGAGTTTGACTGTGTTTGGGTTCCTTGTCATTAAGTTATACCAGGGACAGAAATTGTGTAGTCTTCCAGATGGTCTTGAGCTTCCACTCCCATTAGCCTTAGCCAGCATAATCAATGGATTAGAATACTAGGAATTCAGCAGCATCTGGAGAGCTGTACAGTTCCTGCCCATCCGTTCGATCATATTCAGGATTACCTGTTTATGGTTTGGCACTAGAAGTCATCCTCAGAATATAATATAGTAACTGGGCTTTTCTGGAGGGATGTGCTACATATGGCTTGCATTGTTGTTTTTGCAATCACCATCAAATGACTGCCAGATTTTGACAACAAACCATAGAAAGTTATTCCTTTAATGGCAGCTTCACAGTTTAGGTGCTTAGTTGATGCTGTCATAACTAGAAATGACATGAAAAACATGCATCTGGTAAGGACAACATTTGGATGACCAGCTTGGAGGAAAGGTAAAACAGCATTCTTTCAAGTCCATGCGACTTCACAATGAGGCAAAATGAATGTTTTTAAGACATTTTTGTAGTTTTTTGCCAAAATAGTGTGGTGTAGTTGCTCCAGATTTCAGCAGCAGGACCTCCTCTTTGGCAAGAGTTCAGATTGATCCAGTAGAGCCACAGAACACACACACACACCTTATCTTGTAAAGTTTTTAAAAATCCTTCTGGCCTGGTCCGGATGCACATTTCCACCTACTTCTTGTGTGGATTCACTGGTTTGCTACATTTGAATCAGAGTTGGCAGTAAACCAGGTTTGCCCTAACCTATGGTTAGAAAATCCTCTTGAAATAGCGGTTTGAAATTGTGGCTGGAAGGCATTTCCTGGTAGTGTTAATTATAGCCCATGGAGACAGCACCCAAACACTGGTTAGAGCAAACTATGAAAGGGATGATAACATTGGTGAGAAGGGAGGGTGATGGTCTTGCAGTCATACTGACACCATCCTTGGGTGTAGTTTTGATGCCTGTCGAAAACTGATCAATGCAATGTAGAATTTGCTCATAGACCAGTGAGAGTTTGTGTGTGTGTGTGTGTGTGTGTGTGTGTGTGTGTTTTCAGTGTACTTGGATTTAACCTGTACATCATTCTGGAACTTTGTTAAACATGGGGCAACATATACTTTTGCAGCACTTTCCCATTCTCCCAGGGGTTAGAGGGTGGTTGCACATTGTTGCCTGGTAAACTGCAGGTTTGTGTCTTCTTATCTGAAAAGACAAAGGTATTTTATTTCAGTCTCTAGAGTACTATATCCCACCTAATCTTGGAAGTGGAGCAGGATCAAGCCTGGTTAGTACTTGGAAGGAAGACCCTCAGTGAGCATTAGATCCTTAAGGCTGTATTTCAGAGGACAGCAGTGACAAACCAACTTTGAGTATTCCTTGTCTAAGAAAACCCTGTGGAATGCATGGGGTTGCCATGAGCAATACACTTTCTACTTATACCCCAGAGGTGTAATGTGAAGAAGATTTTGGTAGAAATTGCTTAGCTTGCTTAATTTATGCAGCTAAACTAGTAATAGCTGCTGCCTTGTTGCATGGACTTCTAAAAATCAGAAGATTTGGCTGGATTCTTTGCATCTTTTTTGATCAATGCACTAGTTATTTTGTGCTGGTGCTTTATGTGTGTGTGTGCAAAGGGACAAAAGACTAGTTTTGTGTGGGAACTTCTTGTGAAAATCATGGAAGCATTGATGTATGCAGATGGGTGGATAAAGGGCATTATAAGTGATGGACAGGAGTAGAGAGAGAGGTTTCTTTCCATCACCGATCACTTCCAGCCTCACTCATTGTGGGTATATGTCCCACCATCACTTTATCCTGAGCGACTATGACCCTTCTAAAAGGTTGCCCACCTATTCTTTATTTAGATGGCTTTTGTGAGTTCTGTTTGTTAGATCTGTAGCAACCAAAGTAGGCCTGTCATCACTAGGTGGAGTTCCTCTTCATCTGTTTTTCCTCACTGCGTGTGGCAATTCTGCACCAGCCCTAGCTAGTCACCAGTGGTTTAAGACACACTGAATTACTGTGTGTAGACAAACAGTAACGTGTTTCTGGCCATGCAGTAATTGAGTAACACCCACTGTGTCAGGGAATGTACAGGGCTGATTAACTCTTCAGCTAGTCAGCTTTCTAGCAGACATGTATTGTGCTGTGACTGTTTGAAATGCTGGGTGAATGTTACCTTTCAGAACATATTTTGCTGTAATGTTAGAAAAGAAAAGAGAACTCATCATGACAGGTGGAAGCCACTCATTCTTCATCTGCCCTTTTTTCAGTACCTGGAATCCATTCTCACCTGATAATTGTGACCATGACTGCGGGGATAATGTGCCGAAGATTGGCAGGGCGATCTTGCAGGGCAGCTGCATTTTCAACTACAACTCAGGTTTGGGGGAAGAAGAAGATGTTCCTCAGAAAGACTGAAGAATGCCAGAGCACCAATGAGAAAGACAAGGGATCAAAGCCTCCTGTTAAGCTCAGACTGTGGAAGCCTCCAGAATATAGGGTATCTTTTAATCCCTCGGCATACCTAGGGGCCAAATATTTACGCCCTGGGAATGCCTCTGTAAGTTCGGAAGATGCAGCGCTTGAGAGTGATTACAGCAGAATTGGTGCCAAACAAGTCCAAAATACATACAGCATTACCTGCTCACGGAGGCTTTCAAGCACAAAGAACACTCTGCTGGATCTAGAAAACAATAAGGCCGTCTCCACCCAAGCTGCCTTGATGCAGCCAATTAAATTGGTCCCTGAGAAAGATGATGGGCAAACTGCTAATGTGGAGGATTATGATACTAAAGAAGATCCCAGGGCATTCCAGAAACAGAGGCCCGAATACAAGTCTCTGTGTTACAACAGTTGTGAGCTTCCTCAGCCCCTTTCCATGGAGGAGTGTAATCATATCCTGCAGAAAGTTACTATTTTGAAAAGCAGCCTCAAACCTGGAACCATTGCAGATTATTTCCTCAGGCTGAGCTGCTTGCCAGAGGAACAACGGTCAGGCATGATTTCCAATACCAGGTTTGCTATGCTCTGTCGTTATGGAGTTGAGAACATCCAGACGTTTGATATATCTGAGCTTATTGCAGTTCTGAGAGCTTTTGTTGGTTTAGCCATTCCTCCCACACACTCCATGCTAAATGTGTATGAAACGGAGTGTTGTCGTCGAGCCTGGAACATGAGCTTGGATCAGCAGCTGCTGGTGGCTGATCTGTGGCGATGTTTGGGGCGAATTGTTCCTCGATATTTAGAGATTGTGCTGAGTTCTGTTAACCTTCATTGGAAGGATCTCACTTTGCCCCAACTGGTTCAGCTAGCCTATATCATTGGTGAAGGGCGCAGAGCCCCTGAAGAGTTAATGAAAAAGCTAGACATCTTGGTGTTAAAGCAGTTGGACTCTCTCAACCTGGAGGAAGTGGGTGCTATTTGCTTAGGATTCTTTAAGTCTCAGAACGGTCTTTCAGAACAGACTATGAGAAAAATTGGAGATAAAGTCTCTGCCCACATGGCAGACATCAGCAATTATGCCTTAGTCAATGTCCTTAAGATGTTTCGTTTTACCCATGTTGATCATGTGGACTTTCTGAAGCAACTTGGGAATGTGGTTCCCCCTCGGATACCCAGTATAGGCATTCAAGGTGTTATGCACATAACGCTTGCCTGTTCAGCTTTGCATTATCTTAATGAAAGGATTATGAACGCTGTTGCAGCTTCCGTGCCTTCCAGGGCAGCTTATTGCCGAAGCAAAGACATTGCCAAATTATTATGGTCTTTTGGATGCTTGAACTATGAGCCACCCAACGCAGAGGAATTTTATGCCAGCCTTGAGGAACAGATGCATGCAAAGATACATGAATTTCACAAATTCCCTGAGCATTTGCTCACCTGCTTGTTAGCGCTGGCATTTGCAAAGCGGTTCCCCTATGACTTGATAGACTATGCACTGAGTCCTAAGTTTTTCAAACTAGGCAGTGAGAGTAAATTTGAACTCCAAAAAGATTTTTTCACCCTTGATGGCACAGTGCAGATTGAATGTCCTGGTTACACAGGCCATCGCCTTCCCCTGCAGTTTAGGCAAGAGGTGGCGGAAATGCTATGGGACCTTGCCAAGAGGGAGAGCTCCATAAAAGGAGAAGTCACTGAAGCCCTCTCTCTTCTGCAGGATATGCTGGGTGGTCCCCAGTATATCAAACACCACATGATCTTGCCTCACACACGATCAGCTGATTTAGAGATTCATTTAGACTCTGACCAGAAACCGTTGCCATTTAACTCAGAAGCTGCTTCAACAGTAAAATTAGAACTAAAAGAAAATGGAGTAGTACTTACAGATGACTTAATGACTCAGCTTGTAAAGGGGAAGTCCAGAAGCCAGTCCCTTCTGAATGATGCTGAAAACATGTTTGAAAGATCCATCCAGGAAACATCAGCATTGCAGGAGCAGTCTCTCTCCAACTGGAATCACTTTTCATTTGCTGATGGAGTTCCACTTACTGGCACCATCTTGAATGCTTTGACCAAATCAAAGATGTCTCTTGAGGATGCACAGCCTCCTGTAAACAAGCAGCAAAATGGAGGCATCAAGCTAGCTGTTCAGGTGTCAAATAGGAACCACTACTGCTATGGCTCAAAACACCTACTAGGACTGCACAACTTGAAAAGGAGACAACTTAGTCGAATTGGATATGTTGTGGTAGAATTGCCTTTCTGGGAATGGTTTCCATTGCTTCGGCATAGCCGTCCAGAAAAACTGAGCTATTTGCATTATAAAGTGTTTGGTTCTTTGGTATGAGAGGAAAGCCAAATATCACATAATATCAGAATATTAGGAAGCTGGTATGTTGGTGTCTTTAGTTTCATCCAAACTGACATAGTCAGGTATCTCCCCTGGGATATAACTGACTTTTCAAAGCTACTAAATAGCTGTGATCTCTCAGCAGAACCAATTAGTTGGTGTTCTTGGAATGGATAGTACACATATCCACCATGTCCCCTTCTTATAAATGAATTTACCAGTGATTCTCCTGCAAATAAAATATATATTTTTTTAATATAACGTTTATGTACTTTTTTCCTGGTAAAAGGACAGTGGTCATATTTGGAAAGTTCACAGGGAAAGATGAAGTTTTCAAGTAGCCATCATATCAGCATGGTCTTGTGGTGAGACCTGCATTTAAATCGCAGCTCACACATAACCTGAGTGAATCAGTCTCTCAGCTTTGGTTTTGTATAGGTGAAGTAGGGGTAACTTTACCTGTGTAACAATGGCGGATTTGGAGATGGGAGCAAAACAGAAATTATCAGGTGCCTGGTACTTGACACTTGTTAAATTGCTACAGTATGCAAGAAGCCATCTAATATATGAAAGGCACGGTGGAGCTATGTTTAACATGTTTGAGTAACTCCTTCTTGTACTTTCATTATTACCTTTCTTTTGAGGATAATTGACATGTGGAAAAAGTAGACTTCCCAGTATTAGAAATGGAACACACTATGATTTAATAGTTCTGCATTTATTGATCCTGATCTACATTCATTGATCACACTCAGTTATGATTCTTTTAGAAATAAAAGAGCTTGGTAAACACAAGAATAGAATTAAATGGTTGCTGATTAATCAAAAAGTATACTGAAATTCTCCATTTAGGTTCCATCAGTAGCTCAGGCATTTGTTATTATTAGTTGAAGATCCCTTTCTATTCGTATAGATGGTGAGTGAGAAGGTGTGGCC
>CAOLHI010003569.1:0-168232 GCA_948474755.1 Ctenosaura bakeri | reverse complement strand
ATTCATCCCATATCTTAGCTCCTGGAAACAATCATAGATCACAATTAAAGACTCACAGATTTAAATTAAATATATAGAAATATCAATTTTACAGCTATTTTCCTAAGTTTATTTAGGTACATTCTACAGCTACTACCTGAGCATTTATTTTTGCAAAAGCAGTTGTATGAGATGCTATTGATCCACTATAAGTGAGTTTAAACATGTACAACAGCGTATCCATCTCTCAAAATGAATAGACTGTTCTGCATAAAGGCATCTTCCAGATAACCCAGAAATATATCCATGAGTTCCTCCACTTTTATACCACAGTAGCAGCAACAAAGGATTTCAGTAATTGCATCAATGTTTCCCAGAGCAGAAGAAAATGCAAAAGCAACATCTGGAAAACTCCAAGTGAAAATGAAATGTAATTTTCCCTTTTCTGCTCAACTGCTTAAGTAAGTGCACTTGTCCTTCACATCTGGTATATGGGAATATATATATGTGTGCTGTGGATCTGGACTTTTACATGTTACTTTGAAGATGTGAAAAGTGGGTATTGGAACATTTTCAGCTCTACAACTGGAATTTAATGTATATCATGTGTAAATTCCAGTAAAGCTGATGTAGGGCTCAATAGTCAGGGAGCTGATTCACTCAGCTGACAGTCAAGGTAAGGTGTTCTTTCCCTAGCATTAAGAGCCCATGATGGTGAATTAAAAAAAAATGATGTCTAGGCATAAAACCCTCTACAAGCAGGCAAAAGTACATCCAGTTCCTGTGAAGTAATGGAGTAACAATATCTGAATGTACAAGATAAGGATGGAAAAGTCGTTATGGGACAGCTGCTTGAAAACTGACGTTACTGTTTCAAACTTCAAAACAGTTTGGTTACTATTTAGATGGATAAGTGGACCAGCAAATTCATATACAATAAAGCATAGTGTTTTGTTTGTTTGCTTGTTTGCTTATAAAAGAGAAGCATCAATCAAAGCTTCTGTCCAAAGGTCAAACTAGGTTTTAAGAAGAATGCATATTTTTGCTAATTATAGAATCATAGAATCATAGAATCATAGAAATGTAGAGTTGGAAGAGACCACACGGGCCATCCAGTCCAACTCCCTGTCATGCAGGAACACCCTCAAAGCACTCCCGACAGATGGCCATCAAGCCTCTGCTTAAAAACCTCCAAGGTAGGAGACTCCACTACTCTCCGAGGCAGCAGATTCCACTGCCGGACAGCCCTGACTGTCAGGAAGTTCTTCCTGAGGTTCAGGTGGAATCTCCTTTCCTGCAGCTTGAATCCATTGCTCCTTGTCCTGGTTTCTGGAGCAGCAGAAAACAAGCCCCCTCCTTCCTCTACGTGGCATCCCTTCAAATATTTAAACATGGCTATCATGTCCCCTCTTAACCTCCTTTTCTGCAGACTAAACATACCCAGCTCTCTCAGTCTATCCTCATAGGGCATGTTTTCCAGGCCTCTCACCATTTTGGTCACCCTCCTCTGGACTTGCTCCAGCTTGTCAATATCCTTCTTGAATTGGGGTGCCCAGAACTGGACACAGTATTCAAGATGGGGTCTAACCAAAGCAGAGTAGAGTGGTACCAGTACCTCCCTCGATCTAGACACCATACTCCTGTTGATGCAGCCGAGAATTGCATTGGCTTTCTTGGCTGCCGCATCACACTGCTGACTCATGTTCAGCTTGTGGTCTATGAAGACTCCTAGATCCCTTTCACACGTACTGCTATCCAGCCACGTGTCCCCCATCCTATATTTCTGTATTCCATTATTTCTGCCTAAGTGTAGGACCTTACATTTCTCTCTGTTGAATTTCATTTTGTTCGCCCTGGCCCAGCTCTCCAATCTATCCAGGTCATTTTGAATTTTGATCCTGTCCTCTGGCGTATTAGCAACCCCTCCCAATTTGGTGTCATCTGCAAATTTGATGAGCATGCCCTCTATTCCTTCATCTAAGTCATTGATAAAAATATTGAACAGCACTGGGCCCAGGACAGAACCTTGTGGCACCCCACTAGTCACTTCTCTCCAGGATGAAAAGCAGCCATCCGTGATCACCCTTTGGGTTCGGTCGGTCAACCAATTACATATCCAATTAACAGTAGCCCTGTCTAGCCCACATTTTACTAGCTTCGATGCAAGAATGTCATGGGGAACTTTGTCAAAGGCCTTACTGAAATCGAGATATGCTACATCCACAGCATTCCCTTCATCTATCAAGCTAGTAACTCTATCATAAAAAGAGATCAGATTAGTCTGGCATGACTTATTTTTGAGAAATCCATGTTGACTTCTCGTGATTATTGCGTTGTTTTCTAAATGATTAGAAACTGAACGCTTAATGATCTGCTCCAGGATCTTTCCGGGTACCGATGTCAGGCTGACTGGGCGATAATTATTTGGGTCCTCTTTTTTTCCCTTCTTGAAGATGGGGATAACATTTGCTCTCTTCCAATCTGCTGGAACTTCTCCTGTCCTCCAAGATTTCTCAAAAATTATAGCAAGCGGTTCCGAAATGACCTCTGCCAGCTCTTTTAATATCCTAGGATGCAATTCATCTGGCCCTGGAGACTTGAATTCATCCAATGCGGCCAGGTATTCCTGTACCACCTCTCTACTTATTAAGTGCCTCATTTCCTCTGCTTCCTCCCCTGCTCCCCTACCGCCAGGTTGAGTGCTTGTATCCTTCTGGGAAAATACGGAGGCAAAGAAGGTGTTAAGTAGCTCTGCCTTTTCTCTCCCCCCTGTGAGTAATTCGCCATCTTCTCTGCGTAGCGACCCTACTGTCTCCTTCTTTTTCCTTTTGCTGCGGACATATTTAAAAAAACCCTTTTTATTGTTTTTAATGTCTCTGGCCAGCCTAAGTTCGTTCTGTGCTTTAGCCTTTCTGACCTCCTCCCTACATCTCCTGGCTACTTGCTTAAATTCTTCTTTGGTGGTTTCCCCCTTCTTCCATTTCCTATACGTGTTTCTCTTAACTCTTAGCTCAGCTGAGAGTTCTTTAGTCAACCATTCTGGTTTCTTCAGATGCCTTCCATTTTTCCTCCTTATTGGCACAGTTTTAGACTGTGCCGTCAGTATCTCCTTTTTAAGGAACTCCCATGCCTCCTGAACTCCTTTCCCTTTCACTATTCCTGACCACGGAATTCCAGCCAGCAGCTCCCTAAGTTTACAGAAGTCCGCTTTTTTAAAATCTAAGACGAGTGTCTGGCTACCCTTATCTTCTCCTTCCCACTGAATGCTAAATTCCAACAGGGCATGGTCACTCCCCCCTAAAGATCCAACCACTTCTACCTCATTCACAAGGTCATCCCTGTTGGTCAAGACCAGATCTAGAATATTTGATCCCCTTGTGGCCTCTTCCACCTTCTGGACCATGAAGTTGTCTGCAAGACAAGCAAGAAACTTGCTGGACCTTGCTGTCTTGGCAGAGTTTGACTGCCAGCATATATCCGGGTAATTGAAATCTCCTATTATTACTGTATCTCTCCTCTTTGAATGTTCAGTCATTTGGTTGAGGAAGGCGTCATCCAAGTCCTCAGCCTGGGTTGGAGGTCTGTAGTAAACCCCCACCAGAATATCCCTGTTGTTTCTCGCTGCCTTAATTCTTACCCAAATGCTCTCTACCTGGCTTTCTGGGTTTAAGCCCAGGATCTCTTCACAGGTGAAAACATCCTTGACATACAAGGCTACTCCTCCTCCTTTCTTGTTTGGTCTATTTTTACAAAATAGGCTATACCCCTCTATTCCTATATTCCAATCATGAGACTCATCCCACCAGGTCTCAGTGATGCCTATCAAATCGTATTTATTTTCTTGTACTAGGAGTACAAGCTCATCCTGCTTGTTTCCCATACTCCTTGCATTAGTGTAGAGACACTTAAGTCCCAGGCCCTTCCTGGAAGTCCTGTACTATTGTTTCTACTCCTCCCGCCATTGGCCGCTTGTACTACTTGTCCAGTATCATTTGGGCCTTTTCCCCCTGTGTTCTCTGAGTCCTTGCCCTGAATAATATTGTCTCCCTCCCCAGTGGATCTTAGTTTAAAGACCTCTTAATCTTCCTTGCAAGACTGTTTGCAAAAACATTCCTGCCCAGTTTTGTGAGGTGCAGTCCATCCCTCGCCAGAAGCCCATGTTCATGGAAATTCAGGCCATGTTCCAAAAACCCAAACCGTTGTTGGCGGCACCATGTGCGGAGCCAGTTGTTGACCTCTACTATTGCCCTTTCCCTACATGCGCCGTATCCTTGAACAGGGAGGAGAGACGAAATGACCACCTGCACACCAAGGTCCTTAAGCTTGGTCCCCATACGCTCGTAGTCCTTTGCAATGTGGTTTAAGCTGCTCCTCGCAGTGTCATTGGTTCCCACATGAACCAAAATGAGGGGCTTATAGTCAGTGGGTTTGACTAGCCTGGTTAGCCTCTCCGTTATGTGGTTGATCCTGGCCCCAGGAAGACAACAGACTTCTCGATTGAGCTTGTCCGTTTTGCAGATTGCTGTTTCAGTTCCTCTTAGCAAAGAGTCCCCAACAACCAGAACTCGCCTCCTCTGAGACTTGTCCTGGGCTCCTCGGCGAACCTGTTCTACTCGGACTGCCTGGGCATTCTGTTTAGGCTGGGAGTGTTGATCTAGTCCCTGTTGGTGAAGTTTGATTCCTTCTTGTTGACATTCTGTTCCCTCCGCGTGGTGCTCCTCATTGTTCATAAGGCCAAGTAGTTCGAAGCGATTGTGTATGCTAAGAGTCTCTGTTACCTTCCTGGTCCTTTTACTCCTCCGTGTGACATTCGCCCAAACCTCCGTTTCCCGGCAAAGTGTGGTGACTTCCTGATCTGGCAGCTCCTCCGTGCATTCGGTCTTCTGGTAGGTCTTCTCTGCCCTATCCAAAAACTCCTCCCCTTCCCTAATAAGATGGAGATCAGAAATTCGTGCCTCCAGCTGGCGAACCTTCTCCTCCAAGAAGGTGACCAGCTTGCACTTGGTGCAGGTGTACCCGAGAACCTCTTGTGGCAAGAAAAGGAACATGCCACAAGCGTTACAGGTGACTGCAGCAGCTCCCTCACCTTCCATCCTTGAAACTACAGAGAGTAGTACAGGAGAAGCTCGAGAAAGTAAAGGAGTGCAAGTGCGCGCGCCAAAGGCGCGCGCCATTGGTAGCTCCTAATAAAGCTCCTCCCCGCTAGCTGCCTCCTCCCTCTCGTTAGTCAGACCGTGTGATCAGGCAGAGCCCACGGCCAGGACAGTAGCCAGCAAACAATAGCAAGCAATTAACAGCAAAAACAAGCAAGGCCCCCAAGCACAGCAAAAACAAGTTCAGCAAAAAAAACAAGCCTGTGAAACACACCTGGTCTAGGACGTCTTCACAGGCCCAGCTCTCCTCTGCTCTTTCCTCTGGGAAATGAGCTAGAGGCCCGTTGGTAGCTCCTAATAAAGCTCCTCCCCGCTAGCTGCCTCCTCCCTCTCGTTAGTCAGACCGTGTGATCAGGCAGAGCCCACGGCCAGGACAGTAGCCAGCAAACAATAGCAAGCAATTAACAGCAAAAACAAGCAAGGCCCCCAAGCACAGCAAAAACAAGCTCAGCAAAAAAAACAAGCCTGTGAAACACACCTGGTCTAGGACGTCTTCACAGGCCCAGCTCTCCTCTGCTCTTTCCTCTGGGAAAATGATATTCCTCTGGGAAAATGATATTATCTTGATATTTCTTTCCTACTGTGGAATTTCTTTAGGGATAGTGCCTTGGCAATCATATTTGCAAATTAATCTTGAGTTGCCTTTCAAGGATCAAAGATACAAAAAGCATTTGACATCTACATTACATTTACATATATGTAGATGAAATCACATGCTGTGACAAACAGATACCTTTCACAAGTTGAGGGAGCATGGCATCTGAAAACATGCCAAGCATACAGTCGAAGTGGATATTAAGACAGGAATTGTCCCGGGCCATTTCCACACTAGACTGTTATAGTGCTATTATTCCACTTCCAACATCCTTTGGACTCCTAGGATTTGCAGTTTAGGGAGGGGCCTCAAACCAGAAAGATGGGTTAAGTAATCAAAATTCAGATAAATGGAAGTATTATTTACATAAATATGCAACTATCATATAGGTGGTATGAGGAAAAAGCCCAAAATGAACTTGGATAACCCAGCATCTGTAAACACTAATCGTATGAAATCCTAGATGGACAATTCCTATTCTGATTTACTGTTATGAAGCACAGGTGCCAGTAAGAAAACTGTGGAACATTCATATCAAATGTATTCCTGTTAAGTGAAGTCCAAGATGCTCAATCCAATGCTACAAACCCATGAGGTACTTAGGTCTGGACCATGCATTTCAGCCGTAAATAGATTCCATTCATTGAAAAGACTGTCAGATTCCCCGAGTGTCACAGACCTACTCTATCAAATGCATTTTGATTAACTTCTGGGAATTTTAATTAACTAATATTTACTTCATTGACTACTACTGGTCATTCATAACTGTCAGCTGCTGGCCTTGCTCAGTTGTTAATAGTAATGTTTCTCCATTTGAGCATGGAGTATGCTTACATTTGCAAAAATGTTAGCTGCTGGTAAATGGAGGCCTGTGGAATTCCCTTAGTGGGTGATTTGCTAACAAAAATGAGCAGTGCATATATAGTACTTGCATATCTTGTTATTGTTGTGTACCTTTAAGTCATTTCTGATTTATAGTCACCCTAAGGCCATATCACAGGCTTTTCTTGGCAAGAAAGGCACAAGTAACCCTCCCTCTGAACAGTAACTTGTGCCTTCCTTTCAGGCTGAGAGAATGTAACTTGCCCAAGGTCACCTAGTGGGTTTCCATGCCTGAGTGGAGACTCAGACCTTGGTCTCCCAGTGCCCTTGTCCAATGCTCAAACCACTATACCACACTGGCTCTCACATGCATATCTGGTATCACCAAAAATCCTAAAGTTCTTTTGTTGTTGATTTTCAAAGCAGTGAAATAAGATGTTCTCAGTTTATATTGACACCTCCACTAAGAGTGAGGATGGAAGTAAGAACATGGTATACAATAAGAGTTGTATTCATACTTGGCAGCTTAGATAGCACCTGGGTTCCCAGTGATGCAGGCCACCTAGGACTTACCCGAAACACTTCATTCACCATCTCATTTGCGAGTAGTGGATTAAAGAGGCATTTTGATTGGAGGGTGCATACATCAAAATATCCTCATTTCAAGGTAGAGAGAAGGGAGTATTTAAGACAGGTTAGTTATTATAGCATTTGCAGGATTTTTGTTTTGTTTTGTACTTTAAAAAGTACTGCTTGTGGTGGGTGCAGGGCTGATGCAGCTGATGCAAGGCTCCAGCCTCTCTTTCTTTACAAACAAGAATATCTCTGCCTGACAAGAACAATAACAGTGTCATCAAAATTCGGCCATTGAGAACTGCACCCCACACTTCTGAGGCAACATGTCCTCTAATTTATGCAAGATGTTGCCTACAAAAGGGTTTGCTCCATATCTCTCTGTGGAAGGAGGTGCAGACACACCTGTGCACCTAAAAGCTCAGAGGTTTGACACAGGGCTAGCAATCACAAACTCTTCCCCTCTCCACTCATCTTGTGAATGCAGAGGTATGATGGTGAGAATAGGGCTTAAGTAGAGCAACAGTAAACAATATATGGGGTTACATTTTTACTTTTCTTTAAAAGTTTGTTGTTGCTTCTGCTGTTGTTAAGTGAAAGTGTTGATTGCATTGTGCTTTTATAGGTTGAGTATCCTTTATCTGAAATGCTTTGGACCAGAAGTATTTGGCATTTTGGATTTTTTTTTAGATTTTGGAATACTGTACCTGTATTTGCAATACAATACTGTATCTCCAGGGAGCTCAGGAATGAATAAAGAGGTGTGCCACAGCTGCTGCCTTGAAGGCAGAAGTGGGCAGCTGGCTGACTACTTGGAGATCTCCTGTATAGTACCATATTTTCCCCCAAATACAGGTATCAAGTCTTTCATATCCTCACTCTCTCAAATCCTCAGTTTCTCTCCAGCCTCATGCCTCATACACAACACAAGTACTGAATGAACAAGACACAAGGCTGGAGGGAGATGTGAGGATCTGTGAAATGGCAGGACCTGTGGATTTGTACCAAGCACTTGGCTTGGATTCCTGCTGTTTCACAGATCTTGTTATTTTTCTCCAGCCTTGTGTCTCATTCATTCAGTACTTGTGCTGCTTATGAGACACATGTCTAGAGAGAGAGACTGAGGACCTGAGACACAAACTAACAGGAGCACTGCAGCTGCCCCACTGAAGGCAGAAGCACGTAGCTGCTGGCAAAAAGGTGAGGTTTTCAGATTTACAGATTAGGGATGTTCAACTTCTATGTAGTACATCTTAGAAAAGATAATGAAATCATTAATGTGCATGGTTTGAGTGTTGGACTACAGCTCTGGAGATCAGGGTCTGATTTGCCGCTTGGCCAGGGAAACCCATTGGGTGACCTTGGGCAAGTCATACTCTCTCAGCTTCAGAGGAAGGCAAAGGCAAACACCCTCGGAACAAATCTTGCCAAGAAAACCCTGATAAGTTTGCCTTAGCATCTGCATAAGTTGGAAATGACTTGAAGGCACACAACAAGAACAATGACAATGGTTCCTGCAGCTTCTGGAGAAAATGTTTGCCTTCCAGGCTTCCATGCATCCTGAGGTTGCATGGAAGCTTATCAACAGGTATTCTGCAACGAGGAAATACCAAATCATGACCAAGTTTCCTGAAAAGACAGATGGCCCTTTACCACAAATCTTCTCTAGCAATGTACTTTGAGAATTATGACTATTGAGCAGGTTCTATGCACATTCTGGCTTCTGGCAGAGTTTACCAGCACAGAACCTCATATGTATTTAAGCAATATGTGAGGATTCTGCAACTGAGGTGCAGGGTCTCTTTGGAAGATGTAGGAAAGGTTCCTTGAAGGCAGTGACTATAAAAAGAACCATGGATCCTAGAACTGTGTTGGTGGTGACTTGAAATTAGTTAGAAGGAGCTGATGTTCTATGTAGTTGAGTTCTCTAATGAATTATCAATCAGAAGTGTACTAAATGTTCAAGCACACAAAAACAAACATAAAAACAGCTATTATAACTAAGGCCCTTTCCGCACCTTACCTTTTTCTGGCGCTGGGGTGCGGGGATCGCGCAAGCAGCCTCCGTCGAGAGACTCTCACGTCCCTGCTGCTTCAGCTCTGCACGAGCTGCCTGCTTGCACAAGAGCCCCACCTCTTCCTTCCGCAGTGCAGCCTGGGAGTTTCCCAGGCTGCGCTGGGGCAGGAAGAGCAACCAGCATAGCTCCAGAGGCTCCGCATGCCAAGTAAGTGCATGCAGGGCCCAGGAGTAATGCGCAATTGTGCAACATTTTCGGCTTCCAGCCAAAAATGAAAAAGTGTGCGATCGGCGCCTGCCAGCCCCTGGAGCGTCGCACGATTGTGACTGCGTCGTGCAGATCACTCCTCACGATCGCGACACTCCAGGCACCCTTTCACGTGGCAAATGCCATGTGGAAAGGGCCTCGGTCCTCCTTAGAACAACAAGACTGCATGGTAGCTATCCTATGCACACTTCCCTAGGAGTAGAAATTTCCTCCACTGAACATATGGAGGGAATTTCTAAGTCTATACTGTGTTTGTAAGCATTTTCATATTTAAGGATGAT
The DNA here is from genome assembly GCA_948474755.1 of Ctenosaura bakeri. Classification (NCBI taxonomy): domain Eukaryota; kingdom Metazoa; phylum Chordata; class Lepidosauria; order Squamata; family Iguanidae; genus Ctenosaura; species Ctenosaura bakeri. The sequence continues at coordinate 158,544 of CAOLHI010003569.1, read as the reverse complement.
TGTATGACATCAGACAGAAGAAATAATTTGGCCCTCCCTACAACTATGCCCTACAGTTGATTTTCTACACCTCAAGCATAGTAGGTATATATGGTTTTCTTTTTCTTTTTCCTTTCAGAGTATTATGCATTATCTTGTATCTTCTAACATACTTCACCAGCTTTTGATTTTAAAGTTGTGTAGTGGAGAGATGGCTGTGACAGGAGATGTTACAGGCAACTTTGCATTTACTTAATAGGATCTAACTTAACATATTTGACTTACTATTTTGCCATTGCTTTCATAGTACTCAGAGTGCTTCCTGCTTCTCTTGTTGTTGTTGTTGGTTGTTATTTTAATGCAACACATCTTGTATTTTCATTATTTTTTTGAAAAATGTGTAAGTATGTAAGCGCCTAAAAGTCTCCAGTCAACTTACAGTGACCTCATGAATTTTACAGGGTTTTCTTAGGCAAGAAACATTCAGAGGAGTTTTGCCTGTGCCTTTCTCTGAATCTAGCCTCCAGCACCTGGTATTCCCCGGTGATCTCCCAGGCCTGACCCTGCTTAGCCTCCAGGATCAGAGAGGATCTGGTGCCTTCAGGATATTTATGCTATCCATGAAAAATGTACCTGCTTACAAATGTTGAGCCCCACCCCCACAGCTGAAAAACAGCTTTGAGATTCCAGAAAAGAACTGTTAAAGAGCATCAAGATGCACAGTAAGTTTCAGATATAACAAGAATAGCACACTGTTTTGAAACCAAGGCAGTGTCTTTTTTTTCCCAGAAATGAGAAAATAAAACTAGGCTTTCATTTTGTAATCAACCTAATGGCATATTTAGTACCATGACTGTATTGCAAGGATTTATTCATTTATTCATTGTATTACAAAGAAGTATTTATACTCCATAAGGAAAGAACACCATATTAATTAAATTATTCAATAAGTATGTCTGTTGTACTTTACCTTTACTATTATTAGGTTCTTAAAAACTTTTCTACTGTTCTAAATTAGTGGTCTCTTAATATATCTTATTTGATTTTCAACCTCCTTATCATCAATTGCTTTAGCTACATATTTCTGCATGGACTAGATGGGCCCTGGTTCCTTCCAGCTCTATGATTCTACAGTTCCATGATCAGTTTTGTTACTTTTACCTTCTTTTAATTTCATGTTGTCAGCTGCCTTGGGTTGCAGGTCTGGAGAAAGATGAGATGACAATAAATAAATATATGAAATACAGTTATCCCTCCACATTCGCTAGGGTTGGAGGCACAGGACCCCCATGAAAGTGGAAAAAACATGAATAACTCTAGGCCCTCCCAAACCATATTTAACACACACACACACACACACACAAGAATATGATCACCATATTCAACCCACCATGGCTTCCTTTGAGGCATCAGGGTCCTTTCACAAGGCAAAAGTGGTTGGTTGGTGGGGCTTACTGCCATCTCCACTGCTGCCCCACACCATTTTTAATAAAGACCTTCAAGCCTTGTTTGCAGTTTCTCAGTTTCATGAGGTTTGCAGTGCCTATTAAAAATGGCATAGGGAGGCAGCAGAGGTGACAGCAAATAATCCTTCAATAATCAAATCTGCAAAAATGAAACTCGCAAATGTGGAAGGCTGACTGTAGTAATAAAGTTTTATGTTCTCTAGTTTTTGCACACAGATTTGGCATGACTGAGTAAATTCATGTATAAAAATTCTTTTTTATTTGATTTATACCCTCCCTTTCTTCCACCATGGAACCCATGAAGGGTTACAATAATTTAAAATAGAAACTAACTAAAATATTATGTTACAAAGATAAAAGCATGTAGTTAAAAACAGTTTGAAATACATTTAAACATAATTAAAAACATTCAAGATAAAAACATACCATACCACTTTCAACACTGTTCTGCTATATCACTAAAAATCAAAGGCCTACCTAAATAGAAAGATCTTAACCTGTTGGCAGAAAGAACATGTTTTTAAGATGGGTTTCCACTTTCTGTATTTTAGAAACAAGTTACGCAGCAATCAATAGGAACTACTTACAAGCTGATACATCTAAGATTTGGGGGCTAAATTATAGCATTTAAAAAAAAAGAAACTTTTCAACCAGAGTTAAACACTTTATCGGGAATACTCCTGAAGCACTACTATCATAAAACACTAAGAAGAAAATTTATTAATACATTTTTGAATCATTAAGTTAAAATATTTTAAATGTATTGAAAATGGTCAATAGTTAATTAAAGCAATGATAAAAATCTCAATAAAAATTAGCATCACTGGCATTTTAACAATTAAAAGAACAATTTTTAAAACTCTTGTTGCAAATTTTTAGGCACTGGGGTAATAAATGACTCCAGTGCCGTAAATTATCCCCCTTTGTACAAACACAGAGAGAGAGAGAGAGAGAGAGAATGCACAGAAAGTTCAGAATATAGGTGGGAGGCTGTACGTCTGAATGCTCCCCTACTTAAAAATACACCTCCCTACCTATCAAGGAGAAGGTTATACTATGCCAGTTTTCCACTGCTAAGGAGATTTTGACATGGAGGATTATCAAATCATGCGGTCTTCCATTTACATTCAATCATGATTAAGTCCTCAGAGAGTTAGACCACATGCTCTTCTTTGTTTTCCTCCAAATGTGCCAAATGAAGAAAACATGCACGAAGTATGGCATATCAAGAGATTTCAATATTTTGAACTGTCTGATTGAAAAAAAAAATCATCATCATGAATTTAGTCATTTTTAGCAATGAAGTGATAGCACTTATAATTTTCCTGAAAAAATCAAATAGCAATAATTATTTGTTTCTTAGTGTTTCACTTTTTTGGACCCTGATACAAGAATTTTTTTGCAAAAGACCTAGCCAGTGGAAGGTTGGTTTTACCTGGATAGCAATTTTTTTTAAGGAGTAAAAAGAAAAAAAATGAAGACTTAACTCTGTTTCTTTTGTTTCAATGGATGAGCCACAGTCTTTTCCACCTCCTCTTTTATGAGAAAACTGGAAAATAGATCAGAAGGATGAATTCATTCATTTTAAAAGTGTAGTTCAAGCATAGAAACAAGATGGAAAAGTAATTTGTTGTGAGTAGAGAAGACTTTGTGGGAAAGCGTACTATTTAAAATTCCAAAGGACTGTTATTTTGCATGCTTTATTGGATATGTAGCTCTGTTTCACTTATAGAACTACAATAAGAATACAGAGTTAACCATACTATGCTAAAACATGTTTTGCAGTAGATTACTGGGTGATCTGATATTGAGGCTGGTTTAGGATTGCCATACACCTGGTTTAGCCATGTTTTAGCTGCATTTCAACTGGAGTCCATTGAACCCTCATCTGGTTCATATTCCATGCTTTCATTTTTTTAAAGCAAGTCTCTAGTGCTTGTACAAATAGATTTATGGCACAAAATATACAGCAATTTATTTTTTTTGAGAAACAAGCCTACCCTGCCTTTGAGAGTATTTAGCCAATCAGTGAAATCTCACACAGATAGAGACGGCCGGTAGAGAAATACCACAAGTTAAGCCCCATTGCAGTCTTCAGCAGTTGCACAAAAGAAGATGGGCATGATGCCACAAGTCACAAAAATTCCACAGCAACCACTTTCTGCTACCTGTTCCAGGTCAACATCTGTGTTTTGAAAAATGGTCCAGAATGCCAACTGTCCCACCAGTTGCAGAAAACTGGATGGGAGTGAAGTAAGAAGCTAAAAAAATTCTATAGGGACTGCTTCTCAGTCCCCATCCCAGCCAAAACAAATCTGTATTCTGGAAAATTACTTGCAATGCCAGTACAAAGTAGATAGATATGTTCTTGAGCAGAAAGTGTTTAAATATAGCAGAAGTTCTCTAAAATTATGTTCTGAAGGTGTTCATTTTCTTTTGGGTCTTTATTTCACATGGATTTCAAGTTGCTTGCTTTGCAACATTCTGAAATCCTCCAGATGTTATAGCTATTTAAAAACGTTCCAGGTTCAGTAATATGGATTATATATCTATAAAAGTGGGGGTGGAGGATCAGTTACTGAGACCCAAAACTTGAAAAGCCCTTTAACCTAAATCATCCTACTGTCAATGCTCTTGAGTAAATGGTTTGAATCCTGTGACCGAAATCTTGTAATTCCTCAACCTTGGGAAACTACAAGAAAGCAAGAGATAGTTTTGTAAAAAATCCAAGACAACTAGATTTTGGGTCGAAAATCAGATGGCTAATGTAAATTAAGCTACCTAATGTTAAATTAAGCCAGTTTGTGGTTTGAGTGTTGGACTATGACGCTGGAGATCAGGGTTCAATTCTCTGTTCAGTCATGGAAATCCACTGGGTGACATGGGGTATGTCACACACTCTCAGTCTCAAAAAACTCAGTGATAGGGTTGCCTTAGGGTTGCCATAAGTCAGAAACAAAACAACACTAACGATTTGTTGGGGTTTCTTAGCACTGTCCCTCAGTTACTTAATGACTTTTTAAAACACTTAATTCCAGTCAAGTGTTTTAATTCCAACACAAGGCAATCACTTGGTTGAAAAATAAATTTACCTACGTCTCCCCTTTCAGTTAGCAAACTTCAAACTCAGTTCTAACTTATGGAGCAGGTACTATGCAACAAGCAATAGCACTGAGATGTTGGAAGACTCTATGTGTTTGAGAAGCTAGCTTACTGCCCTTTCTTACAGTGAACAATGTTATCCTTTTTACCAGTATTAAGGTAAAACAACCATCACTTCAGTCCAGGCCTGTAGGTAGAGTGGCAGTGACATCAACAGTAAAAAGGTGATGAGCAACTCCAAAGGACCTTTCTAGCTGCCACTTGGTTGTTAAAGATAAAGAGCTGGTTTCGACATAATACCAAACCATTGTTTGACATAAAGTCAAAGCACTTCGAAGGATTCTTGTAAGCCTTCCTTTCTGGTTTGTAGTGAAACATATCATTTTGTACAAACTGTTTTCTCCTCTTGATCTGCAAAACAGAGGTAAAAGGAAATAAAGCAACACAACAATCTGTACCGTTGTGAACAGTAGACTTTCTTCCTTCTAATTCACCAGCAAAGAGATAACCCAAGGGTTTATCAGAAGCTCACTTGGAATACTGGGCACCAGTGTTCATCATGTTGGTCATGAAGTAGCGCCTGTCTAGCAAGCTAGAAATTTTGGGAGGAGAACATTATACTCATTATTTAAAAAAAAAAACAAACTTTCAGATGCAAGTAGTGGTAGCTCTATTGGATCACATACCATTTTTTCTTCTGAAACAGACATTAAGAACATGGTTGACCCTTTTGACCTCACCATTGTAACAGGAGCAGTATCTGTCCCATATTGCAATTCTGTCAAAGCTGCTTTTGAAATGTTTCAAGAGTAAAACAGTGAACTGTGCCAAGGAAAAGGATTTCCTTTACTTTAGAGCCTAGAAAAAGCTCAAGTAATCAACTCTTGATAAAAAGTAAGTTGGTTTGGGCACTGCAGTGGTGGAGAACAAAGCACCCAGGCTGCATCAAATAACTCTGATAGATCTATAGTTATGTGATACTCCATCCAGCTTCATGCATGATAAATAGGAGTGTGAAAGCCCTTATAAAATGTGTTTCCCCAGCAGGTTCCTCTTACAAATAAACTCATAGTATCCTCCAGTGCCATAGAGATTAAGGGCTTATAACAGTGAGTTACATTAAGTCTCCCCCCCCCAAAAAAAGTATTGCAGATGTTTGTTGCTGCTTAAAGTGTTAAGATCAAGGTCCAAATTAAGGGCAACTCCAACAGGCTCTTAGACCAGGCCCAAAATAGATCAGAGGGCAAAGAAGACAGTGCAACTTCTAAAGACATTTGAAAATTATGAAACCCTCTGGGGGTTTCATATAAAAATTGAGGCACAATGATAGTTTACACACTTTGACAAGTGCAAGATCTTAGTACCTACCCATATACTAAGATCTTCTTCAGAGGCCTTCATCTGAAGCTAGACTAATGGAGATTATGTCTTGTGAGTGATGCCTCCTGTTGTGAAAGGTGTTTCCAGAGAGATTCACAATTACTTTGTCATTTTCCAGCATAATCTGAAACCTTTTTTATTTTTCCAGACCTTTAAAATATGAGTATTTTTTGCTCACTTTAATTTTTAGTCATCTTATTTTAGCTGTTGTTTAACTGCTTCTTAAAAATATTGTTACTTATATGAATAGTAATTGTTGTGGGGGCATTTACCGCTGTTAGCAAGCTTGGGCAGAAATGTTATTCTTGAACAGCGGGACCATTCTAAATAGAAAACTATGCTGGTAGATAGACTGTTCAGTTGTATCTGCTTGGCTAGACCCTAGAAGAAAACATGGAGTATTCCATCATCTCCAACCCTCCTGATATGTCAGGGACAGTCTCAATTAGTCCTCTGTCACCCCACTTTTCAGATGCTTTTAAGATGTCACCGGATTCTCTCTCACGTTCCCATTCTCCTCTTTGTCCTCAGTTTGCCTGAAGCCCTTTCCGCATGGTATTTGCCATGCGAAAGGGCGCCTGGAGCACTGTGCAATTGTGAGGAGTGATCTGCATGACACACTCACAATCGCACGATGCTCCAGGGGCTGGCAGGCGCCAATCACGCATCTTTTCATTTTCAGCTGGAAGCTGAAAATGGTGCAAGATCACACATTGCTCCCCGGCCCCATGCATACTTACCTGGCATGCGGAGCCTCTGGAGCCACGCTGGTCGCGCTTCCTGCCCCTGCACAGCCTGGGAAACTCCCAGGCTGCACTAAGGAAGGAAGAGGCGGGGTTCTCGTGCAAGCAGGCAGCTTGTGGGGAGCTGAAGCAGCGGAACGCGAGAGCCTCTCGCCGGAGGCTGCTTGCGCGATCCCCACACCCCAGCGCTGGAAAAAGGTAAGGTGTGGGAAGGGCCTCAATTCCTCCAAACTGAGCTCAAAGTGCAAAAGTAGTTTGCACTCAGCTAATTCAGCAGGGAGGAGAGGAGAAGAGAGAAGAGGAAGGGGGAGGAATCATGCTTTTCCTGGGAGACTCAGGCAAAAGCAAACTGCTGCAGCCTCTCCTAGGACTGTGTTATTCTTCATTAATAACTTTTGCCATCATGATCCCATGCTGATGTTGCTTGGCCACACATGTCCTGATTTTGATCTGTGAAATGTTGGAGGGTATGGTATTCTGAGTTACCTTCCCTTTCTAGCAAATTCAATTGTAATCCTATCTCATGGACCAGACAATCAAATGAAGCTCCATAGACCAATCCATTGGTTTTTCTGCAGAAGGAAGGATCAATAATAACCTAACTATACATAAAATTCTCAGCTCTAGCTTTTGACACATGTAAGAAGAGCTTCTGAAAATAAATGTCTCTATGGAAATCATAAGTTTTCATCGTTTCCTGGTTAACAACAAGTTGTTATACTGTGAACCATTCAATTTCCACTGCAAGGTTCTGTCAGTTTGTGTTAATTTTACTGGAAGTGAATGGCTCTGATGCAGATAGACATGACATGCCTGTGCAGGAAATCTTTAAACATCAGGCTCTTTAAAAGTATACGTATGAAGAAATGCTCTAGGTTTGGAAAAAAAGTTCTGTGCATCAAATACAGGGCAGGTCATTACAGGTAGAAATACCTATGGAAAGAGGATGTGCTTATTCAATTCACTTAAATTTCGCTTCAAGTAAAACAGCAGAGTGAAAGGGAAGGAGAATGAACTCTAAAAGCACTTTGTAATGCAGAAAGAATAAATGTTTCACATCTAGCAATAATTCTTCCTTGGCCTCTAGTCAGCAGCAATACCTTATTTTCCCATTGTTTAATCAATTGTTTTGTTTGTTTATGTGATTTATAACTATACCTATGGGAATTACCTAAATTTTGTGACCTTATAATACAGTTGTAAAATAAAATAAAAAATGGGCAGGATTCTTAACTCATGGTCTATCTTGAACATCTTCCACTGTTTCCATGGTTTATGAAGCCTGGAGAAGTATTGCCAGGTCAGGAATAAACCAGATCCTGAGATATCATAGCCCGTACCTGCAAGCTAGGAATGATCCCTTTAGACGCTCTGGTGATGTTATTAAGCATGATATCTTAAGTATCAGTCACAGTTGTACAGAGTATGCCTTTCATATATAAAAAAGCACCATGTACAGTGGCCTTTCTATATGAGTGATGGTTTGAGGTGCTGATCCCTTGTGAAAGTGGAAAAACTGTAAATAACTCCCCTGAGATCCCCCTCCCATTTTCTTCCAGAGCTTCCCCCCACCATTCCTTTGCCTCTGGTCTCAGTGTTGGGCAGGCTGAAGAAAAAAGACAAGCTAAAAGGCTTATGGCTACTTTCCTCTTGGACAGAAAAGAGTGGATTACTGGGTTCTACTACTTTTGGTCTCCATCTTAAGAAAAGAAGGGTAGCAACAAAGACAGCACCTGACCAATAAGCAGCCATTACACAGCAGAATGTGCAACCACATGACAGAGAGGGCATGCCTCCAACAGTGGGAGGGGGCTTTACTCACCCAAAAGGAAAAAAAATGTCCATTTTAAACACAAGCCTCTCAAGCCTGGAGTGAGGAGTACAAGAGAATGGGGGAGGAAAATGGGGGAGAGAGGCAAGCAGGTGCCTTGCGAATAATCACATTCATGAAGGTCAAACCCATGAATGTGGAGGGATGACTGTATAACAAATAAGGAATATATATATGTATATATATATATATATATATATATATATACCCACACTTTTCAAGGCAGTGCTGTTGTGCTGTTGTGCTACAGTTTCTCCCCTTTGCCTTGAAAACTGGAGAAGAGGGAGCAAGTCCTGAGATCTGCTAACCATAACCAGGACTAAGTGTCAGAGTTGAATATTTCTCTTTTACTCCTTGCCCACTCCCTTCATTGAGATTACATCTGAACCAGGGATGTTAGTTAATCTGATCACACATTATGCCCACAACTTGGGCAATTTCCACACAATGTCACTGTCCTGGGATGGGAACACGTTGCTGCCGGTCCACGAGTCATGCTTTCACATGACATTGTCAGGTCCTACTGCCCATGCCTCCCCAGCCGTCGCAATTGCGGGACATTCCATTACCAGAAAAAATCCAGTAATGGTTCCTGATTGCACAACACTCCCATCATTGGCGGCCATGTGGAAAAGGAGGAAACACCATTTAGGTACTACCTTCCCCAATGCAGCATGGGAAGTGGCTGGCTGCACTGTGGAAGGAAGGTGCATGTCCCTTACGCTATGCTTCTGCAGGCAGCTGGCCGAGTGCACAGGGACTCATTCGCATCACTCTCCCATCCCTCCAGGTGCATTGCCAGGATTACAGTGGGATGAGGATGGAAAACGGTAAAGTGTGGAAAGGGCCTTGGTCACAGCAACTGCAGTTAAGAGGGTACTGGTAGGACCTATGCATTTGCCTTTCTTTCTAATCATATGTAGTATGGAAGCACCATAGGCATTCAACATTAAGAATCTTTCCTTTCCAGTTTTATTTTCCAGAGCTCTGGTAGCCCAACAATTAAAACAAAAAAATCCCACTAAAAATGCCAAAGCTTGGTGAATTGCTTCAGAGTTAAGTCCTGTTTTGGCATTCACATTTTCACAAACACAAGAGCAGAGGCATAGCTATTGCATAGTCCAGATCTTAATGTTACATGTCTCATGTGACATTAATACCATTATTAGATTGTGGATGTCTGCAGAGATTTCTCTGCATTTACAATTGTACACATTAAGGTCTCTGTATAAGCAGGAGCTTTGTGCTATGGGGTCTGACTGTTCTGCAGATTTCCAAGTATATATCTGTACATGTGGAGGCCTCCTCTCTATGGACATCCACAGTCAACACACGGATGTAAAACAATCTACTCTTGACTCATCTATTCATACATACAATGAGCTGAATGCCTAAATAAGGCTTAACTGGAACAGAAAGCATAGTGAACTTACATGACCAATAATTATTTGCGGAAAAGAACATGATACCAGGCTACAATTCAGGGCTGACTCTGGTGGGCCATGCCTTCCTAGTTATTTTAAAGAATGGGATTAGCCTACCTAGCTATTATATTTTCCTTGTCTTGGGTGCACAGAACCAGAAAACAATAGAAATGTTAAGGAAATTAAATGTCACTATGTACTCCATCTATTAACTGGCAACTATTTCCAGCCTGTTTTGATAATATGCTACATATGTACATGGTATATATTTTATGGAGAAAGTCTATATATCCTACAGGTACCAGATCCCATTTGATTTTGGAAGCTAAGCAGGGTCAGCTCTGGTTAATACTTGAATGGGAGAACACCAATGAATACCAGGTGCTGTAGGCTGTATTTCAGAGGAAGGAACCAGGAAAATGTCTCTTAAGTATTCCTTGCCTAAGAAAACTCTATGAAATTCATGGAGTCACCATAAGTTGGCAACTAGAAGGCACATACACATACATTTTATAACTTGATATGTAGTTTGTGGCTAAAATCATGTGCATAAGTTATTGGTTTTGCACATAAATAAATGCTTCTAGAGTGATCACAATGCCTTCGTGTTATCATGGGGGCTTACCTCTTTCTCAGCTGGAATTCAATCCCTGGCAGTGATCCTTATGCTTTAATCTTAAATGCTGTAAAACTAGAGGTGCTCCTTTGAAGTTCAGCTTTGAAGTTCAGATCAGTTTGTTAATGGTTAAGATGCAGAACTTGAGCTTTTCATTCCAGGTCAAAATCTCCTACACTAGTTGCTAAGGTTTGACTCAAATGCAGCTATACAAGAATGCAAAATGAAAATATTTTGCTAGAAAATAAAAACAAAACAAAATATCAGGTACAGAAATATCTATCTGTTCTACCATTCTTACAAGTGGACAGCTTTGAAAATACACTATTTGGGCTACAGCTTCCAGAATATCCCAGATTGTATAACCACAGCAAAAGTAAAATTTCCAAGCTCTGTTCATTTAAACAGTGGAATGAAAGGGTGGAAAACAATAATTCTTTGGGATACAAAATAATTATTCCCATAAGCTAATATTGACCTTCAGACTGAGGAAAACAGAATGTCACTATACTCCCTCTCATAGGGCAAAACCTGGCTTATTTGAAAATTCTTCAGCATGGAGTCTTGTGCCTACAAACTCAGCAGTAAGTCCCAGTGAATCTGATGGGATTTACATTCCACCACTTCCAGGTTTAAAGTGTGTGGCCTTGCAGCCTACTTGTCCTAAAGTGAAACAGTCAGAAATAGCTTCCTCTTTGATGTGAAGACTAGCTGTAATATGAGAACACAACTGAATTGCCAACTGACAAGACAAAACAAAACATTTTTAAGGAAGCAGCCATCAGCAGTTGAAACTCTGTAGCATGCAAGTAGATGGTTACCCCATATTTATCCTTGTGCCCGCTAACATTGCTGCAAAATAACTTTGACCTCCAAAGTCCCCAAACTATGGATCATTGCTGGGGCTGTTTCACTCCTTTACTTTTTTAAAGTCCAGGCAGATCTTTCCCCCCATTGTGAATTCAGCAGCTGATCATTTTCTGTTTTGAAAAAAGAGCGATTCCCAGCCCAAAAATATGACCTCCCCAATGCTTCTGTATTCAGCAAAATGTCCTAAACCATCCCCATAGAGTTTCTAATGGACAACATAGGCAATCTGGGGGCAAATAATTGTGTCCCTCAAATTTAGGGGAGTAGCATCCATTAGTAGCTGTAGGAAGCCTAAGGCCCACTCTTTGGACCCTCATGATCTAGAGGGAGATAAATGTGAGTTATCTCTCCTTACCACCTATGCCTTCTTGAGTCATCCCAGCTCCTATTAAAGCATGCCAACAAAATGTTATTGGGTCTCAAATGTCTGTCATGGGGTCTTAAACACGGTTGCCTCCAGGCATCTTTATTAAGAGTTCAATTTACTGAAACATTTAATGAAATAGTTGGATGGGGATCTGTAGGGTAATTTTGACAACCTCCCATATCAGAGAATGGTATCGATGTCTCAGTTAAAGTAGAAGGGTTGCCTTTCAGCCACTGCTTCTTAACTAAGCTGTTAAGTCATCCAGTAGCAATGTTCAGAACATGCTTCAAGATCTTTCTGTTTACCAAACACTTCCAGATGAGTTCATGAATAACAGATATACCACCCACAATTCACAAGTGCCTCGTTGTTGCAGCTTCTATTGATAGAGCAGTCCAAGCATTTCAGCATTCCTGCTGTTTGTTCTGTACAAATGACCAAGCTGAAAATCACAGGGGTGAGAGCCAAGGAAGAACTCAACAAAACAGCCAATAAGCAAAGACTAGGAGTCTATACAAAACAAAAAATACATTTATGAAAATAATATGGCACACATATCCAGGCATTTGTAGAGTCTAAGGTGACAGCTTCACACATTGAAAAACGCCTCACCAAAAGATGGAATATAATAAAACACAGATTTACATACAAGTGTATATGTATAGATGCAAATACAGAGATAATTGTTGTTATGTGTTATCAAGTCATCTTCAACTTATGGAGACGCCATGAATAACAGAGATGCTATTAACAGCCTTGGTCAAGTCTTGCAAACTCAAGGCCATAGCTTTCTTGAGAAGATTAATCTACCTGTAATGTGGTCTTCCTCTTTTCCTGCTGCCTTCCACTTTGCTGAGTGTTAACATCTTTCTAAAAAGTCCACTTATCTCATGCATCCAAAGTACAATAACCTCAGTTAGCCATTTTGGCTTTGGAAGAGAGTTCATGTTAGATTTGCTCTCAGACCAATTTATTTGGTGGTTTGTTTGTTTTTGTTTGTTTCTTTGCTTTGTTATTGTTTGTTTGTTTTTTGCAAGCCATGGTATCTCTAGAACTCTCCTCCATCATCACATTTCAAATGAGTTTACTCTTTTCCCCAGCCAGCTTTGTTCACTGGCCAGCTTTCACATCTGCACATAGAAATCAAAAATATTATGGCATGGATGACTATGACTTTAGTATTCAACAATATATCTTAACATGTGAGGTTTTCATCTAATTTCTTCATAGCTACCCATCCAAGTCTTTACCTTCTTCATATCTTTACGACAGTCTCCATTTTGATTAGCAACTGAGCCAAGATACAGAAAATCTTTAACAATTTCAGCATCTATCATCCATTTTGAAGTTATTTAGATCTTCTGTGGTCTTTGGGGTTTTTTTGTTTTGTTTTCTTAACATTCAGCTAGTTATATATCAAGATAATTACTTTAATTAATCTTTAACCATAATAATTTTCACTATCATAGGGAAGCCTATGAATAGGTGACATTGTGCCTACTGAATTTACTGTCGAGGTTGGAGTTCTTGATGGCTTACTTCAAGGCTCCTGCTGCATCTTCAGAGATTTTTCATTTTCAAACTGAAGTTGCTAAACAGACCTTCAAATGGGGTATGCCTTCAAAAACAGGTTTGTTCTCCAACCACTCTTTAAATAGGGCACATGGCCACATGAGCAGAGTGACTGTTTTCAAAGGTTACATGAACGATCCTATGTGAACATTCAGAAACAGATATTTACAGAATCTTCAGCGCTTGAGAAAGTTTTATTTGTGTTTTGTTTTGTTTTTTGGGCTGCAGTTCCCAAATCTATCAGCCAACATGGCCACATCTTTTTAAAAAAAGTCCTGAAAGAAAGATATTTGCAACCAAGTCATACTAAAATACCTATTTCTGTCGCAGATTGGAAAATAGCCATATTAATAGCAAAATGTAACAGCCACTAGATATTGAAATCATTAGATGAAAGATGTATTATAGGCAAGATACAGCATCTTTGGCAACATATCATCCCAAAAAACCCCCAAATATAAAAGTAGCCTATAGCATTCAACTTGAGAGAGTATATAGCACACAAGAAAAAAGCCAAACCACAAATAACTATACAGTCTTGAAATCTGTAAGATGAGCAGCTACAGAAAATGAAGGAATGCAGACAGAGAGAAAAATGGGAAAGTGTCGTGGAAAATGGGTAATTGAACTGAGAGGGGAAATGAATGCAGTGGAGTGAGGGGCACCACAAAAGATCACCATTTCAGGCTGAGAAAGAAGCTCTGTATTTCAGGAAGGCAACATATGCTGTTCCTGAAAAGAAGTACTTCTGAAGGAAAAGTCCATCATAAAGCCATAAGTAACATCTTTGTTGGATGACTGAGGTAATGTTAATACAAACCAGTCCATGGCAGTCATTCCTTACTTGAGTTGGAAACCCGTAATATTTTATTCAAGGTATGACAAACTGTGTGCCTTACAACAAATCATGAGAAACCTAGGCAAACACCCAACAAATTACAAAGGAAAAGAAGAGGAAAAGCTGGTTGGCACATTAACCAGATGATAAAGTGGTGTGTTGGTGAAGGATGAGAGCAGGGATTTATCCAGTCAGTGAAGGCATGCCACAATCACATTTTAGTTCTTATATGAAAGTCTCCATTGAAAGACACCAGCATGATATTAGGTTCATACATAATAGAGTGCAGGACTGGAGTGGAAAAACTGGCAAAAGAAAAATACAAGAAAAAAGTCTGGATAGATCAAAGACATCTGTTTATATCCACCCCACCTTTTTATTTCCCCAAAGAGCTCAAATGCTTGGTGTCCCCTTGGTTGTCTGTACAGCAATCCAGTGAGGTAAATTAGTTGTAAGTTAATGTCTGACCCAACATCATGCAGTGAGCTTCATGTCTGAGGGATCTAAACATGAATCTTCCTCCGGCTCAACTTTATGTCCCACTTTCATTACACCATGCTGGCTCTTACTTTATCTCACATGCCAGTTAATAAAACAATGAATTCCATAGAAATTGTAGAACTATCCAGCCCTGCTTGTGTACAGGCAAACAGTGTAAAAACCATTTCCCGCCATTCTGTTTTAACAGAAAGCTTGAAGCCACAATCTTAGCAGAGGTGTTATTTTACCTATTTCTTTAATCACTATACAGACCACTTACTACATGTAAATGTTAGAGAACTTTGCAAGCAAAAGCTGGGGGAAAAAATCAGACATCAGAAAACAAAACATCACAACAGTATACAAATCTCCTTTAAAAAAAAAAAAGAGTAAACGAATAAATCCCCTCAAACAAGATGCTGTAATATGCATTTCAGGTAGGTATGTTCACAAATGAGTACAAGTATTTGGCCATTCATTGACCTCCAAAGAGAGGAAGTACTATCCACATATTGGAATGCTTAACGAGTTTTCCATCTTTTTCAAATTTGTTGCTGCCAGAAAGTGAAAGGAAAATGTCTCAAGCCTTATACTTAGAAAACCCTTGGTAAGCTTTTAGATACCAAGGAAGTTAGGAAAGATCTTTTATAGTTGAAAGAAAGTGCAGAGCTCCTCACACAGCAGTTCAGGTAAATGGGTAACATAAGACATACCAAGGAGAAATGTTCCAGCATAACAGTTTGTATTATTTTTCTCAGATGCTATTTATATCTGTTAGTCAACCATTCTGTGCTACAAGCAGTATGTTTTCTTGTTGAACCAAAGAAATTGGTTTTGAACTTGTTGAACACTAACTTCACTGTATAAAATTCTAGCTTCTAGCTCTCATGGTTCTTGTACTGTGCAATGGGCAAAGAGCATTACCCCCCCACCCAAACCCCCCCAGCTGGCTAGGCACCTCACTCTCCCCATCCCCCCCAAGCTTACTCTCCATGTGCGAGGGGTCCCAAGCAAGTCTCTGTAGGCAAGAAGAACTGACAAAAGAGAGAACTTCACATCAAATTAATGAAACTTGTCCTTAACTTGGAAGCACTGAAAGAGTCAGTCATCAGTGCTGAAAGGTGGCGGCTTCCTGTAAAACGCCTTTGATTAAAGCCCTTCCTAGCTATGAAAAATGTTACACAGAGCTTGCTTTTTCAAACAGTCAGAGCAATCTACGAAATGGTCCAACTTTTCTCTTTCACTCATGATGTTTGCAATCACTCATTACCATACTCATTCCTGTAACTTGTCAACTATATTTTGCTCTTGAATAGAAACTATCCTTTGACTTCTTCAGATATATATATATATATATATATATAGTGCTGACCCTTCTCAGAGGTTTAGCAGAAAATTCTATGTATGTTTACTTGGGAGTAAATAACATACTATTCAATGGGGTTTACTTCCTAGTAAGTAGCTGGAAATCTTCTTCCTCAATTTTTTCTTTCTTTCAAACAATAATGTATAGGATCGTGGTATAAACTTACAAATCTATGCATACTTATGAATGTGGGAAGGAACATAGAAAGCTGCCTTTTATTGAGTCAGAACATTGTACCTCTAGCTCAGTACTGTGTATATCTACAGATGCAGACAACCTGATGCTCTCCAGATGTGTTTCTCTATCATCCTTAGCCAGCATGGATTTTGTCCAGCATGTCCAGAAAACACTAGGTTGGAGAAGGCTGATCTACCCTGACAGGCAGTGGCTATCAAACATTTTAGACCAGGATCTTTCTCAGCCATATTTGGAGATGCTGAGGAATGAACCAGGCGCTTTCAGGGACAAAACATACTCTGTGTCACTGAGCATAGAAATAAGCACTGCTGAATACAAGGCCTCTTATTCTTAGTAAATATTTCAGTACTTAATTTTTAGGCAAAAATATGCTGAAGCTTCCATCTATTTGGAAATGCTGCCTGCTGAGCTGGAAGTTTGTTTTCCTAATCCTGAATATGTGGGCTTTTTGTATTTTGATGGTGAAATACATTTATTCTGCGTCTGCTCAAGGATATACAGAGAAGCATTTCTGAATTACATGCAGATGCTGGGGCTGAGTTCTGAGGAGGTCTGGCAGAAACTTAAGCCTTGTGTGCACATGAAGTAAGAGGTGAAGGAGAAAATAAGCCTTGCTTGCTGTGGAAGCACTGAAAATTAAAATGCAGTTGAAAACAATATGCAACAAAACAAATACAGAAATGTGTTCCATTATACAGTTTAGTCAGTAGATGGTGCGAGACTTAGCTGAATCTCGGTGGACCTAGGCATTTCCCCCCATCTCATTGGAAAGAGATAAAGAGAAGCCTGAAAAAATTATCAGGCTTCCTGACAAGTATGCTTTCTAAACCTTCCATTAATTACTAGTTTTCCAGGACTTTGAGGTGATAAAGAAATGATGTTGAGATAATGGGACCAAAATGCTTTACTCCAGCCTTCCACAATCTGGTGCCCTCCAGGTGTTTTGGACTATCACATTCCCCCACACATTCCTGACCATTGGCTATGATGAAAGGGATTGATGAAAAGTGAAGCCCAGAACACCTGCAGAGCACTAGGTTGCAGAAGACAGATACAATTAAAAAAAAAAAAGAGAGAGAGAAGGTAAAACAGTAGGCTTGCCAACTGTCCAGCAAAGGCAGTCTATCTTGTCCTCTTGTGTTTTAACAGCAGATGAGACTGCAGAAACCACCAGAAAAAGCTACCCAGACTATGGAAATGTAGGTACTATTGCCACTTGCCAGCTGTTACCAACGGAGTCGCTGCTGAAAAGCCCAGCTGCATGTCTAGTTCAACTACGGTATTAACCAACATGCACAACAGTGGCAGAATTGAACCAAAGGTGCCTGATAATAAATCAGTTCCTGCTTAGAAGAATCTGCTTAATATTTGCATAACCAGATAGTTCATATACTCGTTATTAGCAAATATCACCTACAAACCCATCTGTGATATTCCCTTGATGTAGCTGGTAGCAGTCCTGCAGTATTCAAACAGGCAAAGTTTCTTCCTCATCCCCCTTTCCCCCCAAAACAGGAGCCTGACACAGAAATCTAGCATATAAAGGCTTTCTGAGCATGGAAGTGATAGGAAAAGTTGTAGCTGCTTAACTTCTAAATGCTCAGTTTGCTGGGCACAGGAGCAGAGCTGATAAAAGAGAAAGTTTTCAAACCAGAATGCAATTTACGATTTGTTTTGAAAGAAGCTAACTTCCAACAGCTGTCATAGATGACAGCTATTTTTTGCCTCCATAATTCTATTACTCAGATTACTTTTCTGATTTTGTTATAAAGTTGTACTATCTTTAAAAGCCTGGTTATAATCTTGAGGCTTTATGAAATGCCAGGAATGAATGAACAGCTGCATTGGAGGCTGGTTCTTGGCATCATTTTAAAAAAATTGTCACAGCTGTTCTGTTTTGTTTTTTTTAAACAAGGGTACAACCTGGCATCCAGAATAAACACAGCAATCAGTATCAGGATATAGAGTTCCATAGCTTTTTATAGCTCCTGAAAAATCAATGCTCATCATTTTTACTGACAGAATGAATGTGGGAGGAGGGTCTGTATATTACAAGAGAATACAGTACATCTCTGAGTATTGTCATAAAATCAAAAAGCTCAAGGGAGACTTGTAGGCCAGCAGGACGCAGAAGGTAGATCAAGAACTACTGATAGATCACCGGGTGATTTGCAGTACATCAACAAATATTTCTGACTTCCAGTGGTTTAAAAGTAGCATCAACAAAATCCTTTTTCCTCTTCCCAAATTAGGCAGGCAAAACAGGTGTAGGGTTGTATGTGAAGTTCAAATTGTTGTACTACAAACTAGTTCCTGAGCTGAGCATGTGCTCATGGGCAGCTTGTTCTGCCAATCTATGTTTACTGTCCTGAGCTGCCATTTTGCACCTGTTTCCGGTTGGTGGATCTCAGAGTGTTAATGAAAAACAAAATTGATCCCACAATCCTAAATCTGCCAGCCTGTGTTGTAACCCATAAAACTGAAACTCATGTTCTAGGAAGAATCCAGAGCTATGAGTTCCCCAACAGGCGGCTGTCTAAGCCCAGTTTGAAGACTTTCATGAAGTGTTTGAGTGATGTTTCATGTTGAGGGATGACAAAAAAGGCTAAAGAAGCAGAGCCAGAAAGACCTGTTAGTCGCTTTTTGTAGTTAATAAACAGTCCTTCATATTTCCAAGCTATGTGAGTTGTTAATAGAAGATACTAATAAGTTTGGGTAACAATACAAAAGGAGATCCCTCAATCTTGCAGGTAATTGGGGTCATTGTCAAACTGCACTTATTTTTTTAGAAATGTCTCTTAATGTTCAGCCAAAATCAACCTCCCTCCAACTTAAATTCATTAGATCAACTCTGGCCCTTGGAGGAGACACAGAACAAAGTTTCTTCTGTACGTTCTCCTGAACGCGTGAGGGCTTGAAGCCTGGATAGGACTGTGCATGCTGGACCTTCTTCTAGTGTTCCTGCGTTTGCCAGGTCCAGAACTTCAGTTCCTCATCTTTACTATGTGGAACAGCAAAATCTAGAGAAGTTCTCTTCACATTCATTTGAAAATAGATAGAACTCTCTGTGCAGCTAGACACTGTTTTATTAAGATTTCACAACATGGAAAGATGCAATGACATTCAAGCGAAAGTGAATAGGACTCTTTGGCAGATCTTTCTGCTCAACCAGAATTGGGAAAATTAGCCTTGGGACTACACTTCTCAGAAACCCCATGTTACTCAGAGATTCTGGGAATTGTAGTCAAAAAAGGAACCTTTCTAGCCTCTACACTGAACACAAGAAGGTCTGAGGGAGTTCACCAGGTGCAGTATGAGCAAGCCCAGGCTCACTAGGTATATAGGGTTTTGGTGGGGAGGAGACATTACAGTGTTAGAAAGAAATCATCATAATATCCTTAGATTTATCCTTTTAAAAAGGGAGAATAATCCATAACATTTAGGATTCAATCCTATGCATAGTTTTGTGGGATTAAGCCCATTGAGTGTGGCAGGACTTACTTCTGAGTAAGGATCAGACTGTTAGTGTACCCTTGGGAGCCACATCTGCTCACCACCACCATTATGTCAGACAGAGAACCTGTTATCAAGGAGTGTCCTAAAAATAGCAAAGCGTTTGCATCTCCCAACATTTACTTTGCAAATAAAATACCATAATTAAATTCCCAGAGCAGAACACAGCCATGGTTTAAAATGGGTTCCATATGGTGGGTTTATAGGAATGGATAAATATGGCCTCAGTAATCATTCATCATAAAAAGCAGTACTTCTGATTTGACAATGAGATATAGTTGATGTTTAGGGGGAATGCACAGGGGGCAAATTACAAGGACTGAGTTGAGAAACTGACCCTTATATTCTTCAGGGGAAACAATATACACATAGTAGACACAGTGGTGATCCATACATCTCAACATTTCACATAGCCATGGTGCTCAGTAGATATTTCCTACTTGTTTTCTGTCATTGGGGCTTTGTGGACTAGATACTTCAAAAGACATCCAAATTCTATGCCAAACAGAATAGACATGAGCAAAGCTGCGGTATGCACAAATTATACTACTCAAACATATTTCAATCCTCTTGTTTAACTTACATGATTTGTTTAGCTTCTGGTAGTCACAGGGACGGATAAAAAGCTATGTGGAGTAGCTGCCATTAAGCATAGATGAATCTGACAGCTTTGCTTTCTCTCACATTCACATTAAAACAACAATAAAAATCTCAAGCTCTTTATATCTCAGTTCGCTAACATAACAAAATTCTCAACCATATGCATTGACCAAATTCCACAGGTACAGTGATTCCCAGTATGAAGAGAGTCATACTGTTCTTGCCTTTCATGTAGCTGGTGAAGATCAGGAGCATCTCAGAATAAAATTGCTGGCAACTCTTAACACCACTGACATGGTCCAATGTGCAAGGATTCAAAGCCAGACTTTCCTACGTTCAAATTTTTAAGTCTTTTTGTTACCCCACTGGCATACCCTATCCCAGGGACTATAAATTTGATATCAGATATGCCCACTATGCCAGAGAGGTTGCCCGGGTGGGCATGTAGGCAAAGAGGTCGAATGACCAAAAACAGGTTAGGACCAGAAAAATCCCCAGTCACGTAGCCCAAGGAGACCTCAGGTTATACACATCCACATAAATAAAGGATCCTCAACCAAGAATAGCCAATTTGAGGGGATTAGTGTGTTTTCCCCAGGTTGAGCAACTTTGACTCTGTAAAAATCCTATAAGGCAAAGTCCATCTACATAAACCAATACTGCAACCCTACTTGACTGCAACCCTACTTGAAACAATACTGCAACCCACTTGCCATTGTATGGCATTCCTTCCTTTGTTTTGACCATTGTTCTTCCTGGGAGAGGGCCTGCCCCCGAGGTACGTTCTGCCCGATAAGTAGTCCTAGTTTTTTAGGGTTTCTTTGGAGAACTCCCTGTCATGCTAGCAGACCAGCACTCTGTTAGTTGAGTGATCCCCTCAGCCATCTCTTCGCAGAGCTCCGTTCTTCTCGCTGCTTCCCGGTCCAAAGACTTCGGGATATGTGCAATATCACCACCTCTACATTCCCTTTGCTATATCCTCTACCTCTTTTCCTTCTCAATAGGCCTTGTGTGCATGAGTGAGTGAGTGCATTGGTGCGTGATAATCATAGAATCATAGACTCATAGAATCATAGAAATTCAGAGTTGGGAGAGACCACACAGGCCATCCAGTCCAACCCCCTGCCATGCAGGAACACCCTCAAATCAATCCCGACAGATGGCCATCAAGCCTCTGCTTAAAAACCTCCAAGGAAGGAGACTCCACTACACTCCGAGGCAACAGATTCCACTGCCGGACAGCCCTGACTGTCAGGAAGTTCTTCCTGAGGTTCAGGTGGAATCTCCTTTCCTGCAGCTTGAATCCATTGCTCCTTGTCCTGGTCTCTGGAGCAGCAGAAAACAAGTCCCCTCCTTCCTCTACGTGGCATCCCTTCAAATATTTAAACATGGCTATCATGTCCCCTCTTAACCTCCTCTTCTGCAGACTAAACATACCCAGCTCTCTAAGTCTATCCTCATAGGGCATGGCTTCCAGGCCTCTCACCATTTTGGTCGCCCTCCTCTGGACTTGTTCCAGCTTGTCAATATCCTTCTTGAATTGGGGTAACCAGAACTGGACACAGTATTCAAGATGGGGTCTAACCAAAGCAGAGTAGAGTGGTACCAGTACCTCCCTCGATCTAGACACCATACTCCTATTGATGCAGCCGAGAATTGCATTGGCTTTCTTGGCTGCCGCATCACACTGCTGACTCATGTTCAGCTTGTGGTCTATGAAGACTCCTAGATCCCTTTCACACGTACTGCTATCCAGCCACGTGTCCCCCATCCTATATTTCTGTATTCCATTATTTCTGCCTAAGTGTAGGACCTTACATTTCTCTCTGTTGAATTTCATTTTGTTCGCCCTGGCCCAGCTCTCCAATCTATCCAGGTCATTTTGAATTTTGATCCTGTCCTCTGGCGTATTAGCAACCCCTCCCAATTTGGTGTCATCTGCAAATTTGATGAGCATGCCCTCTATTCCTTCATCCAAGTCATTGATGAAGATATTGAACAGCACTGGGCCCAGGACAGAACCTGTGGCACCCCGCTAGTCACTTCTCTCCAGGATGAAAAGCAGCCATTCGTGATCACCCTTTGGGTTTGGTCGGTCAACCAATTACAAATCCAACTAACAGTAGCCCTGTCCAGCCCACATTTTACTAGCTTCGTTGCAAGAATGTCATGGGGAACTTTGTCAAAGGCCTTACTGAAATCGAGATATGCTACATCCACAGCATTCCCTTCATCTATCAAGCTAGTAACTCTATCATAAAAAGAGATAAGATTAGTCTGGCATGACTTATTTTTGAGAAATCCATGTTGACTTCTCATGATTACTGCGTTGCTTTCTAAATGATTAGAAACTGACTGCTTAATGATCTGCTCCAGGATCTTTCCGGGTACTGATGTCAGGCTGACTGGGCGATAATTATTTGGGTCCTCTTTTTTTCCCTTCTTGAAGATGGGGATAACATTTATATAATGTTATATTCATATTCATTTAATAAAATTATATTCATATTCATTTAATAAAATTCATTTATTTAACACATTTGTCTGGCTTTTTGGCTTGGTCTGACCCCATAAAATTGGGTAAAAGATCTTGCTGGATTACCCTGCCCCTCGTTTTGCAAATGCCAGTGCTCCTCTAATTTCCCCAACCTTTATAACTTGGAGCTAATCAAGGTGTCCCCCACGGGACCCTCAGAAGTCAGGGTAATATTTTCATCATACTCATGAAGAAATGTTAAGATTTTGGTAACTGTTTATCAAAGCCAAATAAAGTTCTCATGCGTCTGTAGTGACAACTGGTGATCTTATTTGCTAGCTGCTAATATTTCATCATTGCTCATATAGTTTTAAACCTGTCTACACCCTAAAGCAGCCTTTCTGGATTTAGGAATAATAGGGAAACCACTGCATTTCATATTAGTTCAGTCTTGTACTACTACAGTTGTTCCTCCACATTCACTAGGATTAGAGATGCAGGACTCCACAAAAATAAAAAAAATGCAAATATCAAAATGTGTGTGTCTGTGGGAAGGAGGCTGAAGCATTGTGGGTAGAACAGGCAGCCAGGGCCCAAACCCAGGTCAGGGAAAGAAGAGAGAAAGGGGGTGGGCTAGCATGGTGACCCTATACTTCCTCTTTCTCACTCATCTCCTTCTTTGGGTGTAGGGGGGCAACAGAAGAGGATTTGTGGCAGTAAGAAATCAGACTACAAGCCATCATTAGCTGGCCAGGCAATGGCTAGTGAAGAAGGAGGACAACTAGGGCTGGGTTTTTAAAGGCCTGCACAGCCTGATTCCAGCCACCAAGAGGGGAGGGGAGGTTCCCTCAGAAAAGAAGCACCTGAGATGGAGGGGCAGGGGTTGAAGAAACTCACCAAGAATCAAATCTGTGAAAGTCCAGCCCACTAATGTGGAGGGCCAGCTGGACACTCAAATGAGATTCTCTGGAGAAAGAAGTGTTGCTCATGGAGGGAAGAAATTAAAATAAAATAGTAAGTAATACTGGAGAAATAAAGAAAATCATGTCGCTATCCTGCCCTTGGTCCATTACTCAGACAGCATGTGAGACAGAGGCCCTTTCCGCACCTTGCTTTCTTCCAACACTGGAGTGTGGGGATCGCACAAGCAGCCTCTTGCAAGAGGCTCTCGCGTCTGGGGTCCTTCGGCTCCACACAAGCAACCTGCTCGCCCAACAGCCACACCTCATCCTTCCGCAGTGCATCCTGGCACCTTTCCAGGCTGCACTAGGGCATGAAGTGCAACCAGCATGGCTCCAAAGGCTCCACACACCAGGTAAGTGATCACAGGGCCCAGGAGCAATGCGCGATCACGCACCATTTTTGGCTTCTAGCCGAAAATGAAAAGGTACGCGATTGGCACCTGCTGGCCCCTGGAGAGTCACGCAATTGTGAGTGTGTCGTGCAGATAGCTCCTCACAATCGCGTGATGCTACAGGCGCCCTTTCACATGGAAAATGCCGTGCGAAAAGGGCCAGAGAGGCCAGGTATCATATTGTGAGTTAAATGTGTAGGCCACATCTTTAATAAAAACATTTTTTAATAAAAGTCAGTAATTCACCACAGTTACATAAGTAAGTATATTCTTCTCTGAGTATAATTACACATAATAAGGTTGAGAGGATACAAGGCCCAATGGTTATGCAACTAAGCCAATGTCAAGGCAGGGCACATAGCCATGTGTATGTGTATTTAAATTATAAGGGTGAAGAAGGACTTTATAAGGGAGAAGAAGGATTCAACTGGAAAATTTTTGATATATAGAAGCGGGGGAGGGAACTGAAGGATTATAATAATGATAGATAGATAGATAGATAGATAGATAGATAGATAGATAGATAGATAGATAGACAGACACACACACACATATTTGTGTTTATATATGCTTTTATGTATTTTGGAAAATTAATAAAAATTCCTCAAAAAATTTTTTAGCAGTTGTTGTTGTATCATCCCACTCGTATATTTTACCACAGGTGTAGAATTTATCTGCAACTTCCCACTGCAGGCTTCCTCTCACCAGAATTGATTTTGCCACCCCCATGGGTTTCCTCCCCTCAATTTATCTCATGCCTGATGTCCCCTCTTTCCATATACGTGAACCACTTATGATGATTTAGCAAGCCACAGAATGTAGAGTGCAACCAAGAAAGCAATAGAATACACAATATAAAATGGAAGCAAGAATAAACCCCAGCCAATAAGGTTGGAGTTTCCAGGGAAGGCAAAAAAACCCATGTCATAATAACAAGGGGAAGAAATCCTTCCAAGCCCCCAAAGGCAATTAGCCACAGCCTGAGGATTTCAAAAAAGCAGCAAGAAAAGAAATAAAGCAAGCAACGAATTAAATTAGGATGGGTGGATGGTGGGTGTATGAGATGCACTGGAGTAGGCCCGAAAATGGCCAACTGATGTGGTGGCAGGCCTACATGTGGCCTGCCATAATCTCATGTGAAATCTCATGATACTTGAAGTCTCACAGGATTTCTTGTGAGATCCAGCCCAAGAATTGGGCCAGATCTGATAAGGAGTCTCATTACGGCACAGCCATTGCATGATCCAACCTAACCACTCCGAGCGGCTTCTTGAAGTGACTGAAGCAGGCACAGCACCATCCAGGGAAGGTCTGCCTGAACAAGCCACCCTGTGCAAAGGAATTGGGTGAGTCTTCCCAGGATTGGAAGGGAGGGAGGATATTGTTGTGAAAGCCATTGAGTTCTAGAGAACACTTGTTCTTTCAAAAAGCCACTCCAGACTTTTGAAGCAGTCTAATTTAGCTCCCTTTATACCACTTCCCCACTAGAGCACTCTTGATAGCCAACATCAAAGATTTTCTTGCTCCTTGGCTGTTGAAATCTGCATTTGTTGGAAGCTAATGCTGACTGATTGTGTGGTATGGTTGTGTTGAGTCTGTACTATTTGAGATTCAAATAATGGATTCTATAATTAAATGGTCTCTTGAGGTAGGGGGAATAATTTTTGAAACACTAGAGAAACTAGAAAATTGAAGGGAGTGTTTGCATTTGGACATCACAATAAATCAAATGTTGTGGTGACATTGAAGCTAGTCTTCCCCTTGGTTAACACAGTTTCCTCTTCTGGCAAAACTGGTGGAGTTTGAAAGCTTTTGCTTTCAGATATAATTAACCACAATTTACCACATGGTTTGTATCCAACAAACTGGTCAATCTCAACAATAGTTTGTTTATGAAGCAGTTTATGAAGATAGTTTGGTTTAATAAAACATAATTAAGATTAACCACAATTGTAGAGTTTGTAAGACTAAATTCTAGCTGGCTGAAATTCAAAGGAACTTTTCTGCACCTCTCTGGCTACAGAAGAGGGAAGAGTGGAAGTGGGAGCATGCAAGCATAGGGATAATCATAGGCCCTTTCCTCATGGCATTTGCCATGCAAAAGGGCACCTGGAGCATTGGGCAATTGTGAGGAGTGATCTACACGACACACTCACAATCGCACAACATTCCAGGGGCCGGCAGGGGCCAATCGCACACTTTTTCATTTTTGGCTGGAAGCCAAAAATGGTGCACGATTGCGCATTGCTCCTGGGCCCCACGTGCACTTACTTGGCATGTGGAGCCTCCAGAGCTGTGCCGGTCATACTTCCTGCCCCAGCACAGCCTGGGAAACTCCCAGGCTGCACTGCAAAAGGAAGAGGCGGGGCTCTCGTGCGAGCAGGCAGCTCATGTGGAGCTGAAGCAGTAAGGATGTGAAAGCCTCTCGCTGGAGGCTGCTCACACGATCCCCACACCCCAGCACTAGAAAAAGGTAAGGTGCAGAAAGGGCCATAGTTTATTGCAACACTTAAATGCAAGCAATAGCCCCTACACACATTTGTTGACGTAATGTACTGTTAACCATGAAGCCCAAAAGAGGTTTCTTATTATGCAGGTACAAGGCACCAAGGTGAACAATCTTATGACAGCACACAACTTATCGCCTAGAGCTTTGCACTAGGAGAAAATAGCACATATGGCTGTGTGATAGCTTAACTGTGAGACTCAGAAGTCCCCAATGGTTCTTCTCTGACTGATGGAATAACTAGAGAAAAAGAGAGCAAGCCAAATGACCCAAGAATTTTTAGTTCTTCACTAATAGATGCTTTTTTGCAAGCATTTTGATCCATACCTACAGGGTACCTTTAGTACGGAAGAGAGAATTAAAATATGCAAACCTTTCCCCTTTTTAGTGGTAGAATTCCACTGAAGTTGCACCACAAATTTATTTTGAATATGCAGACCAATTCTGAAGTACTTCTGTTCCAAAAAGTGGTAAGTCAAAAAAATATTTTGGGAACCTATCTAGCTTTAGTCAGTTTTCATGAAAAATAGTGTAAACTTTTCCATTTCTTGGGTTTTCTCAATCTATATTTGATAGACTGGTAATATTTTCTTTAACCAAAGCAATTAAATATAATTTTTGGCTGTCCCTTACAGAACTTAAAATAAACATTATGCTACATTACATTACAAAAACTTTGGTACATGGCCTAGCACTATATATTGTGGTATGCAGAAGAAATAATTTTTTAAAGAAGTTTCAGTTTCTTCATGCTTCTTTGGCCAAAAGCAGGAACTGCAACAGAATACATATAAAGCCTGCATTGCCCTGTTGAAGACATAGGCCCTTTTCGCATGTTACCCGTTTGCTCGGCTGGGGTGGGGCGTCTCGCGTGAGAAGCCTCATCCGGAATGCTGCTGCTTCCCCACTCCTTCATCCCGCAGGTCACTTCTTGGTAGCGCGACCGTCACGCTTCTGCCCTGCCCCTTCCTTTCGCAGCGCAGCCTGGGAGCTGTAGGCTGCGCTGGGGGAGGAAGCGCGACCAGGACAGCTTGTTCGGCGCACCACACGCAGGTAAGTGTACAAGGGCCCTGCGAGCATTGCGCGACCGCGCAGTATTTTTGGCTTAAAGCTGAAAATAATAAAATGCGCGATCGTCCCACTTTAGGCTCGTGAGCGTCGTGTGAGTGAGAGTGCATCGTACGGACCGACACTCCCATTTATGCGACGCTCAAGGGGCCCTCGCGCAAAAAAAAAACTGCATGCGAAAAGGGCCATACATTTAGTGCATGCCTCTTGGAATCTCTCACCTCTTTGCCTCTATTTGTTCAGCTGTACTGCTGTGGCTGTTATTACTACAGTGGCCCCTCCACTTATGTGAGGGTTCGGGGCACAGAACTCTTGTGGAACTAGAAAAAACATTAATCTCTTCCCTCCCCCATGATCCCATTCCAATCCCTTGCCTTTTGCACACTGGGGGCAGATGTAAGGGAATGGGAGGGCGAGTTCTGGGGGAGAAGGAAGAGGCGTGCATTCCCCCCCCATTCCGTTGCCTTTTTCTCCAAGCACTTGTTTTTTTTCTCTGCACCTAGAAAAATGCAAGGGAATTTGGGGGAAACACACATGTGCCTTGCAAATAATCAAATTCACGGAGGTCAAACCTGCGAATGTGGAGGGAGGACCATACTATTACTTTTAAAGGATTTATTATATTTGTGTCATCAAGAACTAGGAAACAGTTCAAACTATAGTTGTGCTTCTTATCCCCATGAGAATAATTTTATTTTAACTGTTACAGAAGACATGACGATGCAGCTGACTCAGCTTAGAGAGAGAAAACTCTAGGGCTATATTTTTTAAGGAATAACATTATACATCCTTGTTGTCACAAAATTTATTTGAGAGTTAAGCTGGGAACAACTACACAGGGAGACAGAAGTGAGAAACCATTCACAAAATGCTCCAATACTGTCAGAAGGCATGAGCTGGGAAGGAAATGGCCTCCATACTACAGGTTGGAATTCACTGTTCAGCATGGTGAGAAAGGAGCTGAGATTTAAAAAAAAAAGTCTAAAACCAAGAGTTCAAAAATTATAGGAGCAGGAGAAATGTGTGGCAATACCCACAACAGTGCATGTTTCTTTATCAAGGGCTTAAGAGCTGTAAAAAAAAAAAAGGAACTGGTGGCTACATTGAGCCTGTAGACTGCAGTCTCCCAAACCCTATTATAGAATTCTGAAACAAACAGGTAACAGGATAGGTAAGTTTACATATATTCCAAACATGACTAGCTGGTTTTAAATTGAATTTTTTAAAAAAAAGATGGTGATGTCGACAAAAAATATGACAAGATAGCAGCAAATGTTGATGGGAAAGATTGGGTTTAAAATTGTGAAGAAACTGAAATAGTTGGGTGTCACCTTTGAAAAGCATAATATGAAATTGTTTCATATCTTGCTTGAAGCAAGATAAGCAAGATTTCCAGAAATGGACCAAACTGAAGTTGTCCCTATTTCAACTGTTAAAATGAATGTGCTGCCAAAATGCCTTTTCTGAATCAGACGATATCTATTTTAACTAATGTTGTACCTTTTAAACAATGGCAAAAGGTCATTTCAAAACTTGTGTGGCAAGAAAAGAAACCAAGGGTTAGACTGAAGATTTTATGGGACACAAAACAGAGAAATGGACTTGGAGTCCCAAATATGAAGTTGTACTATTATGCATGCTGCATGATGTGGTTAAAAGACTGGCCGATGCTCAAAAGAGAAAGGCTTGTACAATTAGAAGGCTTTGACTTAAGATTTGGGTGGCATGTTTTTCTTTGATATGATAAAATTAACACCAACATAAGTTTTAATAATCATTTCATAAGGCATGCACTATTTAGAGTGTGGATTAATATAACCAACAACAAAATGCCTATGTGGGTCTTACCTCATGAAGCTCTCTTCTTCAGAGAAATAGAGGTTAAATAAAAATGGATAACATATAAAGATTTAATTAAGATGAGTGGAGAACAATGGAAAATAAAGACAAATGAGGAGCGGATTGAGGGTAGCTTTCATATAAGATAGTTTGCTTATAAACAGTTATCTGAAAAATTTAAGATGGATAAAAAATTGTTTGGTTTTGAAGTTTAAAAAACAGAATTTGAAGATCAACTATCTAAAAATGGTGACCATTTTATGGCTAAAATGTGTAAGATATTCTTGAAGTTAAATGGAAGAAAAACAGGTAAAAGAATGCATGATAATGTGGGCTCAAAATGTGAGCTATCCAATTAAGTTGGAACAATGGGAAAGGACATGGACAAAAGATTTAAAATTTACTTTAAGTTATGACTTGAAAGGAAAAATATATAAGATTATATATAGATGGTACCTAATTCCAGAAAAACTGTCTAAAAGGTATAAAGGCTCTTCATCTAAAAGCTGGAAATATACTGTGTTAGAGAAGGGACTTTTTTCATATGTGATGGACTAGTGATAAAAAAAAAAAATTGGGTGACCCACTGCTTGATCCTCAATACAAAGATTCATCTGAAACCGGAAATGGGGTTTTTTTTGGCGGGGGGAGGGACTGGCTGATGAACAGGTAAATAAGAACTTTCTAAGAATCATACAATATAGGACAATGGCAGCAAGAATAGTGTATGTCCAGAAGTAGAAAGATCCCATGATTCCCATGATTCCATCTCAAGATGACTGGTTGATGAAATTGTTGGACATGGCAGAAATGGTCAAGTTGACAACATTAATGAGAGATAGTTCTTTGAAGAAATTTAAGAATCAATGGGAAAAGGTTATAATCTTTTTTTTAAAAAGCTCAGAGGAGACTTGCAGCAACATGTTTTTATTTATAGGACCAGAATCACTATTGTAGAACATTATTTTGATTTTATTAGAGTATTCTGCATTTCACATAAGTAATGGA
This sequence comes from Ctenosaura bakeri, assembly GCA_948474755.1. Classification (NCBI taxonomy): domain Eukaryota; kingdom Metazoa; phylum Chordata; class Lepidosauria; order Squamata; family Iguanidae; genus Ctenosaura; species Ctenosaura bakeri. The sequence goes on along the minus strand of CAOLHI010003569.1, from coordinate 127,948 downwards.
TTATTTTATAAGTACAAACATAGTAAAAACTTCACATAATCATAACTTTACATAGAGAATTTGATTATTTAGGTATGGATATATTGATGGAACTCTAAAGGAGTGCAAAAAGCTTTCAATAATGGCCGTTCTCTAAGAAGTCAAAAGACAAGTGTGCAACCTTTTTACCCCTTTCTGAGTTTTTGTAGTTAGTGTGTTAGCTCAGTCAGAAGTTTGTAGTTTACTTAGTAGATGTTTAGTTATGTGTGTATGTTTGTTCCCTTGTGTGCTGTTTTATATTAATTAAATGTGCTTTCAATAAAAATATTTTTAAAAATAAACATGACTTTTTGTAAACACACACACACAAATCCCTCAGATCTCTCACTTCTTGGGGAGGCCAATGCTCAGAATGGATGAAAGGGAAAGCTATAGAGAGAGTAGGCAAAGTAAAGCAAGCTAGATGGGTACATTATGTCTAAGGACCTTATTACCTAGTATATGGTATGAAGTTGATCCTCTGTTTTTGTATTCATAAGGAAGCATTTACTGGGGAGGTGCCAGTGGAAAAATTTTACTTTTTCCTTGGTCAGTGTGTGTGTGTGTGTGTGTGTGTGTGAGAGAGAGAGAGAGAGAAAGAGAGAGAGAGAGAATGAGAGAGAAAGAAAGAAAGAGAGTGAGAGTTTGAGAACAGCAATAGAGAAAAGGTTTAAACTTCTCCTACTCACATTTATTAGTAAAGATAAAATTCATCTGTATTCAATGTAGCCTGTAGTTTAATTCTAAGTATCTCTTTTTTTTCTACCATGGCACTACTTTTCCTTGGAGGTGAGACTGCATGCTCCTGTGAGACAAGAGACTATGCTGACAGTAGAATTGCTGCTGGTAGGGTCTCCCATGTCAGACAAATTTTTGCTGAGGAGCCAGACTAAATGCACCAAACAGCTACTGGGCAACAGCAGTAGTGGAAGGGAGGTTGACACTGGCAGAGGATTTCTCAGAGACAATAACAGTGACCCCAAAGCTAACACTTGTTAATACTGTGCAGAAGGAGGCACAGTAAACCTCTTCTGAATGTCTTTCACCATGAACACCCTGTGAGGAGACAATCCAAAATGAAATGAAATGGTGCCAGAAGATGACACTCCAAGGTTGGAAGGCACTCAGGAAGCTATTGGGGTACAGCAGAGAACTATAAGGAGCACTGTGAATAATGACACAACTGGATGCAAGCCAAAAGGACATTCAGCTGTTGATATGCTCAGAGGCAAAAGGAAAGTCCAAAGCTGCACAACACATATTATAAGAATGTGGAATGTGAGAAGCATCAATCAGGGCAAGCTATACATAGTAAAACAAGAAAATATAAACATTGCAGTACTTGAAATGAGCAAGCTAAAGTGGACAGGAATGGGACATTTTGAGTCAGATAATCACACAGTGGCCCTTTCCGCATCCTACCTTTTCTCGGCGCTGGGGTGTGGTGATCACGTGAGCAGCCTCTTGTGAGAGGTTCTCGCTTCCTTGCTTCTTCAGCTCCACACTAGCTTCCTGCTCATGTGAGAGCCCTGCCTCTTCCTTTTGCAGTGCAGCGTGGGACTTTCCCAGGCTGCACTGAGACAGGAAGTTCGACCGGCCCGGCTCCCGAGGCTCCACACACCAAGTGTGCACAGGGCCTGGGAGCAATGCGAGATCATGCAGCACTTTCGGCTGAAAGCTGAAAATGCAAAGGTGCGCAATCGTTTCCTGCTGGCCCCTGGAGCCTTGCGTGATTGCTAGGGCATCATGCAGATTGCTCCTCGCAATCGTGTGAGGCTCCAGGCCCTCTTTCACATGGCAGATGCCATATGAAAAGGGCCAGTGTCTTACTCAGGAAATGAAAATCTAAGAAGAAATGGAGTGACATTAATAGTGAGGAGTGGCACAGCAAAAGCAGTGAAAGCATATAACACAGTCTAACTAAATATCAATAAGACTTCAGGGAAAACATTACTATAAACATAACCCAAGGTTATGCTCCAAAGACAGAGACAGAAGATTCTGTGCTGGAGTCCAGGAGGATATTGGCTACACACCAAAACAGGACTTCTTCTTAATCATGTGCAATTAGAAAGCAAAAGCAGAGAACAGAACAGGATCAAAATTGTAGGAGAATTTGGCCTACGATCAAGAAATGAAGCAGGAAAAGAACTTACTGAATGTTACCAGGCCAACAGTTTGTTCATTACAGATACCTTCTTCAAGCCATCAAAGAAGCAACTGTATAGATGAACATCACGTGATGGTCAAAATAGAAATCAAATAGACTACTTAATTGAAAGCAGAAGCTGGAGAAGTTTCATTCTCTCTGCAAAAACAAGACTAGGACAGATCTTGGCATAGACCATGAATTGGTAAGATCAAAAAATAGATTAAAGCTAAAACAGACACTTAGCCAACCATCATGCCAAAATACAACTTAAAGAACATCCATATAGAATTTAAAGATAATATTTAAAAAAGAGATTTGCACTATTAAGCCTAACTGACAGGAGCCAGAAGAACTCTGGACTCAAGCAAGGGACATTGGGGCTTTCTACACTACATTGTTATAGTGCTATGATTCCACTTTCAACATCCTACAGAATGCTGGAGTTGCAGTTTAGGGAGGGGCATTTAGAATTATCAGCCAGAGAGCTCTTTGGCCTCAGTGAACTACAAACCCCAGAATTCCACACGATGTTAAAAGTGGAATAATAGCACTATAACAGTGAAGTGTGGAAAGGCCCATTGTCACGGAAAAATGAAAAATGACAGTATCTGCAGCCAAAAAGAAAGAGAAATCTCAATGGATGATAGATGAACCTCTTCAAGCAGTTAAGGTGAGACAAGAAGCAAAAGTAAAAGGTGACAGAAATAGTGTCACAACACTGAATGCAGCTGTTCAGAGACTTGTGTATAGGGACAAAGAGAAGAACTATCACAATCAATGCAGAGAAATAGAAGATGACAACAAAAAATGAAAAATAACCAACTTCTTCCACAAGATACAAGAAATGAAAGGGAAATTTACAACCAGCATGGGAATACATTACATGACTATGTATAAATAAGAAGTTAATGGAAACGATACACTGAAGAACTTTACAAAAGAGGTTACAGGATTACAGATTCATTCAAGGAAGAACTACTGAAAATGAACCTACAGTTTTAGAAAAGGAAGTGGAAGCTGCATTCAGAGCACTTGGGAGAAATGGATGGACAGGAACAGATGGCATACCAATAAAGCTGATTGAAGCTACAGAGACAGAATCTATTCTAGTTCAAACTGAAACCTGTCAACAAATATGGAAAAGAAAAGAATAGCCCACAGATCAGAAAGACTCAATATACATTCCAATCACCAAGAAAGAGTATACTAGCGATTGCAGTAACCACAGTGCCATTGCATTCATTTTCCGTGCAAGCAAAGTAATGATCAAAGTTTTACAACAAAGACTTGTATCATATATGAAGTGAGAAATGCCAGGTGTCCAAACTGGACTCAGGAAAGGAAAACGCACTAAAGATCATATTGCAAACATGAACTGGATAATGCAGCACACCAAAGAATTTAAGAAGAAAATCAGCCTGTGCTTTATAGATTATAGTGGAGTCTTTGATTTGCATAGATCATAAAAAGTATGGAATTACTATCAAAGAAGTAGGCATGCCACAACATTTGATTCTCTCGTACTCAGGAAAAGAGAGTACTGTCAGGACAGAATACAGAGGAATGGAATGGTTTCCAGTTGGCAAGGGGGTCTGACAAGACTGCATTTTATCATGCTCTGTTTAACTTGTATGCTGAACATATCACACATAAAGCAATAATGGTCTTGGAGGAAGGAGGCACGAAGGTTGGAGAAAGGAGCATCAACAATTTACTATATGCAGACGACACCATACTACTAGCAGAAAATAGCAAAGACTTGGAACAATTACTGAAAAAAATCAAGGAAGAAAGTGCAAAGGTAGGTTTACAGCTGAATATCAATCAAGAAAACACAAATAATGACAAAAAATCCTCAAAGCAGAGGATGAAGGCATTGAAACAGTTAAAGATTTTCTATACCTTGGCTCAGTCATTAATCAGAATGGAGATTGCATTCAAGAAATCAGAGGAAGACTAGTACTTGGAAAGGAACTAGACAAGTTCTTCAAGTGTCAAGACATATCACTGAATTCCTAAAATTAGGGTTGTCTACGCCATTGTATTTCCAATTTCTATATATGGTTGTGAAAGCTTTTCAGTGAAGAAAACCACCTGCTTTGAAATGTGGTACTGGAGAAGACTTCTACAGATACTATGAACTGCTAAAAAGAGAATTAAACAAATACACAAATCAAGTCTGAAATCTCCCTAGAAGCCAAGATAACTGTTGTGCTCTGGACATATCACGAGAAGACATGATTCACTAGAAAACACAATGATGTTTGGTAAGGTAGAAGGCAGTAGGAAAATAGGAAGACTGCATTACAGATGGATAGATTCAACTAAGGAAAGCAGGAACCAGGGCTGCCTATACCATTAGGCACCTTAGGCACAGTGCCTAGGGCCTACAAAACTTTTAGGGCCTATGAAAACAGGATTTTAGGGCCTACAAAACATCCCTAGTGGTACATTGAAGTGAAGCAAGGAATCAAATACAAGAGTGCCTAGTGCCTACAAAAACTTCAATGTGGCCCTGGCAGGACCTTCCATTCTTCCACCTGCATGAGCTTTTTACCCCACTCAGTCAGTCAGTATTTCATGGGCACTGATTATGTACCATCCTCACTGAACTCTGTAGAAGAATGCTCCTTCTCCTTCAGTGTTTTTTTTTCCTTCATGAGGTTTTTTTCATACTAGCAATCCTCAAGGATCTACTAAGCCTGCTGTACCATGATTTGTCTGTTGTGTAGCTGTACAAATACGATGGAAAATGGAAAATGAAACCAGAATTAGAAAATAGGATGCTAAAACATTTAATGTCCACATGGTAAAAATATTTCACAGTGGGAAAAGTAGCTGCAATGAACATTCTTTAATATTGTTCCCCAAACAACTAAAAACCACTCTTGCTGGAAGTCCGTGGGAGTACTGTATCAGTAAGGACTTGTTATGAATAAGATCTATGGATCTGGCAAACCTTTTTCCACTGTTCTTTTCTATAACATACACAGTGCCCTGGCCTGTATTGTTTAACATTTTCCTGTGCATGTTTCAGGAGACAGCTTGGATGAAGCCTCCGAGACAGAACTGTGTAGTGTTTCACAGTAAAGATAGAAGGAGTGGAAAATTAACTGAAGTTAAAACAGCAGAAAAGGAGAAGGGAGAGAAGGGGATCGTATTTCTTTTGGCACAATGTTATGACCAAATTACATCTGTTCTTCAAACGTTTTCCAGAAGGAGGACTAGGATCCTATGCTAAAAGTGTTCTATACAAAACTGTCATTCCTTCATCTTTTAAACTACTCGATGCATGTTTAGTTTATACCCTGCTAGGAATCTGTGCAGACTGTGCCAACCCTTGAGATTCATATTAAATAAAGAAGCCCATATTTTTATGCCTCATCTCTATTTCTTGGCAGAGTTAAGCGTTTCTGATCTAGCTGGGCAGCTTACAAATAAGACTGCTATATTGATGAAGTCTGGAAAATATTGGAAGTGCTGATGCTTTAAAAACAAAGAAGGAATAAGAATAAAATGAAAATTAGTTGCAAGCAAATGTTGATATTAAATGCCCATAGTCAAAATATGAAAAATTATGAAGAGGGTCATTTCATAGGCAACATCTAACAAGGGCAATAGTGATTGACTAAAGAAGTGTCCAGTGTCTTGCAGTACCTTGGAGGGAAAGGAGATTCTGTGGGGATTTGAAAACCTTCCTAGCAAACATATTGCCTCCAGATGAGGGTCTTAGGTGAGGCTCAAATGGCTTGCAGGGGATGTTACTAGACAGAAAACATGCTGCTGTTTTTATCAATATCGGTCTATCTCACAGAAATAAAAGCTAGTGAAAAAGTGCCACTAGCTTTAAAAAAAAAAAAGCCCTTATATTATTTATGTTTACACTGAAAAGGAGACACATTTCAATTATATTAATGCTACCTTGGTGTTTAAATTTACAATATATTACTGCAATAAAAACCTTACTGGAATAAAAGTGTAAAATCCTATTTAAGATTTCATTCTTTTTTCCCCTGTCCTCCTCCCCACATCCCTATTTTGAACTTGAGAGAGAAGACAACAACTGCATGAATTTTGGAAAAGACCATTTCTTACCCACCAAAAAGGACTGAGTAAAGGACAGAGAAAGGCAGCAGGAAACAAATATATTTTATTCATAGACTATAAGCTGGATTGACGCCACTCCTCGTTAACAATACCCCACAGTAAAAATCAGAATTTTGCAAATACAATTTTTATGTATTATTTCTAAGAAATAACAACCAAGAAGAACCATTATCCGAAGAAACACAGTTCAACAGTTATCCTGCTCAGTGTCTACTGCTTTTCAAGGGGGCACGTATTACTCTGCCACAGATAAGTTACTCTTCTTTTTCCTCCAGTAATCTCTATTATTTTTTTTCCATTTCTCAGGATGTATTCTCTGAAAGATAAACAGAAAGAAAGAAATGATGAGACAAAATTGGGGAAAAGGCACATCCCATTCACAATAGCAAAGACATTCTTCTCCATTATACAAAAAACAAGGCTTCTCTTAGGAACTTACCTCTGAGCAAACAGCTGTATTGGGTGGCAATGAGATTGCCCTTCATTATCATAGAATCATAGAGCTGGAAGAGACCACAAAGGCCATTGAGTCCAACCTCCTGCCCTGCAGGGATATACCATCAAAGCATTTTCATCAGATGGCCATTCAGTCTCTGTTTAAAAACCTCCAAAGAAGGAGACTCCACCACACTCCAAGGCAGTGTATTCCACTGTCAAACTTCCTCATTATTAGAGATATATCTGTTTCACACCCCTATGTGGATACCTAGTTATTTAATTCAAGACTGAATGGTGGTAGCCCTTTTATTGTTATCTGGAAGAACTTCAGCAACAACAATACCTGGAAGAAGGTATATAAGCTACTTAATTTCTCATTTAAATCTATTTCTAAAAATCATAAATAATTATAATCATAAACTAAAATATTTAGAGATTCCTATATCCCAATCTCTCTATAAGGAGCCCTGGTAGCGCAGTGGTTAAATGCCAGTACTGCAAGCCACAAGTTTGTGAGTTCGATCCTGCCGGGCTCCAAGGTTGACTCAGCCTTCCATCCTTTCGCAGATCAGTAAAATGAGTACCCAGCTTGTTGGGGGCATGTATAAGAAATGTTTCGAAATACATGCTATTTGTAAGTTGTTCACCGCCTCGATCCATATGGAGAGGCGGGATACAAATAAATAATAATAAAAAAATAATAATAAATATCTGCCCTTATTAGACTACTGGCGTTAAAATGGTCACATTCACTTACATACATGTATGATTTCTTAACTGGTTCTATAACATTTTTAATCACCTTTTGGATCCAGTAGGATATATCTAGAATAATCCAAACTGCACAGAAATCTTTCTTAATTCCCACAAAAATCACTTTTTTTTAGAAACAAAATATAGATTTGTACCCTTACTTCATTTTGCTACTCTGCAGGTTTTCTTCAATGGGTGCATCTGTGTATGTCAAGTTCAATCAGCTGGAGATAACTTGACTATGAAGGAATGTTATCAATATTTTTGTGGACTGTGAGGACAAGATTTTAGTTCACACCATGCAGTTTCATCTACCGGTAAGTCATGAAGCAGGTCTGACCTACCTAGTAAAGAGCAAAGCATAGCCAGTGGGGTTCATATGGCTCTTGGGAACCCAAACTGTGGGCCCCAAGGCCCCCCAAGTGTGGACTTAAACCCCTAGACTTCCAATTCAAGCAATTTTTGCCATATCCCAAGTGGCCCGCATACTCCCAAAAGAAAAAAAAAGGTTAAAAAATTGAAATTGGAAATAATGTAACATCAATCCCAGTTGCAGCAAGTGCATTGTTGTGGTCTAGGAGGGCAAATGAGCAAAAATTAGTTCCTATCCCTTCTGCAGCTGTTTACCCCCATTGTAATGTTGTTATGAGACAAATGGATAAAATTGACTGCAAAATGTTTGCTATCCCCTTTGGTTTGGGACAGACTATACTGGAATGTTTCTCCTCTTTTTATGTTAGCATTGGAAACATTGCAATAATGTCAAATAGGTATAATGAACATAGAAAGATGATGGCATATATTTGAAAGTGGATGGGGAAGAGGTTCATTTATGGGGAAGGGAATCTCTATCACACTCAGTACTTGATGCACTTTGGAACACAGTGTTGTAAAAAAGATGGGAAAGCTGGAGAACTTGACAGGTTTAGATCTAAGAAAAAGAAGACTGAACAAATCAAAATCTCCAAAATCCAACCACACAGAAGAGGAAGAATATCTGGGGACAGACAAGTGCCAATAAACCACCATAAAAAACAAAGGTTAGATACGTATCTCCTAATTCTAGGACTGAGGCCTTAATATGTCAGATAGATGATCTCAGCTGACTAGTAGAGATCTTGGTTTCCATTTTGCTTGAAGTGAACTGGTTGTTTGAGTGTTTCATCATGATGATAATTTTCAGGTCTGGATGCCATGGCAAACATTCTGAATATATCTTGAATGATGGCATGTTGACATGTGGTTTGTTTTATAGTGAAACATTCAGATCAAAATTACCACTGCAATAATGCCAACCCATTTCTTAGCATTCCAGAAAGATTCATGTGAATTGGTTCCAAGTTATGTAGAACTACAAAATGTTCTTTTGATGCAAGTCTCAAAGATGTCAGACAATAAAGTCATTATCTAACAAGGGATTAAATCTTGTGATATCTTGACAGTCACTCTCAAGATTCAATCCAAATAGTTCATTATATGAAATAAGTTTTTGTGATGTATTTTGTCTAGGTTAAAGTACTGCCAAAGAAAAGAAAAGTAACTGAATGGAACATGTTATAGTCACAAGTTTTAGAGTAAATCTTGTAACACTGTGGCTTTAAACTGGTACCCAAGAGTTCAAAATTTGGTATTGCTGCTCTTGCTGCAGTGGCAGTGCTAGCAATGTTGGCATCAGTAGCAAATGAGGGAGCAGGTACCTCAAAGTCAGCTGGTGTGTGGAGAATACATGTGTTGCCCAGGCTTAATCTAAAGTCACATTGAAATCTTTCTTGGATCACATTCTCCTAAAGATTATTGGAGCCTGAGGACAAAAGCTGTAATAGGTGACAAAATTGGGGAGAAAAGGGTGATACAAATGTCACTGGACAGACAGCATACAAAGTGTTTTCTAAAGCCCCTTTTAATACCAGTATTGTTAACTTTTCCTATCAGGATGCTGAAACTCAACAAAATATGAATGGCAATGTGATGAAACCTGAAGGGAGGGGCATGGTAACCGAGCCTCCATAGTGACCAAGAGTGGTTTAAAATGCTTGGTCAGTAAAATGGAACCCTGGGGAGCTCAAGGGAGGGGCGAACCAAGGGAGGGGGGGGGAAACGGAAATTTAACTGACACGGGATGGGTGGGAAGAAGAGTCCAGTGAGGGACAAAGAGAAAAGAGCTGCGTTAGAGAGCTGAGAGATAGAGTGAATAATTAACAGTAAATGAGCTGAGCATCATGAGAGAAAGAGAGAGAGAGAAAGGGTGTGCTGTATTATAAAATTTTAGTTACAAACAAGTTACAGTAACAGTATTTCAGTAAAATGTAACTTTCTGTTGTTATACAAGCAGTCTCACAGAGTGTTATTCTGTATACGGGATTATACACGATACCATTACAACATTAGTACCAAGAGTACCACTTTCTTTTAGGATTAAAAGTCTGCTTGTTCTTATTGCTGAGAAGGGCCAGACTTTAAGGAAAGCAGAGGAGGGAGATGAGTCTGCTAGGAGGAGGCCAAAGGGGGACAATTGTGAAATGAGTGCTGCAATTCCCAGTGGGGGAAGGATAGAAGCAGGCCTCTGTGTGTGTGCCCCAGCCTGATCCAGAAATCTCCCAGGCCATGCAGACCTCTACACAAGACAAATCAGGCTGGGTGGCAAGAAACGTCACAGGCAAATTCCTAAGATGGTAACTGTGAAAAAGAATTTTAAGGTTTGGGGCTAAAGGTAAGACCGTCGAGTGTTTATAAAACTGTAGTTGATTGACCAGTCTGTTCTGATTGACCAATTAGAGGAGAAGGCAGACATCAGGATTTCAGGATCCTCCTTGTTTTATACTAGAACCTCAAGGTCCACAAACTAGCAGTTCAAGGAAAAGCATCCTTAGAAACAAGGAGCAAGAACCACTCTGAACACATACTCAGTCCACAGATTTGTTTTTGGTGCCACAGTTTTTTTTACACACAAAAAAGTTAAATCTTGGTTTTCTCTTCAAACTTTCTGAATTTCAGCTCTCTTGAGGCTCCACATGCATTAGGACTTGGTGGTCTGCTCTAAGCCACTCAGCATCTAAACTACCAGTACAGAAAGCCCCCCAGCTTTTGACACTCCATTATCTGACAACTTGCTCTTTTGACACTTCCAAAATAAGGACAAGCTGCCATATACCAACAAAGATGAATAGTCATCTAACAATTCATTAACTGTGTATGGGTGGGCTAGCAGATACAGATGTAGACCTGCCACAGATACAATCTTTGACAGTATGGTGTAGCTGCATTTGTGCATACATGTGAAAAAATTTGGCAATAATTTCCTCAGTTACCAATAGTCCTGATCGCATTCCTATAACAATGTTAAGTTTGATAGGTTCAGCATTGCAAAATTATGAAAAAGTGTTGCCTGTATCCAACAAAGACAACATTAGCATTAGGAATCTCTCAAACATCTGTTGTTGATATTGGTCTGCCCCTCCCCACCACTATAGCTCCTCTTAAAACTGTTTATGATAATTTATGGCAAGACAGGGCACCTGGTTTTCATGTCTTTTTTCCTGGTGTTTTCTGTGATATCACTTTTACTTCTAAAGAAAAACTTTCTTATTGGAAGCTTTTGAGCAATCAGATGACAACCTTTTAAAGGTTTTTGATCATTGTGGACAAGATCTAACACCACCAGATGGTAACAACTGCTGCATTTTGCTTGTCAAATAGTGGAAAAATAAATCTTGGAGATTTCAGATGGGTTCTGTTAGAAGACTACTGAGCCATGACAAGATGCCACCAATACAGTCTACTGTCTCACTTGCCATACTATGGGCACAGAGTTAAGACACAGTATGTCAAAATGGCATTATTGCTAATCTATACATTCTACCTCTAGAGGCAAATTAGAAATGAGAGATACAAGATAGCAGTTTTATACCAAAGATTAGAATGCCACAGGCTCCATAAACTGTTCTTCAATTAGTAAAGTGTTTGTGTAAGAATTGCATTAAAATATCACAGCTGCTATCACCATGGATCTGCATCCACTGATATATGTAGTTATGTAAGAGCAGATGAGAATGACACTGAGAAGTACAAGGATCAGAGGTAGCAGACATGCAAATGGTAGACAATGGCAGTGAATGTAAGTGATATTATGTGCATGCATTGTTGTCTTTTGGGTCTGAGTCACCTTATATAAAATTCTCTGATACATTTGCTACTATCTTGAACATGTATCTACCATTATTGCCTTATTCTGCACCACAAAGCACATTGCAGATGACTGTATTTGTTCACATCTCCATGTTTTGTATTCAATGACCAGTCAAGAATGAACTTTTGTAACACTTACCCAGCTCTTTATTTGCTCAAATGATGGTAGTTTAATGCTGTGCAGGAAAGGGTGGAAAGGTTCTCTGGGACCAGTGGAACTGGAACTGGAACTGTTCTCAGCAGGTCCCCCTCAACATTCCAAGTTAAGTTGTTATTAATTTTGCCTACTTGCAGACAAAGTCAAATATCTCTTCCCATCCATTAGCATTGAAGCATCCTTAAATATGAAGATTCTTATAAGCACAATGCATTATTAAAAGCTCCTTCCATGTGGTTAGTGTAGCTTACTCCCAAGTAGGTGTACCTGGAATAAGCTGCAGGCAGCTTTGATTATTCCTGGGAAAGCTCTAGGGATGGGCCGACCGAATCCTCAAATCTTGGGAAGGATTCGAGATTCATGAATCTAAATCCTCTGCCAAAATAGGCAAACCGAATCTTTCAAATCTGCCACCCAATTAGTTTGTTGGAGACTGGACCAGGACACCTGAAAACTTGAGAGACTAGATATACAAGGGGAGATGGCAAGTAGGTGAATTTTTCCCTTGGAGTAATAATGGCCTTTGCTAACAATTTTAGAAATTACATCTGGGGTTGTATTCTAAGATATTTAAATTGAACATTTAATATTTCAGTTCAGCACTTGACTGGAAGATACAGGATTGAGATTTCAAGGACAGCTGAAAGATTCCTTTGCATAGCTTCTTGCAAAACTCTTTCAGACACAATTCTGGGGTTTGGAGTTTTGCAAGGTGTCACAGCCTTCTCTGCCAAAGTGTGCTGGTGCACCATCAAACTACAAACCCCAGGATGCCATAAGCCATAAGTTTTTACCTGGATTATCTCTGTACTGTAGTACGTGGCCCTGTTTACACAGGTAGGAAAATGTAGTATTAATTCACATTTTCCTGCCTGTTCAGAAAGGGCCTTCATGTCACTTTCAATCTGGGGAGATCCTGAGGCAAAACTGTGACAATTGCCCTGGTCAGATTTCTTCAGAGGAAGGTTTGCCTTTGTCCAGGCTTTTGCTAAGGCTGAGAGAGTGTGTCTTGCCCAAGATTATCCTTCTTTCCCTTGCTTTTTAAACCTTTTTTAAAAAAGGATTCGAAAGATTTGAGATTTTTGAGATTTGTGGATTCTCAGAACCTTCCGGGGATTTGGATCCAGATTCGGAAAATTCTGGATTCGTCTCATCCCTAGAAAGCTCGATGACAACAGCTGTCTTAATATTTCTTCGTGCTTGATCACTGAGTGTACTTCTGATTGATAATGCCTGGGGAAACAAAACTGCAACGAAGTCTTGGTGGCCCAATTTTTGGAAGGAGTTCAGCCTCCCTGGCCTGGTATTGGAAGGTTAAGCCCCCCTGTCCACCTGTTCCAGGGCCCACACATAGGTCTATTGGCAATTGGGGGATGCAGGGGTTGTAAAAACAGTTGGATATCATGTTGCTCACCTATTCTATAGTGTTGGTTGTAGCTAAGTTTTGATTAAAGCTTACGCTTAGGTGTTATGCCAAGAGAAAGATGGGGAAAAATGATTTCTGACACTCTCTTAGTATTTAACATCTTGGGAATTTTTCTAATTAATCCAAGGTTAGGATCAAAATTAAATATAAAAATGCTAGCTAAATGAAACAGTGAATTATTACTCCATATTCATAAAAAGGAGAGGCATTGTCAGTCTTCAGGTCAGCATTGTATGCACTTTGAACTTCCCCCTTCCTTCTTTAAACTGCAGCATTTGTATGACCACAGCAACATGTGGTTTCTGAATCATAAGAAGATACCCCTCAAGAAAAGAAAAGGCTCCAATATTGTACCACAAGTTTTCCAAGGAAAACTAATTGTTCCCCTACTGTCTCATGTCTTTTGGATTATAAACTCTGAGAGGCTTCTCCTCTACTGTTTCTGTCATCTTCTTATCTCATGAAATTTCTCACAACAAAACTGCACTCCAGTGTCTTAGAAATACGTATGTATGTATGTATGTATAATTCTTTCCAGAGGTGTAGTCATGTTCAGCTGTTTCAGAAAAATTAGAAGTCCAGTGCTGTGTGGCACCTTAATGAGTACAAATATATAAGCCTCTATGTATGGGAATCTGCCAGAGAAGCTGCGTGATGTAAAATCCTGAATTAGCATTTATTCCATAATAAATCTGAAGTGCCGAAAGAATCTTTGTTTTTCAGTGGTAACTTTTACTCTGAAGACAAACAAGATCCCTTATGTAGAAAAACACTGTGGTGAAATCATCATCATTTGAGGAACTCTTGGGAGTACTTCTAGATCTGTCTTTGTCATTGAAGGTACAAGTGCATGGGGAGGGTTTGGTACCATCTCAGACTTGTACATCAGCTATAGATTTCCCTATACAGGGATAATTTACCCACAATAGTCCACACACTGATAATTTCCCCGACTAGACTACTACAATGCACTCTAGTTGAGGCTGCCCTTGAAGATGACTTGGAAGCTACAGCTTGAGCAAAGTAGAACAGCAAGGTTGCTGACCAGACGGTCATATAAAAAACATATAACACCAGTCTTTTAGGAGCTGCAGTGGCTGCAAATGCACTTCTGATCTGAATTCAAGGTGCTTGTTTTGTTATGACACTTAAAGCTCTAAATAGCTTGAGACCTCAATACCTGAAGGAGCACCTCTCCCTATATATACACCTACCTGAGAATTGAGGTCTGCAGGTGAAGAAAATACAGTGGGGGGAGGGGGACACGCAAGAGAGTTTCTGTGGCAACCCAGCTGATGAATGTCTTCCCCCTGGAAAGCCAACTGATTTCTTTCTGGTGCCAAGCTAGAACATGGCTTTTTATCAAACCCTCTGGACTGATGTATTTCAAGTACACATACAGATGGTTTTAAACTGTAGCTTTTAAAGTTCTATTATGTTTTTAAAGAATTATCTTGTTCAAATTATTTATGTTCTTAACCTGTAAACGTTTTAAATTGTTCATATCGCACTCCTTATCCAATGATAAAGGATGAGATAGAAGCATTTTAATAAATGAATAAAATACACAATTAAAAGGCCTGAAAATAAAGAATAAGGAAATGAAATGTAAAGCATTTACCGATGATGCAATTATAATTATGTTGGAACCTCAAGAATCACTCCAGGCATTGACAGAAATATTCCAAACATATGGACTAGTGGCAGGTTATAAGATAAACAGAGAAAAGACAGTGATGATGACATTAAACATGACAAAAAAAGAACAAATCGATCTGGAGAGAAGATCTGGATATCAACAAACTAAGAAAACAAAAGATTTAGGTATTATTACAACAAATAAGAACCAAGAATTATTTGATAATAATTACTCCTAGATTTGGAAAGTTATTAGAAGCAACATGGAAAAATGGAAAAATCTAAACTTATATCTCCTGGGAAGGATAAATGCATTTAAGACGTCCTTACTACCAAAGCATATGTTCCTCTTCCAGAACTTACCAGTAATAGGAAGAGAGAGGATATTTAAAGAATGGGAAAAGGATTTACGGAAGTCTATATGGCAAGGGAAAAAATCAAGGATAAGATTTAAAATATTACAAGATGCAAAGGAGAGAAGAGGATTTGATGTGCCATCATTAAAAACCTATTATTATACATGTTGTTTGGACTTAATTAAAGATTGGATACAAGTAGGAAATACAATAATCAAAGAATTGGAAGGAATAAATAATAGGTTTGGATGGCACGGATATCTATGCTATGATAGAATCACAGTGAATAAAGAGTTTAATAATCATTGTATCCAAAAGACATTACTGAAGGTCTGGCTACAACTAAAACAAAAATTTTATAGAAGATTTCCACTCTGGACTTCACCTCAAGAAGCATATAAAATTGCCTTAACAAAACAAGGAAATCTACTAACATATCAAGAGTTGCTGAAGTGGGAAGGGGATAAGCCAAGAATGTGTACAACAGAAGAATTAAAGACTTTGGGACATGAGCTAAATTGGTTCCCATGGAGACAACTCAAAGAGAGATTTAAAATGGACTATAAATTACATGAATCAGAGGCCCTTTTCACATGTGGGGAGCCGAAACGGGGCGGCGCACACAGGGGCGGAGATTATCTGCGTGCGTTTTGCTCCGTCCCTGCTCTGTCCCTGTGGGGAGTGCGGCTCCGCCGCTCCACACGCTGCTGAATTTCGGCAGCATTCGGCGGTGCCCAAAATGGTGGCTGGCGGCTTCCGGCGGCGCTCCGCCAATCAGGGCAGCGCGCCAGCCGGAAGCCCGCCCCCGGGCAGATCTGCAGAGACACACTAATGTGTCTCTGCAGATTCACACCGGGAACAGCCACGGATTAGTGCGGGCGAGTTTCATCAAAACCACCTGGGAAGGTGGTTTTTAAAAAACTCGCAGCGCCACCCTTGCGGCTGCACTAGAGCGGTTGGAGGTGTGGAGCCTCACCTTTTCCAACCGCACTAGATCGCCCCGCGGTGTGAACGACCTCCGTCTCTGATCGTCTGGACGCGGAGTTTTACCCCCATGTGGAAATGGCCTGAGAGAAAAGAAAATGAATTAGGCCTGTTCATGACAGGTGATCAGAAGATGAGAATTTCAAAATTTTATAAATTATTGTTGAAAAGAGAAATGGAATCAAAGTTGTTAAAGATAGAATGGTCAAGTGGGCACAAAATATCGGACATTCAATTGAATTAGAAGCTTGGGAAAGAGGATGGAAAACTGATATAAAATTCACACCAAACTTAAATTTAAGAGAGAACTATTATAAAATGTTGCATAGATGGTATATGACCCCAGAAAGATTACAAAGAATAAAAAAAGATGGAAATGTAAGATGTTGGAAATGTGATGAAAAGGTGGGGTCTTTCTTTCATATGTGGTGGACTTGCAGAATAGCAAGAAAATTTTGAAACGAGATACATGACGAAATCCAAAGAATTTATAATTTGAATTTTGAAATGAAACCGGAATTTTATTTGTTAAATATTATAGGGCAACAAAGGGATATAAGATGTCATCAGAGGGCATTGCTGTATTTAATAACTGCTGCTAGGTTGACATATGCGCAACTTTGGAATGAAAATAAATATATTGATATAGAAGAATGGAAGGTAAAAGTTCTGGATATGGTAGAGACAGAAAAAATAGCATTCTCTTTGAAAAATAAACCTATCCAGAACTTTGAAAGAGAGTGGAGAGGAATCTTGGATTGGATAAAGTTAAAAAGGTATAAGGCTTGAAAAAGAAAACAATGTAATGTAACAATGAAAAAGAAACAATGTCATCGCTTTCTCCTGTTAAGCAGAAATTATACATGTATGTATGAAAACAATGAAAAAAAGTGGATTCAACTGGAAAACGTAAGCTTGGAAGTGGGAAGGGGGGTATTTTCAAGGCAAATTTTTCAATAAAAATATTTCCAAAAAAATGAATAAAATAATAATTATCATCAAATAGTGCTAGAGGTGAAACTGTGCCCCCCCCCGGGGATTGTTGACCAGTATCAGTGCAACCCTCCATGGCCCAGCCCAACATAGCCAGGAATGCTGGGAGTTGCCGCCCAAAAGGGAGCGCCCCAGGCTGCCCTCCCCTGACTTAGGAGATCATTGCCCGCAGAGAGGTAATTCTAGACTCCACCAGCGGAAGTGATCTTAGACTAAACCAACCTGCATCCCTCTATGTAGTGCAAGACTCCTTCTCCCAATAGACATTGAGGGAACTCCAATCAAACAACATCTGGATTATGATCAAAGGGAGGGCGACAGCCTGCGCCACAGGGGCTATTTCCACACTAGCCTGTTATAGTGCTATTATCCCACTTTCAACTTCCTGTGGAATCCTGGGGTTTACAGTTTAAGGAGGGGTCTCAAAGCCCCCCCAACTCCAGGATTCCCTAGGATGTTGAAAGCGGAATAATAGCACTATAACAGGCTAGTGCAGAAATGGCCTTGGAAACAGACCCTTTGCGTCGCCTCAGAAGGCGAGCCCTGAGCAGAGAGGGAGCCCGAGCTTAGGGGCGCGGAGAGCACACAGGGCGCCAACGTTGGGAATGGCTCTCGGGGTCCCCCCAGCGGCGTCGCTGCGCCCGCTAACCAGCCAGGTGCCCCCCCCCGCCGGCCGCCCCCGTGCCAACCCGCGCCAGAGAGGCGAACTCCGGCGTGTCGCCTCTTCTGCTGGGCGGCCGCGGGGAGGCAAAGCGCGCGAGGGCGCGCAGGGGCGGTGGAGCGCGCGCGTGCTTGGCGTGGGGGAGCCAGATGTTTGAGATGCGTTTGATGATGTAATCGCAAGTCAGTGAGCGGTGAAATTTAACACCGAGCCGCGGTGGGGGGGCTTCTGCTTCGCCTGGGGTTGGCTGCTTCCTCAGCTCCGAAGCCAGAGGCAGTCGCCTATGCGTGCCGAGCGCCTGCCCCGTCGCCACTAGACGCTGCGGCGAGCAACCTTTTTACACTTTAAGAAGCCTTCTTCGCCAAGGAGTCGGCTTTCCTGCCTGTCCGGTTGCCCCCTCGCAGCGCTGAGGCATCCCTCGCGCTAGGAATCCCCCTCCGTCCAATTGCGCGCGCACGCAACTTTGGCGCTGCACGCGCGGCACACTCACCGACCCAGCCAGCCCCCAAGGCAACCCCAAAGAGCAACAACTCCCGAGTGCCCCGAACGACACGTGAGCGACCCCCCCCCTTTCGCGCCTCCCGGGCAAAGAGCGTGGCCTTTCTCTGTCACCATGTGGAAAAAAAGCCGCTGAGGGGAAACGGGGCGCGCCAGAGCTCTGGACGAGCCGGGGAAGCGAAGCGAAGCGGCGGGCGCGAGCGAGCGAGCGAGCGGCACCCGCCTCAGGGCTCGGTTTCATGGACAGTACCTGAACCTGGAGCGGCCGGGGGAGCGGGCTTCTGTTTTCGGCTGGCGCTTCGCTGCTCGGACAAATGCAGACAAATGCATTTGGGAGCTCAAAGGACAAGGAGTGGAAGCATCTCTCCCACAGCAAAAACGTGAGTACGGAGGAGGAAGGGCCACCCCGAGAGGAAGGGAGGGGAGGCAAGAAGCCAGGCTCGGCGGCCGCCGGACCTCGCCTCACCCACGGCGCCCGTCGCGTGTCAGCGGCCGCAGGCGGAGCCCTCGCCCCTTTTGGAATCGAAATGAATACACCAGGGCTGCAGCGTTGACCTGGGAACAGGGCCCTGGAGCTCAGTGGGTCTTAGTACATAGGACTCCCATGGGCCACTGGGCAAGAATCTCCCCGTATAAAAAAAAAAAAACCGAGGGGTGATTGGCCCATCTGCACTAGCCTGTTCTAGCGCTATGATTCCACTTTCAACATCCCATGGATGTTGGGGTTTGCAGTTTAGGGAGGGATGTTGAAAGTGGAATCATAGCGCTAGAACAGGCTAGTGCAGAAAGGGCCATTGTCTCAACCTTCTCAACTGGCGAGCCTCTCCTGTGGTTGATGTTAAAGCGGATCATGCGGCGCAGGAGGAGGAAGGCGGAGGGGAGTGACTGGCGCCCTTCCCGTTCCTGGCGAAAACGGACTGTACGGATGTAGGGACTCCCCGGTTCCTCAGGCTGTCCCTCGGAGATTTGAGGAGAATTGCTGCTTCTACAAAGAACCGGCCAGGATGAGGGAGGGAAGCTAGCTGCCTGGTTTAGAGTTACTCTTTCCTATGTTTAATTTTATTTTTATAAACATTTTTTCTACAACACGAAGCAGTAGGTTTACTTTTTTTTTTTTTTGATCATGAAGTAGGAAGCAGATTAATGAGTTAAAAAGTCTGGATGGCTAAAGCAGAGAGAGCTTGTATCTCTTCAACCAGAGATGGCTCTATTGTCTTGACCTCAGCATTCTTCTCTATGGTTACCCAGCTTTCCTGGATTTTCTGTGTGAGCATGCCAAATTTGCAGAAGAGAAGTTCCCAAGCTTCTTACTAAAACAGGAACTGAAATTTGTTTTGTTCAAGTCCCAGCTGTGCATTTAAACTTGCCCCCAAAGACTGGGTAGCTCTTCTTTTCCTTCCCCACTACTTCATCCACCACTGATATCCTGCAATAAACCTGTGAACCAGTAGGTTGATAGATCCTTCCATCCACTACCCTTGAACGTAAAGAGTGTGCTTCCAAACATTTAAGGCCCATTCACCCCAAAATTCTAGTCTGCATGATTTCTTTGTAGTATAGCAATCCCCTGGGAAACAGAGCAGTATAGAGGTCTGGGAGACCAGGGTTAGAATCCCCAATTAGCCATAAAAATTCATTGGGTGACCTTGGGCAAGTCATACCCTCTCACCCTCAGAGAAGGGTAAAGACAAACCTCTGAACAAATCTTGCCAAGAAAACCCTGTGATAGCTTCACCTTAGGGTTTGCCATAAGTCAACTTGAAGGCATAAAACAGCTACAATACCAATCCTCTTCAAGGACAAGAACTGCTTCAGAGCAGACTAATAGTCCTAGTCCTATGGCACCTTAAAAATTTAAACGATACTTATCACAGCATGAGCTGTTGTTAGCTTTTCAGGTATCATGAGAGTCTCAGTTGTTTTTGTGCAGCAAGCTTGCATGGCTGTCTCTTTGGCAGTGCTTACACTTGAGAAGCATTGGCCTCTCTAATTCATTAAAGAACACCTAATTGATGGGAAAGAATCTACTGGGGTTTATGGACATTATGAATGTGACGCTGTCCCAATCAAGAAAGCTGCATATTTTGATGATCCCACTGAATGTACACTAGCATGCTATGAAACATTGAAGGGAAATGTTGCTTTCTTTCTCCCCTTCTTCTTGGAACCACATAGCTCTTGTGTGTTATTATTAGAGAAGACACTGTGGGATTTTCAAGTAGATTTGGCTGCGTGTAAGATTTGACTGCTACTACTATTTCTCCTCCTCCTCCTTAACTCATTTTAAAATAAAGTGATTTACTGGTGAAGTGTGGCTATTTAAAGTGTTTGCAGGCATGAAAAATGTCAGAACTCTTTTTGCTTTCCCATGTGCACAATCCTGTTTGTGAAAGGAATCAAAGGGTACTAAGACAACTCGGAGAGAAAAAATAGTTTTGGAGATGGCTTGTACTTTTGTGCTTGTGTTTATATGTCTGTGAGGAAGGCAGGGGGAGGGCAGATGATTAGAAAACTACTCCTTCATTTTACATACACTTGTTTCTTCAAGAAGTGAGGTTGCCAAAATGTAACTTCAGTCTGCTTCCCTCTGCTTCATCTTCAGAAGTCATCTTTTTCTTCCCCTGAAGGCAACAGAAGCAGAGAGGCATTTGTTGTTACTTGTGGTAACCTTAGGTAGATTTGAGTTTCAAGCATGAAAAATCAAGGTGATCTTTCTGGATGCGGTTAGATTTGCCCGGGGCTTTGCTCACTTTTCTGCTTAGAAAATGAACAGGCTCTTCCAAGCAGCCAGTTCCTTAATGTAATGCAGCAAGGTCTCTCTGGGCAGCTTTTTATAAACAAATCCTTTGGCGTGCGAGGTAGTCTTTCCACAAAAGAGCTGGAGAGCAATGTGAACTGCTTTGCTAGGATTTGCAAGGCTGACTCCTTTGTTTCATGCCTCGTTGATTTGAATTTATCTCCTCATGTCAAACATATCTGTTCTTTAAAGGCCTAGTTCCCACTAAGTGGATCATACCACTTCAGAATTGCAGGTGAAAACTTACCTGAAAGAATCCCTGGATGATGATGATGATGATGATGATGATGAGAAGCAGCCGCCACAGCCCTAAACATATGATGAGAAGAAGCAGCCGCCACAGCCCTAAACATATAAAAAAGCCTAGATGTCAAAAAGAGAGCAGAAGACATCTCTCTGACAAATAATTTTCTGAGATGACCCTCATCTCCCCCACCCCACAGGCAAAAATCCCTTTAGATGGGACACTTAACTAGTTTTGGAAGAAAAAACAACTGAAGCCAAGTGCTTTGGAAACTTTGTTCTCTGCCAGAGATAATAAAAGCTGAAGTTGCACAAGAATTTCCAAATACTCTAATCATCATTCTGGAATAATATACTTCACCACTGTTCACAAGTTATGCTTTTACTGCATTAGTGTCACCACTTCTACACCAGTTAGAGCAGGAAAAGAATCTGACTATGCTGTTATTTTCTGTGTATCGGAATATGATTAGTGAGGATGGAGCTTAGGTGAGCCCACTCATGCATTAAAAGCTGTATACCAGGAGCTTGCAGGGTTGCTTGAGGTTAGCCAAAATGATGTGTCTGACAGTTATACATTCTGAAAACATGAGAAGGAGCCTGATGTGTTAGGGAGGTATGTGTACTGAGCTCCTCCCTTATATGTTTATGTGTTTATGAGGAGAAGTCCTGGACCAATCAGAATCCCCTCTTATATGCAGGACCCCTGTGTATGTTATCATCACTAAACTTATGAGAGAGGATTTTTCTAACCTCCTCTCCATTAATCAGGCAGTGTGTAAGCCTCCTCTTTCTGCATCACCATATACCTCCTCTCTGGCCTTTGTTAAGACTGACAAGTTGGAGGAAAGCAGAATGAATTTCACCACTGTCCAGCTGTGTCTCTACTGAAACTCACAAAGTTTTTTATGATGAAAAAACTAGTACTACCACTAGCTGTTTACTTGACAGGAAACTCCCCTTTAATTCTGTTTCTCTGCTGCATGTATGTATATGATAATTCATCTTTGGTGTGTGCATCTCCCTGTGTACAAAGGTTTGATAGATGTGCAACGTGCTAAAAGCACTTAACTTGTCTTTTGATACTCCTGGTTTGAAAAAGAAACCACTCTCAGATTAGCCTTTGAGAGTCTTGAGCAATTCAGTGTAGCCTAGAAAAGCATCCTAGAAAGTAGAAGAAGTTTGGGCTGCTTAGTTTGGGATGTCAGGCATCTTCGATGCAATGTATTACAACTGCTATAAATGAAGAGAACTATGTTGATATTCTTTCCTAGATAAATTTGGTTGGTCAGCTCTCCGAACAACTTCTGGCAATATTTTATTTTACTACCAGCAGAGTATGTTGATGTGGATACAAACGTTCACATTCTGTTTGTATCACAGCAAGGTTGAATTAACTAGGTTTGAACAACTTGACCAGCCATTATAATCTGTGGCACAGGAACTGCTGTCATGGTTGCCAAAAACCAAGAAAGCCTTTTCCCCACACTATCCACAGCATATATTTCCAGATGTAAAAAAAGGCTGCTGTAGCATTTGGTCGTATAATTACTGTTTACATTTTTGACTGGCTAAAAATATTGGCATAGCTATTGTTTATTGTATAAAGTTCTTCATTCAGGAGACGGGCAAGTAAAGTAAGTTGTTTAGATAGTAAGACTGGTAAAACCTAGGGCCCATTGTGGATTGCAAACTTAATATCAATGTGATGCTGCAGCCCAAAATGCCAGAAACATTTGGGGTTGCATTAATAAATGTGTTGTTTTCAAAATTCAGAGATAATAGTGCTCTAGGCAATTGGCAGTTTATATGCTCCCAAAGGGTTGCCATCGTGCCCCTGGAAAATATTGCAGGGTAAAGCTAAAAGACAAGCAAGCAAGCAAAAAAAAAAAAAAAAAAAATCATTATCATTTAGACACTGCAAATTGCTGGTGAAACTCTGTCAAGGAGTCCTTACCTTAGAAGTTTTTCGGAAGATCTTAGATTTTCATTTCCTAAGTAAAACTGTGTCTAATTATCTGACTCAAAATGTCCCATTTCTGTCCATTTTAGCTCACTTGTTTTATTATGTCTAGCTTCCCTAATTTATGCTTCTCATGTTTCATGTTCTTATAATATGTATTGTGTAGCTTCAGACTTTCTTTTGCCTCTGAACATGTCAACAGCTGAACATCCTTTTGGCTTGAGTCCAGTTGCATCATTAGCCACAGAGCTACTCACAAGTGTCCTCTGCTCTTCCCCTTAGTAACCCAGTATAGTCTTGCTCTGTACAGGCATGAGCATCATTCATGTGCTTTTCTTCCCTCCTATGAATTGGGAGAGAGCCAGTGTAGTGTAGTGATTTGAGCATTGGACTATGACTCTAGAGACTAGAGTTCAAATCCCCACTTAACCATGGAAACCTACTGGGCAAGTCATACTGTCTCAGCCTCAGAGAAAGGTAAAGACAAATTCCCTCTGAATAAATATTGCCAAGAAAAATTCATGATAGACTCACCTTAGGTTTGCTGTAAGTCAGAAGGCACACAACAACAACAACAGCAACAACAACAACCTCTATTTTTATTTCTTCTTAGTGTTTATGCTATTTTTAAAGCTCATTTGTATGGCAACAATTGGAGGAAGACCAACCTGGTAAACTATGGGCTGCACAAAATGCTTCAAGACACCAGTATTATTCACCTGATATATGAATGTTGACATCTAAGCATGTGGGGGGAAATAGTCTGTATACAAATTTTGGAAGCTCTCCGTAAAACATTCCTAATGAATTCCTGAAAGGAATGGAAGAAGCCGTCATTTTTCTTTGAATAAAAATATAGATAGAAATGTGAGTGCTTGTGAAATGCTTGTGAAATGTGAGTGCTTGTGAAATGAAGTATGTCCCCCCACCTTTTTTTGTATGCTTTTATTTTAAATTGTATTTCCTGTGCTTTGCAACTGGATTGGAATCTTTTCCTTAGGATGTGCCTTTGAGCAACTGTACACTTCTTCGGGAGCTATGATTCGATTTGCTTACTATTTGCCTTTTTACATGCCCCCCTCCCCCCCGGTTTCTGATTAGCTTGGGAGTTGAAAATTGGGTCCAGATGAGGAGGGAAAAAATGAAATGAGTATGAAAAATTGTGTGTGGAGGGGAAGGAATCACATACCTGTATTTCTTAGAATGAGACAGCAGTTGCCAGGATGAAATTTAGCTTTTGAAGAAATTAAACCTTTTCCAACCTCTGTTTTAGACATACACACAAAATGTCCCTAACAGTGGTTTAGCACATGGGGTTTAGTCCATGAAATAATTTATAATGCAAGAAGTAAAATTTCTCCAAGTTTTGTATAGATTAATATATTATAGGTGTGGTATAAGTGTAGTTTCTCCATGTCTGCCTCAGGGTCTTATGTTTCAGTGGTAATGTCTTATTAACAGAAGCATAGAAGATGGATGACACATATGGAAAACCCTTTATAAGCCCTAATGGCTTTTTTGGATTCTATTTAATTGTTGCTGGTGTGAAGTAGAATCCATGATAAAAGCAGAAATCATGTCATTCGTTCGTTCGTAATCAGTCACTACACGTTTACAAGTATTTGTTGAGAGTGAAGAGTCTCAAAAGATAGAATAGTTATATCCTTTAAAAAAAGACATAATTTTTAATCAACATTATTATCCTATATACTGCAAACAATTTGATTTATACAAAGAAAACAACTCTACATGGAATGAATCCAACCCTCTGCCAAACATAGAACACTGTAAATGAAGCTACAAGTCTCCTGTTTTCTGAACTGTCTTGGTCCCTCTGCACTTTAGTGGTTTAAAGATTGCTTCGAAATGTACACATCTGTGTATGAAATGTATGTGCATCATCATGTATGAAATGCAGCAGAGAGACAGACTTTGCTTCAAGTATGCTACTGTGTTCCTTATAAAAAGAGCTGTAAAAATGGTCAAGGCTGAATAGGGCATCATCAAGTTGCATAAATCATAATTATTAATAATTTTTTCACACTTTTTAAAAATGTTTATCCCTTGCCTTCCCTCCAGTGGGTTCAAAGTGGTCTACATAACTCTTATCTTATCTTCCTCTTTACAACAACTTGGTGAAGTTCATCAGGATGAGAGGGAGTAATTAGAATAAAGTAATCTAGTACATTTTATTGCCCAATGGGGACTGGAACCTATCTTACTCAGGTGCTAATACAGTATTTTAACTCCACACTTTTAAAAAAAAAGTTTAATGATTCTTTCAGTTTTTACTTGTTGAAGGAAAGAGATTTGGGAGGGGTTGCTAATACACCCGAGGACAGGATCAAAATTCAAAATGGCCTTAACAGATTGGAGAGCTGGGGCAGAGCTAACGAAATGAATTTCAACAAAGAGAAATGTAGGGCCCTCCACTTAGGCAAAAAAAAATTGAATGCACAAATATAGGATGGGGGACACATGGCTGGATAACAGTATGTGTGAAAGGGACCTAGAAGTCTTGGTAGATCACAAGCTGAACATGAGTCAGCAGCGTGATGTGGCAGCCAAGAAAGCCAACACAATTCTTGGTTGCATCAATAGGAGTATGGTGTCTAGATCGAGGGAGGTAATGATACCACTCTATTCTGCATTGGTTAGGCTTCATTTGGAATACTGTGTCCAGTTCTGGGCACCTCAGTTCAAGAATGATATCTACAAGCTGGAGCGTGCCCAGAGGAGAGCGATCAAAATGGTGAATGGTCTGGAAGCCATGCCCTATGAGGAGCAGCTTAGGGAGCTGGGTATGTTTAGTCTGCAGAGGAGAAGATTAAGAGGGGACATGATAGCTGTGTTTAAATATTTGAAGGGATGTCATGTCAAGGAGGGAGCAGGCTTGTTTTCTGCTGCTCCAGAGACTGGAACAAGGAGCAATGGATTCAAGCTGCAGGAAAAGAGATTCCACCTGAACCTCAGGAAGAACTTCCTGACAGTCAGAGCTGTCTGGCAGTGGTATATGCTGCCTCAGAGTGTGGTGGAGTCTCCTTCTTTGGAGGCTTTTAAGCAGAGGCTGAATGGCCATCTTTTGGGAATGTTTTGATGTGTTTTCCTGCATAGCAGAGTGTTGGACTGGATGGGGTCTCTTCTTACTCTATGATTTTATGATTTTTTTAAAAAGGAAGAAAAACTCATAGAAATTGAAAAAAGGAAGCAATTCCCCATCATTTTATCCACTCTCACGGACACACTATAGGAATACTGTGAGATCTGCATCTACTTTGTGTTGTGACATTATGCTAGCTAGTACTCAATAGTAGATCCCAATGCAACAATTTGCAACAGCAAAAAGAGATGTTGATCACAAGCCAAATCACCAAACCAGGTGATGGCTACTGAGCTTTCTGGAAAGCTGTTTGAGAGCAAGGTGGCAGCGCCTGCAAAGTTCTTAGACTTCCTTTTCCCTGCAACCAAAGTGGCATATTTGATCTGCTGGCTCTGACAACATCAGGAGAAGCACAAGAAAACATTAAGCAGCTCAGATGATTTGTAAAAAGAATGAATCAAAGCTTGGACAGAAATAAGCAACTTACTGCATAGACCTTGTTTTCCTTTCCTCAGCAGGCTCTCACATGGCTAACAGTCCAGTCTTGAGTTCTGTCCCCTCTCTCTGTGCTCCACCATGCTGCCAAATTAAATGCCACCCTTAAAGGAGCACATGTGTCTTCAGCCTTTCATGTCAGCTTTTCCTGCCTTGGCAAGTGTGCTAAGGCAGGACATCTTGCGGAATTCAGCCTTATCCTTTGGACTATATATTCTAGCTCTTTTCATGACATGCATGTTAAATAACTATTTCATAGTGTTTATTTCTGGATTCCAAAGAACTAAAGGCAGAGGTAACATTATTGAAGAAGGAAGACAGAGAATTCTGTTGATACACATTCAACATTCTGTTGATAATCCTGGGTGAGGTCCATCATGATTGAATCATAATTGAGGTTTGAGGAGTTGCATGGTATCTCCTCTCCATCTTCCCAGTTCCTCCTCTTGCTTCTAAGTTCCCCCCAAATCCTGTCTCATTTCATGTACTAGCTGAATAAGGCAAACTATGGTTACTTTTAAAAAACTTGTTTGCTTCTAAATCTGGATTGGAAACCATAGTTTGAATAAGAATGGAAGGGACAGAAGTAGAAATTATTCTGTTTTAGGGTTCTGAAAATAATTTCCTATATACACAATAAAGCACTAATATAAGGCTATGAAATATAAAGAACAGCACACAGACTTCCCCCTCTTATCTGACAAGTTAGGGACCAGAGGAGAGTCAGAACATGGAATTGGTTGAAAAGTGGAACCCATATACTGTACTTTAGGGAGCATGAAGGGTTTACAGAGGCTCACTTGGGACCAACCATGCAGCTGCTGCTTGCAAAGTCTCTCAGCCAACTTAGTGCTCTTCCCCCACCCCAGCTCATTTTGCAAACAATGTGCATGCAAGTGGTTCCAAACAAGCCTCTGTAGGCAAGAAGAACTGATGAAAGAGCAGAATCCCTCTTGAATTAATGGAACTTGTCCCTAATTTGGAAGCATCAAAAGAGAAAGTCATCAGATAACAAGGCATCAAGAGGTGGGTCCTGTAGCAGTTTCAGTCATTTATTGCATTCAAACCACCAACATGGAAAGACTGTCTTCTCTGTCTGTTTGTTCTTGGTTTACAAATCAGAGTCAGGTTGGGGATGTGACCTGGAGGTCAGTCTTCTAAATTGATTCACCTTCTGTGAAGTAAAGAAGTGAATGGATGGCAGGAGATTTACTAGTCTTCTGAACTGACTGCCTTTTGTTCTTCGTGTTTTTTCTTGTTTGAGTGATCGTCTGTTCTTAATATTACCCAGGTACAGTTGTAGACACTGAACATGCATTTACTTATCTTTGTTTATAAGGCAGATTTTACTAACTCACAGCCAAGTGAACGTTTCAGAAATTTTAACTGAAAGTGGTTTTAAAAAGGCCTCTGTGAGAAAAAAAATAACAGTTTAAGGTTAACAGGCATGGACATGTTGCTGTAGGAATAGGCATGTTACTATATCACTTATTATAGGAATAGACATGTTACTGTATTGTTGGAATAGGGCATTTCAATATTTAGTAAGATTGTTTATTAGAGCTTTTTACTGTTTAATTTGAAAAAGTGCATCCATTTTTTACAGGGAACAGTAGCTTCCAGTGGAGTTGTTGATCTTGATACCTGGGCTTTTGGATGTTGTTGTTGTTGTTGTTGTTGTTGTTGTTGTTGTTGTGTGCCTTCAAATCATTTCTGACTTATTCTGACCCTAACGTTAATCGATTACAGGGTTTTCTGGGTCTGAGAGTGTGCGACATGCCCACAGTAACCCATTGGGTTACCATGGCCTAGCAGGGAATTGAATCCTGGTCTCCAGGGTCATAGTACAATGCTCAAATGACTACACCATGTTGGCTTACTAAATTGGAAATACTCATTTAAGTGACCTAATGACACAGTGACCTAATGATCTAATGACTTCCGTGTCATTCTAAACCAGTGACACAGTGACCTAAGGACTTGCATGTCATTCTAAAACAGGGTTTAAGATTACGTACAGAAGCTGGAATGAACCTGGCAGAAATATGGGGACATGCGTGCACGCTTCTTACACACAGCTGAGAGGACTTCTGCTCATTTTAGTTTTTCTTTCTACGAAAGCTAGCTTGTGGCAATGTTTGAATCAAAGACCGTGCTTTGGAACAACTATGATTTATTAAACAGACCAGGAAAGCAATCCAGGGTTTGAAGCTCACCTCTTTTTGAAACAGACTAGATTTTGTTTTAAATTATGTTCTGTGGTTCCAAAGAAACAACAAACTAACAGTAAGTAAAGTGAATTTGAATTGGAGATAAGTCTCCCGGCCACATGGGATGAGGAGGGTCAGGAAGTGGACAGCATGGAACGCAAGGCTAGTTACTTTATTAACTGCTGAGGAGAGGCAATTATAAACTAACTGGCATTATAATTTTGTTAGAAAGTGTCTCTTTCCACTGGGCATCTTCACCACTTTGGAAGTACTGAATATTAAGAATTTCCATGTAGCCAGTTTTACATAGAATCTGATTTTGCTTTTCATGTTTATTGAAGTAAAGTTGACAATTCATGTCACTTTTCCTATGAAATTTTGAGAATATGGTTTTATTAATAATTTCTGCATTCTCCATAGTCCTTTGTTTGTTTGTTTCCAGTGCCAGTAAAATTGTTATGGCTGATTAATTCTCTTTATTTGCTAAAGAGCATTGATCGCCATGGGTTTCACTGTTCATAAAAGTACCCATGGCAATGAACAAATATTAGTGTCAAGCAAAATTCATGTAACTTATTTTGAGAGCAAAGCAAAAGATTCTAGGAGATGGGTCAAGCTAATCAATTTTGCCCATATCCTCTTTTGTCAGTTTAATGAATTTGGAGCTACTTATTTAGTGTAAAACATCATTATTAACAGAGTTTGGTCTCCTTAGTTGCATTAGAAATACTTGTAGATTCAGAACCAAAGGAGCTACAAAGTTTATTATGCTGTAGATTTTTTTTTTTTTAAAAACGTTATTTTAATATAAGTTAGAGACAAAACAACATTAAAGGAAACATTTTTCAGAGGCTATGCCTTCTTAGTTTTTTAAAAAAAATCCTTCTGAAGTATAACATCTGCAGCAGGTGTGCTTTCTCATTATATTTCATGTCAAAGGGAACCCAGACAGAATGAATTTAGCGGGAACAGTTTCTCAGTAAGGGACTTGTATTGTAAAAATGAATTACTGAAACAAAGCCATCTTTTAACTGGGATTTCATGTTGCCAACATTTTCCTGGAAGGTTTCCTAAACTTTTTAGGAAGTGTAGGAGAAACAGAAATTCAGCAGGTGAGCCCTCTCCCCCCCCCTTTTTTTTTTTTACCATTGAGGTGGACTGAGGGGGAATTTCATCTTCTGAATGTCTGCTTGTCCTCTTTTCAAGACCCAGGAGACTCTGCTTGAAGAAGCTAAGTTTGCCTGTGTAGTTGCATGGAAACAATAAAGATACGCAGAAGCCAACTATTCCTACTATACAAAACTTGATTCTTGTTTTGTTTAAACCACTTAGAATTGACTAATAGCAAAGGAAATTTTTCTTGGCCCTTTTTCTAAGCGTTGCATGTACAAACTGGCATGGGCCTTGGACTTGCGTGCCCATTCCTTTTCTTGTCTTGTGATGGCTACAAGGTGCTCTTGCTTTTTCTTTCTTCTCTTGTGATGGCCACAAGGTTCTGTTTTTTGGATTAATTATAGATCCCTGTTACGTTAAGACTTGGAAAACTCTGGCTAGTTTAAAATGAGGGTAGACAAATGTGACAATTTTTGTGTCTCAGTTTCTCGCATTTCCAATGTAAACTCTGTTCTGTCTCATTTTGATTAGGTTTCCAATCTTTCTTTAGAGGGTAGACACATTTATATGTACATTTGTGAACATTTTTCCTAATATTCATGCTTTTACCTAATACCATTAATTTTTGTGAGCAGTTTTCTCCAGCATAATGACATTTTAAGATTTTTTTTTACTAATACATTAATTTTTGTCCACAAGCTTACATAACATGGATATTTTTGCATGCATTTTTTAAATTGCAGAATTGAATCACAGCATTTGGAGAAAGTACATATATCAAAGGATAACTTTTCAGCTTCAAAATAGTTCAGGAAGATCAATTTTTTATTACCATGCAAACCAGCCCAATTTCTCTACGCTCTAGTTTAAAGCATAATTTGTTCAAGCAACCTGGGTTGAAACAAAGCTTGATGATCTTGAATTGTTCTCAAATTATCATTTAATTAGTTATAGGGTCTTTAAGATGTTGTTATACTACAACTCCCAGTAATGGTGAGTTAGTTAATTATACGTTAGTTAGTATGTTATAAATTAGTTAGTATGATAACTTTAAAAGCATTATTTCCTATGCTGTTTCTTACTGGACTCTTTTGTGGTATAGAAGGTTTTGAGCTATACAAAATGATATTCATTTATTTTGTATGGAATCTGCTATTTAATTCCCCCACACTTAGGAAGTGAAAACAATTGTAACATGGAAATGTATGCACAGCTTGATAAATTAGAATTAGATACTCCTAAGGAAATCAGTTTCAATGGATCAGATATACCACTTCTTGCTTGGGCTCTTCCCACAGGAGAGATTCAGCTATTTCTTGCAATTAGCAGTGGTATAAAGTATGGAGCAGTGTCTCTTGTAAATAGTTGGATACATTTCAATTTTATGTCACTTTTGTTCCATTGCACAGGAATGTGTGTTTCCTGTATAAAAGTGAATATAAGAGAAAAATGACAGAAAAATGACATTGACTTAATCATGGGAATGTGATGTTGATAAAGATCTTAGGACAAAGAGACTGATTAAAAAGTAACAGGATGGATCATTCAAAGTCTGCTCACTATTCAAACAACCAACTGGGCAGAATCTTTTCTTTGTGGATGTTCCCTGAGCTCTTGAAAGGGGAAGTGGCACTGTTCTCATTGGTCTCACCCTCCCCACACCATCAACTCTCCTGGCTTTCCATCCCCTGATACCTGCATGTTTGGTGGAAAGTCTGAACAGGGAGCAAATGCGTATATTTCTGTAACTACTTTGCCCTCAACAGTACTGCAGCTGGATAATCTTAATACCTAGATTTAATGTTATGGGCTCATTTAGACAACCATCTACCATTTAGACATAAATTCCCATTTAAAGAATTGTATGTGTTATATCAGTTGTGAAACACACAACTGGTTTTTTTTCTTTCCTCCTCCTCCCCTTGCCCCTGCATGTGTTCTATATGCTAGAAATGTTTCGTTATTCTTGATAAATTAAGAGCTTACAGGCTAGAAATTATGCTTTGCCTAGCACAAATATTAGCATTCCTTATCTGTAAAACAGTGATTTCATGGTAGGATTGCATTTGTGTGTGATTTTAATGCTGTTTTGCTGACAGTGCCTCAGAATGTTGTTACAGCAGTGGGTAGATAGGGGAGTGATTTTTGGTAAGACCGCTATCGAAAGCACCAGCACCACTTTAAAATTTTAAGAAACAAGGGGAAACACTACTCCACAGTATTTCAGTGTAATTGTAGGAAGGATTTCCACTTGTTTGGCACTACTCATCAGCTTTCTGAACAGTGGGGAGCAGAGATTTAAGACTTTCTTCCTGGCGGTCACCTACCCATTATAGCCACTAAGAAACAGGTGAAAAGTGGCAAAGTGGTACCTATTTTGCTAGCCCAGTCTGTTGTGTGGAGCCTGTAAAGCAGATTATGTTGTCCCTGCTTCACCATCCAGTATAAAAGTAGGTCAGATTGGTGAAGAAAAGGTAAAAACTTCCTGCTGTACCAGTGACATTGGTGAAATAGCTACATGTTTGGTGCTGCTCAAATGTGCTGTGCTAGTAAGCTGGTGGGAGCAGGGAGATCACAGAGAATGGGGGTTCAGACTTCTCTTCCAGTCAGTTTTCTCCTCTCTTGGTGGTCAAGGAACAGTGAGACAACTGAGCAGTGGGGAAAAAGAGCTGTGTGTATGACTGATTGAACAACGGTGTATAAATAAATGACTTCAACATCTTTTATAAATGACTTGGATGCTGAAATAGAGGATGTGCTTATCAAATTTGCAGATGGCACCAAATTAGGAGGGTTAGCTAATGCCCAGAGTACAAATCAGGGTTCAAAATGACCTTAGTAGATCAGAGAGCTGGATGAAAATTTACAAAATGGATTTCAATAGGGACACGTAACATACTACATATAGGCAGCAAAACTGAAATGCACAAAAATACTGACTTGGTAACAGTACCTGAGAAAAGGATTTTGTGGATCTTTTTGCACAGCATTTGCCATGTGAAAGGACCCCTTGAGCATTGCCAATTGTGAGGAGTGATCTGCATGAAGCACTCACAATTGCACGATACTCCAGGGTCGGGCAGGCACCACTCGCACACTTTTTCATTTTCAGCTTTCAGCTGAAAATGGTGCGCTATCGCACATCACTCCATGGCCCTGCGCACGCTTGCCATGTGTGCGGGGCCTCCAGAGCCACAGCAGTCACGCTTCCTGCCCCAGTGCAGCCGGCAAAACTCTCAGGCTGTGCTGCAGAAGGAAGAGGCAGGGCTCTCGTGCTGCCGGCTCGGGAGCAGGCAGTTCGTGCGGAGCTGAAGCAGCAGGGACGCGAGAGCCTTTTTCTGGAGGCTGCTTGTGTGATCCCCACACCCCAGCACCGAAAAAAGGTAAGGTACAGAAAGGACCTTAGTAGGCCATATATTAAACATCAATCATCAGTGTGATATGGCCGCCAAAAATGTCAGTATAGTTCTAGGCTGCATCATCAAGCATATAGTGTCCAGATTGAGGGAAATCACAGTTTTGTTCAGATGTCACCTGAAATACTGTGTCCAGTCCTGGATGCAACAGTTCAAGAATGATATTGGCAAGCTGAAATGTGTTCAGATGAGGGCAACCGAGATTATAAATGGTCTGGAAACCAAGCCTTATGAAGAACAGCTTAGGGGGTTGAGTATGTTTAACTTGGAGAAAAAAGCGTTGAGAGGTGATATGATAGCCATATTTACATAACTAAAGGGATATCATGTCGAAGATGGAACAAATTTGCTTTCTACTGCTTCAGAAACTGGAACATAAATCAATGGATTCAACTTGCAGGAAAAGAGATTTAAACTAACATGACGAAGAGCTTCTTGACAGTAAGAGTTGCTTGACAGGAGAATAGACTGCCTCAGAAGGTGCTGGACCTTCCTTATTTGGAGGTCTTTGGATAGATAAACTGGATGGGCATCTTTCAGGAGTGCTACAGTAGAGTGTCCCTGCATGGATTAGGTGGCTCTTATGGTCTCTTCCAACTCCATGAGCCTATGAAATCGGTGTGTAGGGATGTATATATTAGAGAGAGAAAGAATGAGAGGTCCTCTGCAAGGTCAACCAAGCATGTGACCCCTCTAAGTTTAGCCAGGAAGGAATGTGACCTTCTTTTTAAAAATGTTCTCTGACCCTACACTAAAAAAATAGAAAGTATCAAGAGGTGGTAGTATATACTGACAGTATAGGCTGACATAATACAATTGCCCCAATCATGACCAACCTATGAAAAAAAGCACAGCTGTCCCAGCCCATGATGTTCTACTGCCTGAGACAAAAGACAAATTGGTCCATTCCCTCATTCTGTGTACAGAAGCTAATCAGATTGACAATTGCCTCTTGGATGCGGAAATGTAGATATTTCACTGGAGATGGAGAGAGAGTTTTGCTTTGTTTATTCCCTGCTGTATTATTGCTTGCCACATTTGTACATTTCATAAGTATTCAAAGAGATAGCCATGTTAGTCTGTTTTAGCAATAAAAGACATAAAGGAATTCAGTAGCACCTTTGAAACCAACTAGCAAAAGGAATTTATTGCATGAGCAAGAATTTTATGTTAGGAAAATCTCCTTCCCTGTTATTATAGAGGTACTAGTAGATTCCTACATTTCATTCCTCTTCCTACAAGGCAGAAAGAGTTTGAAAGAGAAGGAAAGGAATAATCAGGTCTGTAGATGGGAAGAAAATGCAGGCAGGAAGTAGAGGGGAGACACATAGCTTGAGCAATGGTAGAGACTTGACTTGCCACTCGCCACTGCTTCCAGTCTTCTGACTTGGGAAAATATGGAAAAAACTCATCTAAGGAATCCTAATGAATGGTGAATAAGAGCTTTCATACCTTGGGATTCTACATTATCAGTATTTTATTTTATTTTGCATTGAAAGTAATGATATTTTCCTTCTGTTTTAGGAAAGCTGTACTCCTTTTTCTTGCAACATGTATTGCTGTGGGTGCTGCACAAATAGAAGAAGGTGAGAAGTGTTCTTTATTTTGTTACAGAATGTTTAAATGATTTTCTTTGAGAGAGAGAGAGAGAGAATAGTAGCTGTGATTTTGATAGTAATGACCTGGAATTCAGTCTTTGAAAGGTCAGTTGCCCAAATGTCAGATAGAGTTACAATGAGTGCAAAAGTTTAAAGAAACCACTTTAGGAAAGTTGACCTTTTCAAAGTTACTCATATGTTCTGTCTATGAAATTGCTTACATATTTAGGCAAACTCTGTATAAAAAGAAGGTCTTGTACATTGTAAAGGCTTTGATTGTGACTTCATTGCATGTGGGTGTTTTGGGGGTGGAAAGCTGTAGCTCAATTACCTTTCCACATCTTGGGACTCTCCAAAATAAATCAGATAACATAATTAGTGCGTAGTCTGGACTTGCATTTTTAAGGCCTCACAAATTGCTTTTTTGGCCTCTCTCCTAAGCCATCCTGATAGTCATATGTGCATAATAGCTAAAAAGTGACTAATTTTCCCCCATTGTTTGTGTATATTTAAAATATTGATGAAAGGAAGAGATTAAGTTAGGTACATGTCCTGAGGTTCTGATTTCTTTTGGGCCGTTACTTCGCTTCTAATGGTGTAAAAGGATACAAAGGAATCCAAAAGCACTTTTGAAGTTACTTGGGAAGAAGACATTTCTTGGCATTGCTTTTTGTGGGCATGGTCTGCTTCATCATATGAAACGGACTGTGTCCACAAAAGCTTATGCTAGAAATTTCTTCTTTCCAGGTATCCTCAATGGTGCTATTGGATTCCTTTATTTTGTTTTATTTGAGATTACACTATATTATTATTATTATTATTAATTATTATTATTATTATTATTACTACTACTACTACTACTACTACTACTACTACTACTACTACTTTATTTCTTTAGACTAAAATACACTAGCACGGCTGTCTATTGTAATGCTGTGTTAATGGTATATGAATGTTTACCTGTGAAAAGGCTGTTTCACTGAAACCAGGGGAGTCTCCAAACTCCTGTCATCTTCTGTTGTAGCAATGCAGGCAGGAAAATGAAAGTCATGGAAATTGCTAATTTGAATGTTCCCAGGTGGAAAACAAAAGTGCTGTTCATGCCAGAGACACAGGGAAACTACAGCAGTCCACTCTGACATCTGTTTTTCTGTCTTCTGAGAGCTGCTCCTCCTCCTTCTTTTCTTCCACAGAATATAGGATTGTATTTAGTCAAAAGACTGCTGTATAATCATGTTACGGCTTGAAATGGGGAGAGACCTGAGTTTGTTGATGTTACTTTTTGGGGCTACAGCTCCCAGAATCTCCCCACCAGAATGGCCGCTGGGGATTCTGAGAGTTGTAGTGCAAAAATGCAACTTTCTCAAGTTCTGGAATAGGTTTATCCATACGAAATTGTTTATGCACATTAGATCTCAGATGCCTGTGTAAGTATTGAGAAGCAAGTAACTTAATTCTGTGCTATATGTGAAGATACATTCTTCCTTCTGACCCATGAAGACATCACAGAATTTTGCTCTTCTTTTGTGAGAGGAAGAAGTAATACTTTATATGGTAAATAGATGCATCCAGAATAGGAGCAGAAAAGGCCTTAGTCTGAGTCAGATCTCCCTGCTCTGATACTTTCCAGCTGTGTCAGACTATAACCTCCATCATTCTCGGCCATTCCCAAAGATGCATTTGATACATTTTTATTTTGCCTTTCTTCCAAGAGGGCTATGCTTGTGGTTGTACTTCCCGTCTTATCTTTGCAATCTGTAAAGTAGGTTAGGCTGAGTCATCAAGTCAGTTTAAGGATGAGCAGAGATTTGAACTGATCTGTTGACTGAATCTTCCAGTGATATTACAGCTGCTGATGGTAGTGGTCAGGTTTAGGAAGATTTGACTGAGATTGAAATTGCTGCTTAGGAAACACGCAAATGTTGGGTCATGTACACGTTCTTAGTTAAAAGAAATGAGCAGCATATCTGCCATTAATATATAACTTTTAAAAAAATGTTTTATGATGTTGTTTGGGGCAGTGAGTAAAAAAACCAAGCTCAGAGCCTGTTTGGAGACCTAAAACTAGTTCCATGGTTCTTTGAGTGTTTTTGTTTATATGTGTCAGTTCTTGATTTTATTATACCTTTATGCATTATTTGAAGTATTATTGCTTGCCCCAAGCACTATAGAAATGTCAAGTTAAAAAGTGCTGATGAACCTGTGTTTCAGTAACTGCTTTCCTTCAGAACAGAAAACTCTTTCAAAATACAAATTAAATTGAATACATGTGGCAGGAAAAAGCAGTTTCATGGCTTCTCTAACCATGCTTCTTTAGCTGTGAATAGTATGTTAGAGGGATAGGAGGAAACAAAGTAGAAAATGATTAATGAACTCTGCATGCAAAGAGGGAGGAAAGCATTAGTTTCCTGGGCTTGAAACAAGCCATTTTCAAGATGACAAACCATAAATATTTGTTGCAGATCTCTTTTGATTTCTTCTTTTTTAAATTTAGAAAGTAAATGAAGCCAGATACCAACATCTGTACAGAGGGAAAAGGGACTGCTCATTAATGGAAATATATAGATAAAGCATGACACCTGGGCTGGATTCCATGTGTTCCCCAAAAAATTTATTTGTTTTTGAACAGTATTATATTTAAGAAAGAGTATTTGTACATGGTTATAATTTGCTTTACTTCCATGTGGATCAGACTTCAAAGCCTGCCTAAAGAGGTGTAGGCAGTTACTAGACATGGTACATGTCCTCATGCTCCAAATTTTGTTTATTTATTCATTGGCTTGCCAAGTGAAGAGATGATTGGCTTTCTTGCTTTCTGATTCACACTGCAGTCTTGACAAAGGGATGTGTGTAATCAAGTTCCTTGCTGCCTATATTAGGCTACAGCACAATGCAACAGGCTCCCTTCATCAGTAGTCTAATGCTGAGGTGTGTACTACTCATGTAGTATTATATTACATAGTAGATGCTATTGCTTGGGCTGGGTGATTAGAAGCAGCAGCTTTTCTGTTTGCTATTAGTGTTGGGCAAGATGAGGTGAGCGGTCAGCTGGCTTTCCTTTTAGACAGAGTGAGGCAGCCATCTCAGGCTCTAGATTTGGGGTATCGTGAAAGGAGCAGCAAATTGTTTTATCTCCTGTTATATTTTTACTACTAGGGCTGAAGAGATGGGATTGTAGGATTTTCAGCTTCATCTGCCAAAATAATTTGGCTCGTTATCATTGATTTGGGAGGAATCCAACTGGGGCAAAAGTTATGCTGACTCTGTCTGATAGTACATTGGTATTCTCCCATTTAATGTCTGAATTCACATGACACAAACATCTGAAATCATTGGTAACCATTTTATAGTCTTGCTCCATGACCAACACCTTTTTTCCTTTGAGCAATAAAAATTACAGTTTAAATTTGTTTTAATTAGCCTCTTTGGGTCATATGTTTTGTTGTCCCATGATCCCTCACTCTTTTTGTTCCCCTTCCCATTTGGTAATACTTTGGCCCTTTTCACACGTTGCCCGTTCGTGCGGTTGGGGGGGGGATCTCACGTGAAAAGTCTCAGCAGGAAGGCTGCCGCTTCCCTGCTGCTTGAGTTCCGCTGCGCTTCCTGGTTGTGCAAGTGCTGCGCGAGCGCCACGCAACACCCCGCCCCTTCCTACCGCAGCGCAACCTGGGAATTGTCGGCTAGCACTGAGGCAGGAAGCACAACTGGGCCGGCTCCGCTCCTCCCATTTACGCGGTGCTCAAGGTGCCCTTTCACACCTCATTAGCAGAGTCCTGCCTACTCTCATTCCTTACATTTTGGCCACACTTTCTGGCCTACTTTGGTTGGTTGTGGGGAACATGTGCGTGCACAGTCCTCTACATCACCTGAGCTGTCATGTGACTAGCACTACCTCCTGGTTCTTCCCACCATAACTTCCTCACTCACTTGCTCTCTCTACCTTCCCACCCTGCTACTTTATCTCCTTCCCTTAACAGACATTCTTGAACATGGCATGATGGAGCTTCATCAGTTTCTATGCAGCAAATTGGAAGTTTTGAAGGGGTAAAACATCTTTTTCTTTCTTTCCCGTGGAGTAGATCTGTTGTTGCAATTTAAACATTTCTCCATTTGCTGCTGAAATCAGCATGTTACACACACAAGATCCCTCTTGTAGAAACTCAAGTTTCCTACAACTGGGCTCTTTTTAGTTTTGCTATGCAGTAATACACCTAAAATGTACCAGCAGTTCAGCTTTATTCCTTTTTCTTTACTAGCTGCTGTATTTATGTTAGATAGCATAGCTGTGAATAGTTTTAAGAAATATCAAAGAGGGTGCTTCAGGCAACCATACAACAGAGAAAACTGAAGATGATCAAGCCAACATCTTTAATTTTGCTGCACCCTACCCCAACTGTGCATGTGATTGTTTGACCAGACAGGGAGACTTCTCCCTTGTTGTTGAGGGAAAACAGAGAAGGCTATGTGAACTGGAACTAAGTTTATATGGCAGTGGGTACATGCACACATTTTCTCCTTTTCTTCTGTCTGAAATAAGATGGATAAGTAAGCTAAAACAAACCTGTTCACTGGGGGAAAGTGTGCCCAAGAAGTCATAGTGCCAATGAGGTCTAACAGAAATGTGTGTATAAGAATTTTTATAATTCTAAGTTTACCTCATGATAGTAAGGCATGTTCAGCTCAGATATATAGTGCATCCTCCCTTACTGTGACTTCCATATGAAGAAGTTCAAGGTCTTGCAAAGTATTGTGTCCCATTATAGTCAAAGGATGCAGTGGAAACATGCATGCGATGACTGTAATGGGATGCAATGCTTCACATTTTTTGTTTTACATAGGGGTTCCTGCAATGGAATCCCTGGATATACGGAGGGCACACTATAATGAATTTTGGGGGCAGGCAGTGTTAATAATAGCACATCCCCAGGATCATCTCGTAGAACTATTCATGTCTCTAACCTCTCCCACCTTGAGAGAACCAAAACAACTGAGAAATTGTGTGAGAGATTAGGCAGCACAATATCTTGGGCTGCCACTGGATGAGAGCAAATGGCACAAAGGAAAGCTTCAATGGTGTCTGCAAATATATTGGTTTCTGTGAAAGAGAGACTGCTGTTTTCTTCTAGAGGCCAGTATAGGGGGAAAGTAATTTACTTATTTACATGTGCTCTATCATTAAGAAGTTAAGATGTGAGTCTGCTGTCATTCATTGAAATGTATGTAACATGACCCTTAGAAAACTGGATCATGCTAATATGTCTCTAGAGCCACTATATGTCTTTGGCAGATATGCTCTTGGCTGTACGCAGTGTTTTAGGATTCCAGATAAGAATGCGATCTGGTGTATCAGGTCATTTTGTGTTGGTTTGTTTCAATTACTTCTTGAGTAGCTTCTGTCATCGGGAGACTTGTGTGAAACTGCTGCCTTTCATTCACTACTGATCCTGTAAATGTTTCTGACTTTTCAGCTTTAGATAATCAAATTTGGAAACTGAAGGTAAAATTTATGTATGAGGGTAATATGTTATATAAATGAATCTTTGTTTTCATAACAGAATACACAGCAAAATGATGCAGTTTAGACTTTAGGTTTGCAGGGAGCTAGCAATTCATTCATTCTAGATACTTCATTGCTTTTCCCTCTTTTTCTGGTTTTCTAGTTCTACCATCCATCCACCCTCCACTTTATTTATATCCCACATTCCTCCCAGGCTGGGACTCAAGGTGGTTTACAGAAAGACAGAATACAATCAAGCACATATAATATAGAAAATCAAGATTAAATAGTATCAAACAACAGCAGAATTAAAATCAATAAAAATAATAGGCCCTTTCCCCACCTTACCTTTTTACAAAGGTGTCTGATGGGGATCCTGGCAGCAGCTCTACTGGGAGGGGAGTGTAACAGGAATGCTCCGCTCTGCATGGGCTGACTCCCTGTGGAAGGGAGTGCGATGACCATGCCTCTTCCTTCTGCAGTGCAGCCGAGTACTTTCCAAGGCTGTGCTGGGACAGGAAGTGCAGCCATTGTGCTTCCATGGAACAGGTAAGTGTGGGATGTGGTGCAATTGTGTGTAATTGATGGGGAAAACTTGTCAGTGATTTAATCTGCAACTGTGCTGCCTGGGGACGGGAGAAGGACAGGACTGTAATGATGTCATACAGAAGCATCATCATGGTCCCATCCTTCTCTCATCCTCATGGTGGGTTGGGAGGGTGCTGTGGAAAGGACTTTACTTTAAAACAGTATAGGTGTGTGTGTGTGTGTGTGTGTACCTTCAAGTCTCCTGTTGACATATGGTGACCCTATGAATTTCATTGGGTTTTCATAGGCAAGGGATACTCAGAGTTGGTTTTGCCAGTTCATCTGTTACCCTGATTTCTGGGGTCCCTTGGGGGACACCTCAATGTGCTCCATATGATGGGGAATGGAAACTAGGCAGAGCACGAGCAACAGCAATGCGAGAGGCAGGGTAACCTAGTGGGGTCTTTTTACCCAGTTTTTACGGGGTCAGGCCAAGCCGAAAACCAAACAAAGATGTCCAATAAAATGAATGAAAGTCTCATGCACCAACACAATCACTTACACACTCACTCAAGACCAATTAAGAAGTGAAAGAGAGGAAACTGGATAGGGGAATATTAAAGAGGTTGAATATTAAAGAGGTTGTAGCTGGGGTAATATTGCACCTTTTCCTCAAGTCCTTGGTTCGGGAAAAACAGTGAAGAAGTGGAGCTCAGCATGGAGAGGGCTGAGGGGATTACTCAACGGACGGAGAAGCAGTCAGCTGGGATGACTGGGAGTGATCCAAAGAACTGCTCAAAAACTGGGACTATTTGTAGGGGAAAAAGTACCTGGAGGGCTAATCCTTTCCAGAGGAGAACAATGGGTGTTGCAACGAGAAAGAAGCTCCACAATGGTAACTTCCTTTGCATGATGAGATTACAAGGTGTTGCCAAAGTCTCAGGAACTTCAGCTGCATTGGATTGTGGTGGGACTTTATGTAAATGGTTCTTGCCTGATAGGATTTTATTGCTATCCGCGCTCAACTTGGGGCAAACATGCTAATCCCCTCAAGCCGGCCTCTCAGGGGCTGAGGACCCTTTGTCTACTGTGGGTTTGCACAGCTTGAGGTCTCCTGGGACTATGTGACTGGGGATTTTACTGGCCTGACCTGGTTTTTGATCGTTCAACCATTGCTGCCTACGTGCCCATCCAGGTGACCTCTCAGGCACATGGAATCATATTTTAATGTCAAAATTGTAGACCCGCGGACAGGGTTTTCCAGTGGAGTAACAGCTCCTTCTGAAATATAGCCCACAGCATGTGATATTCATTGACAGTCTCCTATCCAAGAACTAACCCGAGCTGACCCTGCTTGGTTTCCAAGATGAGACAGTTGTTGTTGTCCAAGATGAGACAGTTGTTGTTGTTGTTGTTGTTGCTGCTGCTGCTGCTGCTGCTGTTATTGTTAGTTGTGGTTGCTGCTGCTGCTGCTGCTGTTGTTGTTAGTTGTGCACCTTCAAGTCCTTTCCAACTTATGGTGACCCTGAGGTGAACCTATCCATGGGTTTTTATGGGTCTGAGAGTATGTGATGGACTCAAGGTCATCCAGTGGGTTTCCATGGCTGAGCAGGGAATCAAACCTCAGTCTTCAGGGTTGTAGTCTGACACTCAAACCACCACACCCCTCTGGCCCTC
The DNA here is from genome assembly GCA_948474755.1 of Ctenosaura bakeri. Classification (NCBI taxonomy): domain Eukaryota; kingdom Metazoa; phylum Chordata; class Lepidosauria; order Squamata; family Iguanidae; genus Ctenosaura; species Ctenosaura bakeri. Next base: position 84,945 of record CAOLHI010003569.1, on the reverse strand, counting down.
CAGATCAGGCAGTACAGCACCATAAAAGCCATTTTTGTTAAAATCAGTTCCCAAAAGCTTGCTGGCAAAGAAAGGTCTTAACCTGTTGCCAAAAGGAAGATAAAGAAGGAACCATCCTAACTTCCCTAGGGAGGGGGTTCCAAAGTGTGGGAGCAGCCACAGAGAAGGCTTTCTCTCACATTCCCACCACCCATGTCTATTAAGGCAGCAGAATAGAGACAAGTGCCTCCCTTGAAGATCTTAGACCTCAGGAATGCTCATATGGGAAGATATGGTCCTTCAACTGGCTCTTGAGCTGCCCTGAATCAATTGGGTTGTTTTGAGAGAGCAGAGTTTCCCCTTCATTTTGTTTTTTTCCTGAAATGCTTTTATTACCTCTGCAAATATTCAGGTTTCCAAACACGAGGGGGTACTTCTCTCCTGTTTCCACTTTGCCCTGCTTTGTCTACAGTCCTATTAGTCTGTCTACCTGAAATTGCTATTAGAAGGAATGATTGATTGATACATTAAGCATAGCCTTGATTCAAGCCCCTCCAGAGGAGCAGGTATCACACCAAACTTAAAATATATTTTTTTCCTCTTCTACTGAGAAAATTTCTGGCTGTGGCTTACTTGGCCTATACCTCTGTAAAATCTAGGTAGATTCTGAATGTAAAACATAGATAGATTCTCAAAAGAAGAAAGTATGTGTGAGGAAGGGGACACAACAATGGAAACTAAGCCATGATTATAAACAGTGGATTTCAGGTTTTGTTCCTTAGCTTAAGTTTACAAAAAAAATTTTTTTTAAAGAACAAAGGCAAAGATATGGAGCTTTGCAATTGTACCATGACAAAGTCTGTACAATTATTGCAGATTAAGTTATATTCTAAATAAATGAATTGTTTTGTGGCTGGACATTGCAAGAAATTGGCAGCTGTATAGTCATACCCCAAGCAATATATTTTCCTGTTTCTCTGATGATGCTGGCTGCTTGCCATTTATCAACTTGGCACCATAGTTCTTCCTGAGATGGCTAAAACCACTGCAAGGTGTGTAACTAATTTCCAAGAGGCATAGTGGAGGGAAATTTCTACGTTCTGTGCCAATTGTTTGGGGGAAAAAAAAACCCTTCCAAAGAGGTTTTCGGGAGGTTTGTTTGCGTGTGTAGGTATTCTAGCTAGCAAGTAACTCAAAGGTATTTGTTCTTAACATTTGCCATTAATACCCTCCCTAAACAGAAAGAAGGAAAATCAAGAAATCAAACTTTATTTCTTAAAAAGGTTTCTGATACATACAGTCTCGTTGTTCAGTTTTGACTTTTGCCTTAATTTATTTCAAACTGATACACACTTAACTATATCCATATGCTCAGTTTAGTGTGCTTAAAATAGTGCATTCTCCAGAACACAAAGAACTAATTATGCAAATGAGTTACACTTCTAATAATTAATTCATGCATTGATCCTAAAAACTGTTATGGTGACATAGCTTGTAAGGCTGGGTGCTGAGATTTACATAGAGTCAGCCTTGGACCATATCTAGTACTTGCTCATAGAGTACTATGAGCAAGTACCCATTTTAGTGAATTGAGGCACTAATCCCCACATATTGTAATGAATCACAATAGAAGGCCCATGTGTCAGAACTGGATAGCTGTTTGTTTCCCATGAAATGAAGTGGAGGTAAGAAATCAAGTGTTGAAGAAAGAAGGAGGAGGTAGGGAAGCTGAAGACCTGCACCTTGCATGTCTCTTTCCCTCTCTACGTCATTTCTTCTTGGCCCGTTTCTTCTGGCCTGAAGTAATCGTAAGTTGTTACTGTTTTTAGAACAACCAGCTGGGGAAGGAAGATTCAGCTCCCTGCTTCTATTTGTTCTGCATTTTAAGTAAGCAAACAGATAAATAAATGAAGAATCAGTCTTCCATTATTCCCTGCTCTTTTGGGACCTAGTTGTGTTCTCTTCAACTTTTGTTCACTTCCCAGATGAGATATGATAACAGTGTATCTTTTTTCTTGAGTAAGATTAAATAGGAGAAGCAGACACTGTTTCTCTAATGTCAGGTGGAGGAAACTGTAGCCCTTCAGATATTTCTACTCTTGTTTCCATCAGTAGACAGCACGGCTGGTGATGAGGAATGATGCAAGCAGGAGCTCATCAACATCTGGAGAACCAAAAGTTCCCAACGCCTGCTATTATGTGTCATCCATTCAGCCTTTTCCTGCTGGTTCTGTTTGTTTCACCATACAGTGGTAGCTTTTATAGGGCTAGTATAAAAATTCATGAGCCTGGAACTGGAAACTTTTGATCTGTTCACTTTTTGTGCCTCACTTTTGGTTTGCATGGATCTCGTCAGGGTCATGCTGGCCAAGGGATTCTGGGAGTTGCAGACCAAAAAAGTAACTTTTTCAGGTTCTGGATCTTAGGTGTTTTATTCTCCCTCTAGCATGTGACTGTTCTTTGAAGTTAAATAATTTGCATTCTGTTTTCTATAGACGATATTAGTAAAGTGTATATTTGAATGCTAATATAGATGTGTACTGTACAAAAGATGAGTTTCTACAGCTTGCATCATATATTTGTTAATGATGTCTTTGCTTTCTTTCTCATGTCATGAAAGAAGTGTTCTAATATTTTAGATTTTGAAAGGAAGTAGTCTTAAGGGGTACTTTGTCATCATTTTGCAGAGTCACATTGAGTGCAGTAAAAGAAATTTCATACACATTTTGTGATTTTTTTTTTAATTTAAATTTGGAGTAAACACCCTTTCTAGAAATTGGAGGTGAAAATGCTTTTTGTCTGGAGATTATCATTCATTGGAATTGAAAAGTTTCTAAATATTATTTAAAACTTGTTCAAAATTTCACCTTTTAAAAATCCAAAGTTGTCTACCCCATTCTTACTAATCTACATAGTTATCTCTATTTGGGATTTTGGATGAAAATACTTTGTTCTATAAATGAAGCAGCTGGTTATCCCATTCAAAACTAAACATTCTGTAAATTGAAAATTATGAAGGTTGTTGGGATGATAATTTAGTGATAGTTGCGTGTGAAGTTGTGGGTTCATGAAAGCTTATGCCAAAGCTTATGCCAAAGCAATATCTGTTACAAGGCTCTTTGTTTTTCCTGTAGCAGGCAAACATGGTTACTCCTCTAAAATTGTTAATTAGATTATTTCTTTATCTAAGTGTCAAGATCATGGCAAACCATCTGGGATGGCTATTAATTATTTTTTATCTGTTACTTGTCTGTCTCACCTTTCTTTGAAGAACTTCAAGTGCTACACATGATTTGTTTCACTTTCTATCCTCACAGCAACCTTAAGAGGTAGGCTAAAATAGAGTTATTTGCCTCAAGTCACACAGTGACCAAGTTGAATTTGAACACAGTTATTCCCAGCTCTCTAACCATCGCATCATATCAACACTTAAATTATAATGGAATATAGGGCCAGACAAGTGACCATTATTTCATGTGTGATATATTTACTAACATGAGCCCCCACAACTCATTCTACAATTCTTCTATTCTATGTGTGAAGTGGAATCGTCATGTGAATCTATTATTTGTTTATTCATTCATTCAATATATGTTCTATCTTTTCTCCACAAATGGAAGTCATTTACCTGTAGTAGGTCAAAATTTCATTGCACAATGGTGTTTTCAGTTGGTGGAGACAGCTGGTGTCAGAAGCTTCTGTTTTACCCAACATTATAAGTTATTTGAGTGAAATCAACTTTGCATTCTTCTTACCCATCTTCCTTTCTCTTTTTTAGGCACCGATGTTCTTCATCATTTAGGCCTAAGAGGGCATCACCCATCCACAGGGACTACAATGCCCTTGTCACATATTTCATTACCTCAGGGGGTTCACCTAAGTGCCTCAGGAGTTGTTCTATCCACAACAGCAGACATTGAGGTTCCCATCCCTCAAGTGATAGCATCAAGCTTAGATACTCAGTTCACTGTACTGATAAGCTTGCGCTCTAAAAGAGTGAACAATGCCTTCCTTTTCAGTATTAGGAGTAAAAATAGACTGCAGTTTGGCATACAGTTGCTTCCAAGGAAGATAATGGTACATACTGGTGGGAAGCACTCTATATATTTTGATTACGGCGTTCATGATGAACAGTGGCACACATTTGCTATTGGTGTCACAGAAAAGACAGTATCCCTGTATATTCAATGTGGGAGGAAACACTTGAGCAAGGAGATTCTTTTTAAAATACCACAGTTTGATTCACATAGTTTGTTTACCTTAGGAAGGATGAACTCCCATTCAGTCAACTTTGAAGGAGTAATATGTCAGCTGGATATCATCCCCTCTGCACAAGCCTTGGCAAACTATTGTAAATATGTGAAACAACAGTGTCGCCAAGCTGACACCTTTCGATCTCAGCCAGCATCTCAAGACACGTCACTTGGGGTTCTCCCAAACAAACAGTTCAGTGAAGAAGCCCAGCCAAATTACACGCCACTAACTACAAGGAAAGATGACTCTTGCCTTCATAACAGTTCCACATCTCCAAAATCCCTAAAGGCAATTTCTCTCTCAACACCTCTTTGCTTAGGGAATGTTACTGCACTGGAAATTATATCTGTACCAGATGACCAACACATTATGAATATCTCAAAAAATCATCAGCATGGTGTCAGCAAAAGAAAAGAGAGCTTCCAGACTATCACAAAAATGGGTCTAAACCTTACCGACAATGTCACAGAAGAAACAAGGAGGAAAATTTACCCTGATCTTCTCTTTTCTATAAAACAAACTAAAACAAGGAGCATAATGGAAAACATATCAAAGCAGTATTCGTATGAACCTACGGAGATGCAGCAAATTTTAAACACAACATTATACAGGGCTTCTGATTCTGTGCCTTCAAATAATCAGCTTGGTTCGTGGGATGAACATACATCTCAGATTGATGAAATTTACAATGCAGAAAGCAGTTATGAACTTGGTAATGATGGTTATGAGTATGACTATGAAGAACTGGAGCGAATGTTTGAGATGGAGAATCTGAGAGGGCCTAAAGGAGATCCAGGACCACCAGTAAGTAATCCTGTGTTTCATAATAAAATATGACAGTTAGTTCACAAGCAGCACTATGATGATTTCTAAGGATGTTTTCAAGCAGGAATTTCCTGTGTTTTTATTTTTGTACTGTAATGTACAACAAAATCAGAAATACACATTATGGCAATACCTTTGTTTGGCCATCTAAAAGACATAAAATGCATCATGCTAGTTTTTTGAAACAGTTAAAAACAATAATCTAGGGAAAGAAAAATGACTGTGTTAGAGTCACATGTCTGCTTTGCATTTGAGGTGTTTTCTTAAGAGGATGTTTAAGGTTGTTCTGTGGGAAGGTTGATGCGGACAGAGGTCATACCCCTTGTGGGCCATAAAGGGTCTGGAAGCAAAGTCAATAAAACAAGTATAATAATATGTCCTTCTACATTGGCAGCAACAAAGTAACTCCCCCTGAGATCTGTTTCTGCCCTGTGCCATGCTTCAAGCCATTTTGTAGGCGGGGTACAATTAATCTCTTAAGAAGCTTCTGTGCAGTGAGGTCTGGACATATATATATATATATATATATATATATATATATGTATGTATATATGTATATGTGTGTGTGTGTGTGTTTATGTTGTAATACTAGATAAAGCATGCCAATAAAAGTCAAATTCAGGTTGCTTTACCATATGTTGGAGGTAAGCACCTCAGAGAAGACGTCACTCTGATTTTGTTCCCCCCAAGTTAGGATTGCCCTTTCGCAGGATAAGTTCAATATCTTAAAAAAAAAAAAATTAAAAATGCAGGGGTCTAATGCAGCCTCAAAATATGAAGTGGCAGAGAATCAGGCTGAGGACCACAGGAAGGAACTGTTCTTGTTGAGGAAATGCCACTTGGTGATTCAGGGCTTGGAAAGTTACATTTTAAAAGTAAATACTTTTAAAAAGTAACTTTAATATGCTGAAAATGGAGGGTGGGGGTTTAGAGCTTCTCTTGAAGTGCAAATACTTTGGAGAGGAAATCTTTGTTCTGAAGATAATGGTAAGAAAACAGGTCAAACTCCTCCTTGCTCCTATGTTTCCAAGGTTGTTCCCCGTTCCCCATGGCTACCTTTTCATAGTTAAAAACATTATAAACCTCTAGTTTGGTTCTTCCCACAGGAAACTAGAACCATGTCAGCTTGCTCATTTGGATTAAATTGCAGTAATATATTTAAAAGCTGATTTTTTTTAAAAAAGTGTGTGTGGGTATACACATACACATTTGGAATATATTTTGGTATATCATATAGGCCGTTGTTGTTGTTGTTGTTGTTGTTGTTGTTGTTGTTGTTGTTCTTACTACTATTATTGGATCATTCTGAGAGTTTTAGTCCAAAAAAGTGACCTTTCCTGGCTGTTTGAATATCAGTGAATTTCTTTATTAAATCATTTTTAAGCATGGAAGAGTATTTCTTAAAGATAAGAGAGAGAGATTTAAAAAAATACTTACCTGGACTCGCATGACAAACGTCACTGCAGAGGAAGGTAAGCTTTTGATGATCTCCATGGAGTGAGACCAGACTATTATTTTTTACTGGTGCTGGGCACCAAATCAAGACATGTGACAGGGGCAAAGGAGACAGTGAAGCAGTTCGCCCCCTATACATGTCATTCGGTGCTCAACGTTGAGTTGAGTTAATCTGTGAGTTAATCTGGTCACTTTGGAGCCAGATAGGAATTTCCCCCCCCTTTTCTCAGGGTTTTTTTTGTTCCTTATCCCATACTGTATTTGATGGAATTGGGAAAATTGGCTGTGGGTGGTGGTGTTAAATAGTTTGTCCTTTGGCAGATAATGGGGGATAATAAAAGGTTAGTGATCACCCATTGGCACCCATTTGGTGTAGGGTAGGGCTCTGGAACCACCTCTTTAGGTGCCTGGGTCCCAGGGGGTTCAGTAAAGGAGGCTACTCTTGAGGTTAATCTGGGAATAAGACTCTCACTTTTAGAGCCATGTAGCTTGGGTGGGAGTCCCTGAGTTACCTTCCAAGATGCTGGACTGGGGAGCAACCAAAGCAATTTCAATTGCCCCTGGGGCTGAGGTGTTATTGCTCATGGGTATGCTGAGCAGGCTGTCACATTGTGACCCTGGCTTCGGCTGGACCCAAATCATGTTGCTTCCCCACTCTTGGATCTTTTAGGTTAATGCGGTTTAAATAATACAGGTCAAAATAAAGTGGTCCTTAGTTAACCCAGCTTTGTGTCTGGTCTCTTTATTCCATGGTTGAGCATCAAAATTCCAGCATTTGGACCTTGGATTATGTAGAAATACTAGAATCCTTTCAGTTAAAAACAGAAATCTTTTAAGGTTGCTCATACAGTATTTGCTTGGAATACAAACTGGAGTTCTGTGTGGTGAGGTTGCTCCTTGAAAACATTTGGAGAAAATGTGATTATCCACAAAAACAAATAAATCAGATGTTTTCCTGAGTTGTGTAGTTTAGGTGACAAGGTTATAAAAAAAGGAGCAAGGGAGAACAGCAAGGGAGGGGGAGAAAAAATGGAATATAATAGCACCTTTAAGACTAACTGGTTTTTATTGTAACTTGAGCTTTCCTGGACACAATCCCACTTCTTCAGATGCAGTACTGAAGGATAATGATATATGATTGACGGTAGCTAAAAGCGAGTTTCGGCCCCCATGCTGTTTTACAGCTGAGCTAAAACAGGAGCAAAACAAATTAACTTCACTCTCCTCTCTTAATTTCGTAACATTTTCAACAAATGTTTCCAACAGCAGCCTTTGCCTGAATCTCCCTGCCCAGGCATCCATCTGATGAAAAGTCAGTATGGTTCTGTAAAAGTGGTGGCCTTCCCCAGTCTCACAGCCTCCAGATGTGTTGGAGCACAAGTCAGATTGTTAGCAGTTGGTAACCATTTGTGGTAACTATTTGTAAGTGGGTTTTCTAAAACTGCACAAAACAAAACAAAATGGAGTGGAGTGGCATGGAGTAGAGGCAACCTAGCTTACTTTATTGTCATTTGGATGAAATGTGCACATTGCTGAATGTAACCCATTGTTAATTTGTTTGATGTTAGTTTTAACCATTTGTTTTTGGGGTTTTCCTTCCTTTAGGGACCCCCAGGTGCTCCAGGATTACCTGGTCCAGCAGGGAAGAGAGGCCCAAGAGTGAGTAAAGACTGATGTGTTGATCTTAAAATACTAATTAATGATCAAATAGAGCACTATACATGACCGTCCTTATGTGTTCCAAACAAATGTGAAGCAGAAAGCCTTACTGTTCATTCTCTTCATGCAGCCCATGCTTTCAGGAAAAGATAGAGCAGTGCATTTTGCTTTATGTTAAATGCAGAAAACTTCTACATTTGCAGCATTTTGCTACCTGCCCCGTCTACACTAATCCTCATGTTTTTCTGTCTTCTCATCCTCTGTAACTCTGGAGCCTAAAGATCACATTTGTTTGCTTGGTGGATTCAAGGGGAGTGGAGTGTATAAAACATTGCATTCTTAAGCTGGAAAGTAAAAAAGAGAGAGTTACTAGAATGCTAGAGAGACAAAGGATTCTCAGCCACCTCCTTAGCAGCTCAATGATCAATGAGAAGCAAATTTTACATGCTCCAAATTAACCAGATTTCCATTAAAGAGTTCAGTTTGCCTGTTCATTACGATGCAACATTTGGTAGTTTTTGTTTTTGAGAATTTTGAACATTTGGACAAACACTGGGTATAGAGTGTGTGTGTGTGTGTGTGTGTCTGTCTGTCTGTCTAGATATGCTAGCCGTAGGATTTTAAAACTGGTTTAGTCTTTTAAATATTTTTTAATGTGTTCTTGTGTTTAATGTATTTTTAGTATATTTAAATTATTTTTATTGTTTTAAAATGTTTTAACCTAGCTAGATGTGAATGTTTAAGCAGTATGAACTGTTTGAAACAGGGGCAGGAACCAATTTTAGTTGTTAGTGTTTGTTTTGGGTATGTGTAGATTAGGATGTCTGTTGATATTTGTAGGGATGTATTTTTTGTTGTTATTTTGGATGTTTGATTTGTGGGGCTTTTTAACTTAATAAAAATAGGAAAAAATGTTTTCACCTTTTAGCATTTATCAATAAAATTCTATATTGATTACTTAATTGCATGTAAGCATGCATTACTAAGGCCCTTTGTGTGCATGTAAGCATGCATTACTAAGGCCCTTTTTGCATGTGTGCATGTAAGCATGCATTACTAAGGCCCTTTTTGCATGGCATTTGCCATCCGAAAGGGCCTCCGGAGCATCGCACGATTGCGAGGAGTGTTTCAGATGATGTCCTCGCAATCGCGTGATGCTGCCAGGGCTGGCAGGCATTGATCGCATGATTGCGCATTGCTCTGGGGCCCCATGCACACTTACCTTGTGTGCGGACCTCCAGAGCTGCAGCCCTCGCACTTCTTCCCCCAGTGCAGCCTGGGAAAATACCTGGCTGTGCTGTGGAGCCGAAGCAGCAGGGACGTGAGAGCCTCTCGCAAGAAGCTGCTCGCGTGATCCCCGCACCCTGGCGCCGGTCAAAGGTAAGGTGCGAAAAGGACTTAAGTGATGTCTCCTGGACATACTTCCCCTGTAAACCTACCTTAAGAGCCAGTAGGCCCGTCAGGCAAAGGAAGTCTGTTCAGCTGCCAGCTAGGGCTCAAGAAAGATGATGTTTCCAGCCCTCTCCCACCAGTGAGTGAAGCTGCAACAAGGAATTATACTGGGGTCCTACTTCTAATTGTCACAGCCTTGATCACTGGTGGGGAGTTGGAAATGTCATCTTTCTTGCACCTTGATTGGCAGCTGAACAAACCTCCTTCACTGCATATGACTGCTGGCTCTTAAGGTGGGCTGGAGGGAGCATTTTCATAGTTTTAATGAAGATGGAACTAGATAGGCATTCATAATTCTAGGTTACAAATCTGTAACTGCATTGAAAAATGCCAGCTGTTGATTTTACCTATAGATCATCCTGAGATCTTTTGTTATATGATGGGATAGAATTTTTTAATCATCACTATCATCAAGAGAAAATGTAGAGAAGCCCATACATGAAATAGACAAACACTATAATCTAATTCTCATCAATATTTGACAAATCTAGCACCTCACCTCACCCCTCCCCTTGTAACCTTCTAAAGCTATAGTTAAAGGAGGTGGCTTCACTCAGGTCCTCTGTAATTTGAGTGGGAGTTTTGCAATAAGAAGAAATAATTATACAGTGGCCCTTCAACTTTCAGAGGGTTCAAGGTGCAGAACGCTTGTGAAAGTAAAAAAAAACTGTGAATAACTCCCCCTGCCCCAGTGAGCACTCCTCCTCCCATTCCCTTCCAGAGCTTGTCTCTCCATTCACTTGCATTTCTCCTGGACACACTGCCTTCCAGGTTCACAGGCAATAGACAAGCGAATGGAAGGGGCAGCAACTACACACATGCATTCTCCCCCCCACTTGCATTTCACCCACGCACAGTGCCTTCCAGGCTCTGGACAATAGACAAGTGAATTGGACAGGGTGGCAGCTGCATGTATGCATTTGAGTTTCCCTCCCATTCACTTGCATTTCACCCAGCTGTGCTGCCTTCCAGGCTCATGGGCAAGGGAATGGGATGGAGCAGCAGCTGTATGTATGCATGCTTCCCCCATTCACTTGGCATGCTGCCTTCCAGGCAATAGGCAAGCGAATGGAAGATGGCAGTGTCATGACTGGAGAACGCACATGCTTGGGGCTGTCCCCTGCCATTTGCTTGCCTTTTGCCCAGGTCTGTGAAGGGAAGACATGCGCACTCAGGCAAAAGGTAGGTGAATGGGAAGGGGAGAAATGGGGAGGCTAGCAGGACCCTCACAAATAATCACATTTGTGAAAGTCAAACTTGCGACGTGGAGGGAGGGCTGTATTTGAAAGGAAAAGGTAGGCAGAATGATGTGATGAACTCTTAATTTTTTAAAACTTTCCTCAGACACTTCATACATAATTTCAGTCCTTCACCTATAAAGCTGAAAATGTGTTAACTTGTTTTCTGCTCAGTTTAATTTCCGTTCTGGGGAGATTCAAACAACAAACTCACCTATAGCTCTAGTAGAAGTAATGTGTGCAGTCAATCTTGGACTACACTGTAAATCTGGCCCATATACCTCCATGTCTCATATCCCCATGACCCTGCTACATCCTTTTTGCCTCTTGGGCAAAGAGGGAGGAGACTGCCTTGTTAGCAGCTCAGGTCTGGAGCACTTTGAAGAAATGACTGCTGCTAGTGCTAAATTGTTGCTGTTGAACTGTTTCCCAGAGTAGTGTGAGTAGGGGTGGGAGATTTTGAAAAAGCTGTAAAAAAATAAACAAAGTTCTCTACAGTCTCCCCTCCTTGAAGACCACTGAGTAGTGATTAAGAGGATGCTGCAACCTATGATTTCTATCTGTGTATTGAAAAAGGTGCACCTTTACCAGTGAACAGAAATGAAATGTGATCTGGAAATCCAGGAAGAGAGATGATCTCATCTTGCAAACCTGATTTGCTCAAATTGCTCTCAGCCTGTTCAAAAAGGAGAGCCCTTTTCGGTGCACAGATTGGCAAGGTGAGGATGGGAGAAAGAAAGAAGAAGAAGGGAAAGAGTGTGTGCGCCTGTGTGTCTTTGCATGCATGTTTATACATGTGTGTGTGCATGTGTATTTGAAAATCCATCGACACACATTTGCTCCTTGTCCCATCCAGTTCAGGAACTGCATCACCTAAGGGCTTGTTTCTTTGGGAGCGAGGCTGTCATGGTTTTTTAAAAAACAGTTTCCTCTCCATAGTGTATGTATTTTGTAAACAAATGCATACATTAGTCTGCACAAAAGGGAGGAATGTTGAAGGAAGGTAAAAAACACTAGACTAGGACAAGTCTATGCAGTGTAGCCAAAATACTGTAAATGAGCTGGATGAGTCATAATTTGGAAATTTTTTCAGCCTGGAGGAAATTGAGAAGGTGAAATGGTGATCAGAATAATGATCTGTGAGTGTTGATAGATCAAGGAAACAGGATTGTTGATGGAGTGCTGGAGTGCTAATGTGAGGGATTGGCTTTCGGGAATATAGCTTATGTGTAATTTATAACATTCAACCATTAAGACCATTGTTGAATGCTGTGCCTGAACACACAAATTACGGTTAAACACTGTGGAATGATGGTTTAAAGTAGATTTGCAAAGCAGGCTTACATTAACCATAGGTCAGCATTACATTTGTACCAAACACCAGATTTAAGGCAGTTTCCCACTTCTGTAACTTCTCTGATTGTAATGTGTTAGGCAGTTTTCTAGAAGCCAGCATGATGTAGTGGTTTGAGCATTGGACTGTGACCCTAGAAACCAGGATTCAGTTCCCCACTTGGCCACAGAAACCCCGCTGGGTCACTTTGGGAGTGCCATCTACTCTCAGCACCAGAAAACCCCATGATAAGTTTGCCTTGGGATCACCATAAATCAGAAACAATTTGGAGGCACACCACAACAGCAAGAAGAAAGTAGTTGTTTTTTATGCACACTTTCTAGGAAGAGTTATAAGTAATCTTTTTCCTGTTAGGGGCAGCCTTTCCTTGTGGATAATCTGTCAGGGGCTATATACTATAGATGGATGGGGTTTGACCAGCAGTTGAAAGAACCAGAGCCAAAAATGGATGAGGCTATTCCTTTTCTCTTTCTGCCAACCTCTTCCCTCTTTTCCTTTCATTTGCCACTTAGCAAGAAAGGGAGAAATTGCTCTTGCCAGAGTTTTGAATCAATCACTTGCAGAGATATGTTGAATTTAGACCATGGGCCACATTGTTGCATTAAGCAGGGACCACATTGCTCTGCCATAGGGATAGGGCTTCAGACAAAAGTCCCACCAAGAAGTTGTGGGACTGGAGTTTAAAGTATTATATCAGAATCTGATGTGCGTCCAGAACTCTGATGTTTCAGGTGCTATTGTTTCTGCTGCCAAAGAGAGAGAATAGCTTATTGTCTCTTTGGCCATTTCCGCACTACACTGTTATAGTGCTATTATTCCACTTTCAACATCCTGTGGAATTCTGGGACTTGTAGTTCACTGAGGTCAAGGAGCTCTCCGACTAAGAACTCTAAGGCCATTTCTGCAGTACACTGTTATGGTGCTATTATTCCACTTTCCACATCCTGTGGAATTCTGGGATTTGTAGTTTACTGAGGCCAAAGATGCCCCTCCCTAAATTGCAAACCCCAGGATTGCATAGAATGTTGAAAAGTGGAATAATAGCACTATAACAGTGTAGTACAGAAATGGCCTAAATGCCCCTCCCTAAACTGCAAAGCCCAGGTTCCCTAGGGTGTTGAAAGTGAAATAATAGCATTATAACAATGTAGTGCGGAAATGACCTTTGCTGGTGAGAACTGCTACAGCTAAAGAACGAGGTTTCCAGCTGCATGTGAGAATCCAAACATGCCTCCGTAAGAGACTGCTCTCTCTTTGGATCCTAATCTCAATTATGCAATCTTTTGACTACATATTAAAATAAATAAATACAAATGAAAATGCATAATGAACTTTGTAATTTAGCACTCATATAGCAGCATTCTTAATGTCAGGCTGAATTGGAGAGCCAGTATGAAGTAATAAATTGAGGAAGGATCCACTGTAAGCTGTCATCAGGTATACCATACTGCAGGAGACAGAAAGAGGGGAAATGGGCATATCATCTTCTCTAGGGAAAAACAAGCTCCTTCTCTAGGATATTAACCTATTCTAGCTCATTGTACCAAACTAATAATCTGTCTAAAGGCTTCTACTTTCCCTGAACTGTTACTGTTCCACTTGGACAAGGTAGAGGGAGAAAGGTAAACCAAGTGCCACTTCTTAAATTTTCAGAGTTCTTATAAACTTAGAGAAGTAGCACCTGGTAAATACCAGGTGCTGTAGGCAATTTTTCAGGGGAAGGAATTGACAAAACACCCTCTGAGTATACCTTGCGTGAAAAAACCCTATGAAATTCATAGGGTCACCATAAATGGACAGGCCACTTTAAGGAGTTCACATGCCTTTTTGAAGTGCAGGAACTGTCCTGGTTGTTACTAATCCATAAACAATGTGAGAGTAGAGAGGGCCCATTTTTGGATGAAGAAGAAATGCTTTCTTAAAAACATAGCATTGTCCTTTGCCCTTTACTGAATTAGGCCAAAGGAAGCCACCATAGTACACATGTTGGTGCATAGACGTAGGCCCTTTTCGCACCTTACCTTTTTCCAGCGCTGGGGTGTGGGGATCATGCGAGCAGCCTCTGGCGAGAGGCTCTCACATCCCTGCTGCTTCAGCTCCGCACAAGCTGCCTGCTCGCGCGACAGCCCCGCCTCTTCCTTCCACAGTGCAGCCTGTGAGTTTCCCAGGCATTGGGGCAGGAAGCGCAACTGGCATGGCTCCGGAGGCTCCACATGCCAGGTAAGTGTGCGCGGGGCCCGGGAGCAATGCGTGATCACGCACCATTTTCAGCTTCCAGCCAAAAATGAAAACGTGCACGATCGGTGCCTGCCAGCCCCTGGAGCTTCGCACGATTGTGAGTGCATCGTGCAGATTGCTTCTCACAATCGCGCGATGCTCCAGGCGCCCTTTAGCATGGCAAGTGTCGTGCAGAAAGGGCCCTAGTGTCACTTAAAGTTATACATTTCTAATTGAGGTGAAAAGCCTATTCTTTTCTAAAGCTTTTTGGTTTATGGGATTTTTTTATACGTGCAAAGGTGAAATAAAAAGATGGTCATTCATTGCAGGAAGGCAAGATAAAAATTCTGATGCTTCTGACATTAGTTTCCTATGTCTTTATTATGAACAGAACAGACTTTTTTTTAAAAAATAAAGCCATTCTGTGGTAAACTTCAAGATGATGTCATTCTTTTGTAATCCACATTCCTGAAACCCCAAATTCTGGAATTTTATGAGGCATTTCCATTATTTAATTGAACCTACATGGATTCCCCCTACCCTTTTGAATGTGTCTTTTCTCTTTCAAATTCCTGGGAAACCTGAAAGGAAGAAAAGGAAGATATGTGGCCCACCAAATGTTTTAGTACTGCAACTGCTATCATTCCCCCGTCATTGGCTATACTGGCTAGGGCTGATGAGAGCTTCAGTGAAACAATATCCAGAGGGTCACATACTCTGCATTCTTGGCCTAAAGTTGCTGTTAATCATGCAAAATATATATGACAAACCATATGTGTGATCTGCATTTTTATTTTCTTATGGCATTAGTCAAGACAATAAGAAGAGACATCTTTCAACACATTATAATGAGTGTAAAAAAAAAAAAATCCCAACCTAGTAAATAAACATATTAGTCTGTCTCATATTAAGTATAATGGCACTGATACAAATATTCCCATGTGCATTGGAAAGCTGTGTGTGTGCTAGACAAATAAGAATGTCAGTTTTGGCAGCCATTATTACCAGTTAGAAGGAGGAAGGTGGGACAAAGAGATCCCTGTATTGTTCACTTAGCTGTGCCACCACCACTACAGCCAGCAGCCCATTAAGTGATTGGCACTATCAGAGTTAATTGCATTGGTTTTTAGGTAATGTGCATGTGTTGCAGGATCACACGTGGGAAATCACTGCACGATGCCCTTTTGCCATCTGAGACCCAATCTTGACAAGATAATAACATGCATAGAAGCTTGTTTAATTTTGCGGGATTAGTGTAATGTCTAATGATCTAGCTGGTATCTTTGGTGTAATGATGAAATGATTTATTGTTTTGAGACTTGATTGCATAAACGAATTACCTTGAAGGAGGCAGAAAATTGTTAGTTGTTTTGTTGTCATTTTGTTTCCAGAGATAGAAGCGTTTGTAGATTTTTTAAAAAATTTTTATTTATTTATTTTATTTTATTTTTGCTTCATGTGCAAAAAAAGAAATTGGCTGACCTGGAGTATTGTGCGCCTCCTGTTAAGTGAGTGGACAGCACCATTTGCTGCTCTGTCTTAAGAAGCAAAATATCTTAAGCTAAGCCTATCTTCTTATCATTTCATCAATCAGACTTACCTGGAAGAGTTGTGTGGTGATAGTAGTTAGTTGGGTGGACAATTTATGTTGTTAGAAGCGATTAAAATTGCTTGTATTCCCCCCAGGCCACCCTGCCATCACTGCTGCTGATGTATCATATGGATCTTTAAAGGACCACATCCTGAATTATGGAGTTGTGCTTCCTACTTCATGCATTTCTACTTTGGGAGAATCTGAATACCCCTGGCTTTAATTGGGGAAAATATGTGATCTGTTCACACGTCATTAAGATTGGCACAGACAAAGTGGAAAAACAAGTTGTTCAGCTTGGTGTCTGGGAAAATCTAATACAACATTTGGGTTTATGCAGGAAAGGAATTCATTGGTTTGGGACTGCTTAGCAGATTAGGATTTCCGTTTTTCACTTCTTCCAAGTCCAGCCTAATGGTTGCATGTTAGAAGAAAGTCAGGTTAATTAATAAATAAACAAATAAATAAATAAATGTCATATGCAAAATCCCTAAATGGACATGCCGTTGTATACTGCCACAGAATATCTCTGCCTGTACAATCTTATACACTATTTGTGACTCTTGAAGGAAGCTAGCCTAGCATTATAAATACATGCAGTAGAACATCTGTTCTAGGATCAGGAAGCTAGAGAGCTCTTGTTTTTTGTTTTTTAAATCGTAATTGTATTCGTGTATCTCCAAAAAACAAAACAAAAGCAAAACACAACCTTGGGCAGATCTTGGGAGTTACCTAGGCCATTTCTGCACTATACTGTTAATAGTGCTATTATTCCACTTTCAAGATCATGTGGAATTCTGGGGCTTGTAGCGTACTGAAGTCAAAGAGCTCTTTGGCTAAGAATTCTAAAGGCCCCTCCCTAAACTACAAATCCCAGAATTCCACAGATTCTTGAAAGTGGAGATGATAGCACTATAACAGTGTAGTGCAGAATCTCACCTGGAATTAGTTTCTTGTAATGACATCTTTGAGAGCCAGCATGATTGTTGGACTACAACCCTGGAGACTTGGGTTTGATTCTCCACTCTGTCTTGGAAATGCACTCTCAGCCGACAGAATCCCCTACCTTACAATTGCCATAAGTTGGAAACAACTTAGAAGGCACACAGCAACAATGCCATCTTCCCACCAATAGGTGGATTGTAGGGATGACTTCACATGTTTTGTGTTATAGTGGTGAAGTAACATGGAAGAAGTAGCTCAACAAAATTTAGAAGGCCACAAAGTATTTTGAAGCATTTTGTAGCTGCCTTGTTTTGTAATCTTTTATTACTGTAGTGCTTTGGGGTAACTGTGGAGGAGTAAGGCATGAAGATCCTTGCTAAACTGGGTGATACATTTCTGCCTCTATGAACTATTTAGAAACTTATTAAAACAGCTGCGTCAGAGCTTGGTAAAGTTTTAGAACACAGTTTCTAGAATCCTCCAGCCAGCATGTCTGTGTATGTCCATGCTGAGGAATTTTGGGAATTGTAACTTTTTCTAGCACTAGTCTAAGGAAATCCTGATAGAAAGAAACAAGAGTTGAGTAAGAGGTTAGCGCCTGCTTTGAGGTTGGCCGTTGAGGATACTTTTGACAACTAGGCAGTTAAGGGTATTTTTGAAAATATGACTGTGACCCTTTCTGCAACTCACCTTTTTGGGGAGCTGGGGTGCGGGGATTGCACAAACAGCCTCTTGCAAGAGGGTCTCATGACCCCGTTGCTTCAGCTCTGCAGCTGCTGCCTGCTCGCATGAGAGCCCTTCCTCTTCCTTCCACAGTGCAGGCTGGGATTTTCCCAGGCTGCACTGAGGCAGGAAGCGTGAGCACTGCGGCTCCAGAGCTCCGCACGCACGGCAAGTGTGTGATGGGCCCTGGAGCGATGCGCAAACATGCACCATTTTTGGCTCACAACTGAAAATGAAACAGTGCATGATCGGTGCCTGCCAGCCCCTGGAGCGTCGCATGATTGCGAGGGCGTCATGTGGACTGCTCCTCACAGTCGTGCGACACGCCAGGGGCCCTTTCGCATGGCAAATGCCATGTGAAAAGGGCCTGTGTCGCTTGGGTCGTAGCTTGCTAGCCCTACAGGTTAGTCAAGAAGGAGGCTGTCTAATTCCCTAAGCCAGTGCTGCTCAAATTGGTGGTTCATGAACCAATACCAGGCCATGAGCCATCCCTCTGGAGTATTTCTAGGAATGGAGTGAACAGTTGTAGCTAGTGGGTATAAGTATGGAACCAATTCTCAGGACACTGAAACAAACAAACAAAAAACGCCTGCTGGTCCCCCTCCTCAGATAGCCTGAGAAAAATTGCTCTGATTCATTAGGTACTCAAACTATAGGGCAGGACCCTAAGGTGGGAGGAAGTAGTTGCTCAAGGGCAGGGGTGGAGGGGCAAGCAAATTCAGCCCATAAGTACAGCAAAGGAGAAAGAAGAAAAAGAAGCCTTTGTGTGTTTGTGTACTGTTGAGGATTGACTGGTCTCTGCAAAAAAACAACAACAACACAAAAACCAACACAAAGTGTGTTCCCCTGTAATCCCCCCTCCAACCTCAGACATAGCAAAAATCAGCTCTCTTTTTAAAATATTTTCCCACTAGGTTTCACTAAACATTCCATCAGTGGCACAGCAGGCACATGCTCCTTAGAGACCATGAGGCAGTTTCTGGGGTGAGGAGGAGGGAAGCGAAGAGAGGAGGCAGAGAGGGCAAAAACTAGCATTAAGAGAGAGGGCATGCATGCCATGAGCAGCCTGTGAGAGAGAGGAAGAGAGAAGTGTAGGACAGGACACAGGTGTGTGTGTGCAGTGAGGAGAAAAGGGAGGGCACAGCATCCTCATGTAGGCATTAAGGGGATCATTGGGGTAAAACGTTTGAGAACCAATACTCTAATTAATCAGTGGGGGATTGAGGTATTACATTTATTGTTTTGACTGTATTTGCAAGCAGGTGGGGGAACAAGATGGATTTTATACAAGCTAATGTTCTCCATTCTCATATAAACAGTGCTGTACTATTCTGTGTAATACTTTTTTCCCTTCTTTTCGTAGGGGATTCCAGGCCCACATGGAAATCCAGGGCTTCCAGGGTTGCCTGGCCCAAAGGTATGCTTATATTTAAATAACACTGCTATGTGAGTCTTACTGCTTTCTTATATATGACTATTTGGAATTGTAAAAACCTGCTTGTACTGATGTTAATGTTAATATTATAAACCATTTATTTGGTTTGTAAGTGTTGCTCTGACTATAAAAAGTTTTTCATGAATGTAATTTATAAACTGGAGTCAAGACTGAGCAGAAACAGACAGTGCTATAGAACAAAAACATATCAATGGGATTAAATTTTATCTTGCATGCTTTTTACTTTTTAAGTAATTGCAACTTTTCACATGGGTATCCAGATTTCTTCAGAGGAGAGAGGTTAACTGAGTAGCTGTTTAACCTTTTAACCCTTGGTCTTGATTAAAAAAAAGATTAGTCATCCAAAATATTTGCATCAGCCCTTGTGTTTAAGTCTTCTTTTTGCAGTGCTAAAAACCCCCACATAAAATAAAACTTTGATAGATTTAGGCCTAGCAGGCCACTAGAAAGTCAAAACTGAGTAGCACAAGCTACTTAAATAGCTTTAGACAGATTTGTGCTTCTATGGCATGCCTTCAACTCATATTTAGTTATAACAATTTGATAGATATGTTAAGGAAAAAAACAACTGCAGTTGTGATTTGTTTTAGTGTGATTCCTCATGGCAGGAATCTGACCTGTAATGACAGGTGTTAAAAAGTGCTCCTGGCCATGAAAATATAACAAATAAGGCATTCACAGTTTGACATTGTATCCCATGATTGTTGAATGCCCTCTTATTAGCATCCTGTATTTTTGGAGTAGTGTAACAGTGTATGTAAAGTTCATGTCTGCAACATGTGAGTTTTTTGTGTGTATGTACCTTTATAATGTGTTAAAGGATAGGTAGATGAATTAATCTTCATTACAAACCACTCATTGGACATATCCTATGACACATTCTTTTCTTTAAGGCAATCTAACAGGAATGTTCAAGGTGGAATGTTGTCCTCAATGGGGCTAGCATGTGAGACTACATTAGTTTCATATGTATTAAATATGCTTTCAAGTTGTAGAGAATCTGGCTTTGTTTGTTTGTTTCTAATTTGTTCCCAAAGTAGGAATTGTTTGTAATTGCACATGATTCCTTTCCTGGTAGATGTTCAAAGCATTAAGGAAGCACAGTGCCTGTTGAATGAACTTTTTCAAAGGTCTAAATCACTCCATGTATTAACTTTCCTTAACAAGGAAATAACTCAGTGGTTTACATCAAAAACTAACAGGCTCAAAAATGACAGTTGGATGAAAGGATGTTTGAACCACCCTTTGTAAGATATTGGAACTACTGGGATCTTTGCACAGACTGTTGGAGTTCCATTGACTTTAGAAGTTTTTGTGCTGTCAGAAATATGTGTTAGATTTGTTCAGGAGTTCGCTCAGTTTTTCAACCTCAAACTGAGGACAGGGGAAAACCTTTGGTAATTTTCTAATCCTGAAACCTGAAGGCTTGCGAAATTACCCCTACCAATCCCCCTGCAGTATAATCTTCAAAAGCAATCCAAGAGAGCAAAACCCCATTACATAGTTCTAGGAGTGGGTAGCAGGGGCAAAATAAGAGTGGGGGGTTCACTTCTACAGGATCTCTCCCCTCAATATAGTATCTTATTTTTCCTCTGCTCAATGTGATGGAGTAAGAATGCTCTCTTACATTGCATAGAGAGAAACTATCAGGCTAGGAGAGCTGGTAATTCTTCTCAGATTTTAATCTGAGCTAGAAAATAATTCGGTGAAGCCTGTTAAGCTCCCCCCTTTTTTTTTGAAGTGGTTTTATCAAGGTTTCAGACTTGTTTGCCAGGTGCTGGATGTCTGTACATGAATAGCTCCCTTCTCACTTACTGATTATGCTAGCTTGAGCCAAGAGCAAACAACAAACACCTTTTTTGCACGGGCCTTTTCTCGCGCGACAGCCCCGTGAGCCTCGCGGGAGTGGGAGCGTTGCTCCGCACGACGCACTCCCACTTCCGCCGGGCTCACGGGACTGAAGCGGCGCGAGCGTGGTTTTTTTTTATTTTCTCTTCAAAGCAAAAATCACCCACGCTCGCGCAACGCTCCCTGTGCCCGCGCGCACTTACCTCTTGTGCGGAGCGTCGGTAGCCGGCCGGGTCGCGCTTCCTTCCCTCCGCCCCTGCGGAAGGAAGGGGCGGGGCGCTAGCGCGACGGACGCAACACGTCCTGCTTCGCGCGCGCGGGGGGGCGGACGCGACAAGCGCCTTTCTCGCGCACACGGGGGGGATGGACAGGACAAGCGCCTTTCAAACGCGCAGGGGGGATGGACAGGACAAGCGCCTTTCGCGCGCGCGGGGGGGATGGACGGGACAAGCGCCTTTCGTGCGCGCGGGGGGGGATGGACGGGACAGGTTCCTTTCTCGCGCGCGCGGGGGGGTGGACGGACGCGCGAGCCACCGCCGCCTCCGGGAGGCTGCCGCTTCCCCGCTCATTCCTTCGCCTGCGGAAGGAAGGAGGGGGGAAGCGGCAGCCTACCAGAGAAGGCTTCTTGCGCGAGCCACCCTCCTCCGTTGTGTGAGCGCCGGCGCTGCGAAAAGGGCCAAAGTAAGCATGCAGGCCCAGGAAGACATTTTCTTGTTCCCAAATTTAAATGTGTTGTAGTTTGTGGAAGACGAAATTACCTCATTTATTATTACTGATAAGAAGAAGTTTCCACTTTTGCCAGAAGAAATCCTACTTCCTTTTGCTGGTTCTGTAACAGTGCGTAGGATAGCCTTGAAAAGTAGGTAATATCGCAACAGTGATAGCAAACACTTTGGCAGTAAATTGTGTACCAGGATAGTGAATGTACCTGTCTTGGCACAACCTGCCAATCCCATGCCCAGATGAGTGAAGATAAATGTAAAATACCCCAACGTGGAATTATTTTTTCTCTTTTCTTTTCTTTGAAATTATTTGAGGGCAGAAGACATTGCCTGCAGCTCTCTTTATGATCTCAGATGTTACATGCTTTTGGGGCATGTACTAGGCCTGTATGTCTGGTGGGGGTTATGGTGCATGTTAGGTCTAGAATATGCATATGACTAGCACAGCTGTGCTTTGATATAAGTTAATTAGCCTGACTAGAAGTTGAAGCATTGTGTTGATCATCCAGGGATGTGAAAAATAGTTGCAAGTTTTCTTGCCTTTGACAAGAAGGGGTTTTGAAATGGATGTAGATATAGATATCTGAGACTTTTGTGAAAATTTCACTTGTGGAAGTAAGCATTATACAGTTCTTCCTCGACATTTGCAGGTTTGACTTTCAGAAATTTGATTATTAGTGAGCTTGTGTCTCCCCTCACCATTGTCGTCCTTGCGTATTGCTCAGTATGGAGAAGGAAGGCAAGCACCCCAGCAAAAGGCAAGAGAATAGGAGGAGGCATGCATGTACCTTCTCCTCTCTGGAGCAGTCCCCTCCCATTCCTTTGCCTCTGGCCCCAGTACTGAGAATTTGCACCAAGGCAAAAGACGGAGAGAAGCCACACACACCTTTCTTCTCCCCTTGAGAGCTCCCCCTCCCACTCTCTTGCCTCTGTCCATAGTGCACAAAAGGCAAGGGAATGGGAATGGGGAACCTCAGAAGCAAATGGGAGGGGGATTGTGGAGGGGATTTATTTCTGGTTTTTCCACTGTCACGAGGGTTCTGTGCCCCAAATCCTCACAAAGGTGGAAGGGCCACTGTATTTTTTAAAGAAATGAATATTTTATTCATAGAACAGCAAAATACCTTGCTTTGCACAAAAATGGAATTTTCACACAAAGTCCTGAAATGCAAATAATCTTTGAAAAGTGCACACAACCGCCTAATAGAGAGAAAAACTTTTGAAATTGTTCGTTCTTGCTTACAAAAACAAGATAAATTAATGTTTACCTCTCTGTTTTTACTGAGTCTTGCTCTTAAAATATACAAATAATTGTTCTTTTTTTCTTGAAATTCCTGAAATATAAATCCCTCATCGTTGGAAAATCGTAGTACATTCTTCAGAAATCAAGGACAGCATTTCCAAGTCATCTTAAGATGCATGCTTTTCTTTCTGTAAATTAGCCTCTGGATTAATTTGTATTGCATAAGGCTACCTGATGCTTTTGACATTTCCTAACCAGCATCACTTTAGATAGGTATACAGAAAATAAAGATTGTAGATTTATAACTTGTTTAAGAATCTTTCTAACTTCCATAACTGAACAGCAAAAACTAGAAGTCCCATTAGGAAAGTAAATGGAATTCTTGAGCAAGTGATTGTGCCTTTTAATAATTTGATCAGCTGCTATTAATTAAACCTGAACGTTATAAAGGAGTTTCAATGTTAAAATATCAAGAAATAAATAGACTCCTATAAATGGCCGTGCTGCTGCATACTTCTTGAATTAAATACTGATCCCCATCTTTAATGGGTCAATCTGGGCCAGTTTGCAGAAACAAGAAGCCAAATCACATCTCCCTTCATTTCTTGGCAATGTACTCATAGCTGGCTAAGAATGACATCCAGATCAGCACATTGCCTACTATAAGAATCCAAAACAAACCTACATGAATACCTTTGCATAACTGGATACTTTTTGTGTCCCAAGCCCAACAAAGAATAAGAGAATGAATGAGTAAGATGAATGAAAGAAAGAATGAAAAAGGAGGGAAGGAGGAAGACAGAAGGAGACAGGAAGGGAAGGTGATTATATAAAATCTAGGTAACTACAAGTGTATTACTAGAAATTGTTCCATCCCTACTCAGGTTTAGGCTGGAATAGAACAGCCTTTATGGATAATCTTTGTTGAGGGAGAAACAAGGCTATTGATGCTATCAGCCAGGTCATCCTGTTGATACAGCAAGAAGTTGCTCAGCTCCTATCCTCACACTTGGTTTTAACCAATAGCACTGGGAAATTTCTGCTTGATTTGAAAGCTATGCTATGGTTTCAATGAGGCTTCCTCTTATTCTCCCTGTTTTTTAATACCTGTATGCACCTACTAGCTGAGATCATCAGATATGTTGTGAGGTATCTAGCCACATTTCTCCTTGACATCTAATCCATTGTTCAGATTCAGTAATGGGTTGGATGAAGGCCAGTAAACTGCAGTTGAATCCTGACAAGAGTAGAGTAGGCCCTTCTGCAGTCCAGAAATTGGGTAACCAGGCTATTCAAGGTGAAGCCACACTTCTCTTGAAAGATCAGGTATATAACCTGCAGGTACTTCTGGATTTACCTTTATACTTGTGTACCAGGTGGTCTTGGTGGCTCATAGCATGTTTTCTATCTGTTTTGGTTGATTCTCCAGTAACTAAAGTTTCTGGTCCATACTGTAATACTCTGCTAGCAAGATGATTATAAAACATATAAAACATATATGTACGGATGCCCTTGAAGATGTCCAACAGCTTCTGAAGGAATTGCACTGGCCACCAATATTCTCCTGGAATTCAAATTACTGGTGATAATATTTAAAGCCCTAAACAGCTTGGGGCGTCAATACTTCAGAAAGCACCTCTCTCTATATATGCCTGACTGAAAACTGAGATCCATTGAAGGATCCTCCTCTGTGTCTCATCAGTAGGGGAAATCCATCATGGGAGCACATGGAAGAGAGCCTTCTCTGTGGTAACACCCTTGTTGTGGAATTCCTCCTCCTTGGATACCTGATTGACACCAACATTGGGATCATTTTGGTGCCATTGAAAACTTGGCTTTTTGTCAAAGGCTTCAGACTTAACTAATTTTATCCAGGATGTGTATGTCTCATGGTTGTACTATTTAAAATAATTTTAACTAGTTTTAAATCATCAAGTTGTAATTGATAAACTATTTAATATGCTTTAAATCTTTTTAAACTACTGTTACTATTTATTGTTTTACATTGATTTCGTTGTAAGCCGTCTTGAGATCTTGGGCAGAATATAAATAAATAAATAAAGTTGTGGAGAATGCATCCACTAGAATAGTTACGTTGTTGTGACATGACGTTACCTTAACACTGATTCTGAACAAGCTGCACTTGTTATCTATTTACTTCTGGGTTTATTTTAAGGTGCAAGTGCTTGCTATTAGAGTCGTAAATGACTTGCAGCTGAAACACATAAAGGAGCCTCATTCTCTGTACCAGCTTGCTTGTTTCTTAAGATCTTCAAGGATAACATTTCCGATTGTACCTTCCACAATTATGGGGCAACTAGGGAGCGACTTTTCTCCTAAGCTGAACACAACATCACCTCTCAGTCTTTTCAGCACTAGACTGCAACCTTGCTATATCCCTGGGGATTATAAATGGCTTAGTCTGTATTACAGTTCCTGCTTTAAAAAATATTTTAGATTGCATTTTACTTGTATCTTGTAGTTTGCTTGATGGTTTTTGATTACAGATTGATGTCCCAATATTTATATGATGAAGAGTGGTGTTTAAATAAATAAATAAATAAATAAACAGTGTGATCCATCAGAGAAAACCAGAACAACAACAAAACCAGAAACCCATTGGGTTTCAAAGCAGCCTTAAGTTTTCAGACTAGATACCACTGAATGTAGTATCTAAATAGTGTCATTTAAAAACTGTTCATCAAATAGTGCTCTCCTCATTTGTAGAATGATTATACTGACAAACTTATACTGAAGAAGTTAGGGTAGGTGCATCAGTTTGTTTTCTTTCAACAGTTTGCAGTCCCATTGAAGGAGAAGATTTTTCACCCTATTTCTGTATCAATATCCAATTTTTAGGATTTTTTTCTAGCATGTGTGGGGATCTGCAGAAAAATCCATGTGCATTTTTGTATGCCATTCTCTTACCTAGTTTATACATTGGGAGAAATGCATACATTTGGAGAACTGTATATAAAATACATGTGAAAAAAAATGCCGTTTTTTGTATGCATTTTGCCTGATGTTTGCAGTTCTGTAACCATTCTCATAAGATATGCCTTCTCTGTCTGCAGTTTTTTTCTGATGTATGCATATTGTACTCTTTTTATGGAAGTAGTACATCACAACATTCAGAGGAATGTAAAAAGTGAGATAATTGTATTCTGATTTGCCTATTAGGTCAGAATGTGCGAAGAGGTTAAACTATATTAAAAAGAAAATAGATTTATTCCCCCACCCATATAAGTAGTAGTTCCATGCACAGTTATAATTCCTGTTCTTCCATCTCAATACCAGTTGCTGCTCAACTTCACTCACAGTTAGTAATCATTTGTGTATCCTAACATGGTTATTCAGTATCCTAAACACTTGCTACCAGCTTGTTCCAACTGCTGTCAGTATTCTTCAGAGACTCACAGTGAAATCCTACACTTGTTTATATGGAAGTCCTATGGTGTTAAGTGGGGCTTATGAACTCTGTTAAATGTGTTTAGGTTTATAGATACGGGGGGATTTTGCAGGTTCATTTCATATTAGGAATAGGGATGCTTGGTGAGCTGTATATGAATTGCCCAAGCACCATCTATGATGAAATGTGTATATCAGATTATTCCAATGATATAATTGATACCAAAAAGGAAGAACTTTCATTGAACTGAAGTGATTTAGTTGAATAAAGGCTAGACCCATATAGTTATTATTACGTCCTTATATTTGTGAAACCAAGTCAAAATTCTCCATAGTTCTTTAGGGTGGGGAGACTCTTAGGGTTTTGACATAGTGAATGTGATATGTGCACAAAGCTAGTGATGCTTATATATTGTGGCATAAATGTTTGTAGGCAACAGCCTGTTTGGTTACTTGGCTTCTGTATACCCTCTGAGTCCTTCCCCCTCCCCCATGCAATGATAACCACCGATATAGTTATAGATATAGGTATGTCGATTTAAATATACTTAATTTCTCCACCACAGGGACCCAAAGGTGATCCTGGATTCTCTCCAGGACAAGCAAGTCGTGGAGAAAAGGTAAGCTGATATAATTATTTTTAAAGACATCTCTGCTCAATGTCAAAAAATCTTGCTTGTGCTCTTGCTTGTTTATATTGTTTATATATTCACCTTGTGTGATGTTTTGAGTACAAAACTTTAGAGAGGTTATATAGACAACAGAAATGGAAATTTGTAGGTTTGGCTAAAAAGGCTAAAAGGAAAAGGGTATGGGTGGAAAAGAAGGAAGGATCTAGCAGCATGTGGATTTTAGTCCACTTTCTGAGATGCAGATTCTTGCTAAATAAAAAAAGGAGACATGCAAATATCCTTTTTTCTGGTAAACCTAGTTGATTCACTGTAATCTACTCTGATTGGCAACAGTTCTCCACCTTCTCTCAGAGGGCAATTATCATCCTTTCTTTGGTGATATCAGGGTCTGAACATATGTTCTACCAATGAAGAATGGATTTGTTTTGTTTCTCAAAGTGAATATTTCTGATGCACAGTGATAACAGTTCTATGCATGCATCATATTGTGGTCTGGTTTTGAAGAGGTTAAATTATTTCAGGTGCTGTGAGACTGATTGGAAGCACAGCTGGTATTGGGGGAGGGATCATGCCTTCAGATAATGAAGCGGGTATAGTGGCATTAATGCACTTTCCAATCATATACATTCTTTGATTTTATTTTTTCCCAATATTGTGGTGGGCTACAATTATCACTGCATACTGAATTTACAGGGAGACACAGGACTAATAGGTTTACCTGGCCTTCCGGGCATCAAAGGTGAAAAGGTAAGATTTGGTTATTCTGTATTATAATTTAAAGCCTTTATCTGCTCCCTTCTCTGTTGTTCTATACAAATTAATAGACTTGATCATAGTGTTACCTCACTCTGTGTGTTATGCAGTGGGACCTAAACAAGGACTCTAGCATAGTTTTGGATCTTAGCCATCAACAGCTTTGCACATGTGCTAAAGAAACACTCCTTCTTTTTAAAGAAATGTCAAAACTATAAAACATCTGTGAAGAACTACAGTTGTTCCTCCACTTTCATGAGAGTTAGGGCCACAGGACACTCATGAAAGTGGAAAAATCATGAATAAGATTTTAAAAGCCCATTTACCTCCTAGGATCAAGCAGGTGCCAGCAGTAGCAATAGCCAGTCCAGCTCCTCGCCCCCTCCTCCTCCTCCTCCCCCTCCTCTGGCTTCTCTTACTTCCCACCCCATAGTCTACCTCTGAGCCTCACTTCTCATCTTTTCCCCTCTCTGTTCATCCAGCAACACTTCTTCTGCCTTTGCTGACTTAACATCCAGCAATTCTCCTCCTAAGCCCCATTTCCCATCTTTTACCCTGTTTACTTCTCCAGCAGAACCTTCTTTGCTTTCTCTTACTTCCCACTTCGTGATCCACCTCTAAACTCCACTTCCCATCTTTTTCCCTTTTCATTCTCCAATAACATCTCTTCTGCCTTTTCTTACTTCACACCCTGTGAGCAGGAAAAGCTGGGGGAGCTACAAACTTGTGGATAATCAAATTTGCAAAAGGAAAATCTATGAAAGTGGAGAACCAGTTATATTTTTATTTTGTGCTTCCTACATTGCAGTTAGCACGAGCAGCCTAAATCCTTGTAATCATCAATATCATTTTGTGGGAATAAATCTGTGTAACTCTCAGTCAGTTGGATGTTCTCTACAGTTGCCCAACTTCCAGGTTCTACCATATCTAAAGAAGTTGTAACAAGTGTAAGAAGAACAGAAAAATAATGTGCTAGATGAAGTACAAGTTACAAAACAATAATCCCAAAGTATTCTTTATGTATTTTTTGTCATCCATGTAAGTACCATTTATAAGTCACTAAATCAATATTCTAACATTTGTTCAAGGCCAGACTGTGACAGTTTGCTTCCCGGGACAGAACAGCACATGGAGCCCAGCTCAAGTTGCATATACGGGGCTGACTAACTTATTTTGTCAAATGAGGCAACAAAAAACCCAACAACCTCACATATGCCTCTTCTTAGAAATGTAATGATGATGAACTGAATGGAAACAATCTACTGAACTTCCATGACACTGAAATCAGCTGCCTGAGTTTGCTACTTGTCAATTTTTCTCTGCCTAATGATAGGCAGAACCCTACCCTGTATTTCACATGGCAACCCTAAAAGATTCACTAGTGCTTGCTGGTTCTGAAAGCACCCACACTGATCAGGAACTTACCTACTACAAAAAGCTTAGTTTTTATGTCTTAACCTGTACTGCCATTTGTCCCTCCTCTAACAAACCCAAAACTGAAGCTGAATTTGTAGCTTGTTTCTTGGTCCTGGCTTGCTGGAGGAGCAACATACCAAGGGATAAGTTCCTTCTGATAGTAGCCATTCTCATGTTCAGGAGAAACCGTGGAGCAGTGTCAATAATAATGCTTACTCTTTACTGTTAAAGCACGATTCTCCATAAATATGGCTTAGCGTTTTGTGTGAACACAGCCAACTTGTTCAATACAGCCTAAACATGTATTCTACCTCCAAGGAAATAATATAAAATCCTGACATTCCCAATTTGAATTGTAGATAGAATAATACTGATGAGCTGCTTAAGTGTGTATAAATAAAGACTGGAATTCATTTTCCATTCAAGTGATGCAAGAATAAAAATATATACCCTTCTGCACACTGTTTTAATCTAAGCCAACAAATTTGATGTATATTTCTCCAATAACTGACCTTTTTCATGAATACAGGAGGAGTGAATTGTGAATCTAATCACTCATAGCACAATTATGCCAGTTTGCAAGGTACTGAATTTTACACAGCTTAAGTTGGTCATATTTTCTAGTACACATTTCTTCTGAGACTGACACTAGCAGTTCACTTAAAGAAGTTAAGAAATGATCTTTAAACCTGATGATTTGTGTGACAGATGGACTGTTGTAATTACACGTAACTTGTGATGTTTCCAGAATAATGCATAGGTTGTAACATATATTTCCTGTTGCTCTCAGTTGATGAATCTGTGTAAAACAATGGAACCATGAGAAAGGTTATTAGCTAGTAAGGGGAAAAAAGAGAAACAATTTCAGTTCAAACTTTGGTTGGGATTCAGAGCACTGATGTTGTTTTTGCATATACAGTGGGAGGTTTTGGACTCCCCTTCCTCTCTCCAAGTCTCATGAGGACTGAAGAAGAGTGATACCCCAGAGAGGAATTAATTATAGTGAGGTGGAGATCTATTATATGTGGAGTTATACCCTCCAGGGTTTCACAGATGAAAACTGAAATAAGATGTGGCCAGGCAACATCAGAATTTGGTCAAGATGGCAAATGTTATTAATATGGAAAAACAGACAAGCTAGAAAGGCTGCAGAAGTTTGCTTTTGTCTGAGCCTGATGGAAAGGGCAAATTTCTGTCCCCTCCCCTGAGTTCAATGAGTGATGAATTCAGTGAGTGCAGACTACTTTTGCAATTTGAACTCAGTTTGCAGCAACTGGGGGAAAAAATTGAAGACAAAGGGGGAAAATGAAGGGAGGACAAAGGATCTGGGACATTTTACAAGCAGTTGGAAAGGTGAGATGACAGAGAATAAATCAGGACTATCCCTGTCAATTCAAGATGGTTGGAGGATATGTAGAATGCATGTGTATGGAACTCAGTGGATCTTGGGCTTTAAATGTTGCTTTGCTCACATCAGATGGTGGGTCTGGACATCAGAAAAATATGTGATTTATTTGACCATTAAAAATACTTAAAAATTTTTTGAAACCATCTGCAGAGACCATGAACTGTGCAGAGTAGTGATTGAACATGTCTTTTATTCCTATTAGATCCAGAACAACATAAATAAAATATAAGTGGAATATCAAGTTTGACATTACCGTCAACTTGAAAGCAATTTCACATGCGGAATGTGTGTGTGTGTGTGTGTGCATGCATGCTTTCAAGTTGCCTGTAGAAGTACAGTGACTGCAAGAATTTCATAGGGTTTGTTTTTTTTTAGACAAGGAGTACTCAGAGGTGGTTTTGCCTGTTCCTTCCTCTGAAGTATAGCCTACAGCACCTGGTATTCATTGATGGCCTCTCATCCAAGTACTAAGTTGGGCTGATTCTGCTTAGCTTCTAAGATCAGCTGAGATTTGGTGCCTTTAGGATATTTTGCCTGCACTACAGAATTGTGAACACTGAATAAATGCATAATGTGTAATTAAAATAAAATATTCCAATGTAATTTGACTTTATATTAAAGAGTCTATATTTTAAAAGTTGCATAAAGTATTCATACACCATAGCTTAAATAATAACCCCTCCACTTCCCTTCTTACATTCTAGTGTAGTTATTCTAAAAGTGACTAACCCACAGTGTTTAGACTTTCACAAGTATTTAAAATAAAACTTAGCTAAACGGAAATAAACCTGTTCACAACCAGTTGCACACATAGAATTGTTATTTTAAGACAATGTTACAAAATTACAGCCTAAGGATATCCAAATTCATGTTTCCTACCTATATATTAATATATCCTACCTGTATAAATTAAAGGGAACAAAACAGCACATTTGTATCATATGGCTTATTTTATATAATTTGTTTAGTAATTTTAAAAATTCTTTTACATTTTAGACATTCTTGCCCATTTGCAGTAATATTCAACTATTCCTTTAGCTGCTGAGATTTTAACAGATACTGTGTATATACTTTACAGTTCAAGGTATTAGTCATAAAAGCTGCAATTGAGCCAGTGCAGGATTTGTGAAATCCAGTTTCTATTGCAGCCAGAAGAATTCTTAAATTCAATATTATTTTAACTTGCTTCAATAAAAGAGAGATAAGCCAGGCCTTTATCTGAAGGTAGTCTTTGTAGCTAAATGGTTTGAATGTTGGATAGGACTTGTGGATAACTAGGTTCAAATCTTCATTTACCCATGGAAACCCCACTGAGTGACCTTGGGCAAGTCACACTTAGCCTCAGAGGAAGGCGGTGGCAAACCCCCAAATGTTGCCAGAACACATCTCCATTATAGGTTCATCTTAGTGTCTTCAGCTGGAAATGACTTGAAAGTATATGATAACAACAAGGCCCTTTTCGCACCTAACCTTTTCCCGGTGCTGGGCTGCTCGGCTCCTGCATGAAGGCTTGGGAGGAACGCTCCCGCATCCCTCCTGTTTCGGCTCCGCAGCTCCTTCCTTGACGTGCGAACACCCTGCCTCTTCCATTCACAGTGCAGCCTGAGACCTTGCAGGCTGCACTGAGGAGAGGACGTGTGACCGGCCCGGCTCCTGAGGCTCCGCACGGCAGGTAAGTGCACAGGAGAGATGCGCGACCACGCAGGATTTTTGGCTTTGAGCCGAAAATGAAAAGATGCGTGTGTGGTCCGCGTCAGGCCCTTGAGCATCGCATAAATGTGAGTGCATCATGCAGACCACTCCTCACATTTACACAACACTCAAGGGGCCCTTTTGCTTCAAAAACGCCGTGCAAAAAGGGCTTAAGTCTATGTTTCCTTAATACCATCTTAGGTCAGCTACCAGAAATCCCACCAACCTGGCAGAGCCCTTACTTCTGATGTCTGGGCATCAAGGTCTAGGTACCATTTAAATATCCTAGGATGCCCCCGCTGTGATATGATTTCAGAACATTTTGTGAAAATAAAATGACAGGCCTTGGCTATCCAGTGTTGCAGATGTCTTGCTAGCTGGCCTAGCAAGTCTACCCCATGAAAGAAAAGCCTTCCAGAAGCACTTTAGTCACGGCTCATTTAAACTCAGAACTGGCTCTCTCTCTCTCTCTGTGTGTGTATGAAAGAGAGAGAGAGAGAAATGAGAGACAAACAGACAGACAGAAAATATCTGTGTATGCCTGTGTCTAACCAAGAAAGACCTTGACTTTTAGGAATGAGCAATCACCAATGTTCTTCCCCCTGGTCTTTCTACTGACAACTTGCTTTGCTTAAACTTTGATGCAAATGAACATCATGTAATTCATGTATAAATTAGATTTAGGGCAATATTAGATGCCATTTAATATTTAGGATGGGGGAAGTGATGAACTGTGGTCAGTAGTCAGACAAGAGCTTGTATTAGCTGGCTGTTATTGAAGAGAATGAGTAGTATTACTGAATATTCCACCTTAATTTACAAAAAATTCTGATGTTTTCTTTTGCATGTGTAAATTTATTTTAATAAACCTCTTCTCATAGATAAGTTCTGGAAATTGTCTGTGAAAGCTTCCTTTGTGCTGCATTCAAATTGGTTTACTCAGAGTATCATGAAAAGGATTTCAAATTGGGAAGCTGCCTGGATCAGATCCACCTTTGAATTGCAGTCAGCCCTTCACATTTGCGAGTTTCACTTTTGTAGATTTGATTATTCACAGATTATTTGCTGTCACCTCTGCTGCTTCCCTATGCTATTTTTAATAGGGACTACAAGCCTTGTGAGACTGAGAAACTGTGAACAAGGCTTGTAAGTCCATATTAAAAATGTTGTGGGGCAGCAGTGGAGGTGACCGTAAGCCCTACCAGCCACCCATTTCTGCCTGGGTTCTGAAGGAACGCTGATACCTCAAAAGAATCCATGGTGAGTTGAATATGGTGATCATATTTTGTGTGTTAAATGTGGTTTGGGAGGACCTAGATTTATTCATGATTTTTCCACTTTCACAGGGGTCCTGTGCCCCTAATCCTAGAAAATATGGAGGGATGACTGTGGCCCTTTTTGCACTGCATTTGCCATGCGAAAGGGCCCCTGGAGCATCGCACAACTGTGAGGAGCAGTCC
This sequence comes from Ctenosaura bakeri, assembly GCA_948474755.1. Classification (NCBI taxonomy): domain Eukaryota; kingdom Metazoa; phylum Chordata; class Lepidosauria; order Squamata; family Iguanidae; genus Ctenosaura; species Ctenosaura bakeri. The sequence goes on along the minus strand of CAOLHI010003569.1, from coordinate 51,215 downwards.
ACATGATGCACTCACAATCGCGTGATGCTCCAGGACCTGGCAGGCACCAGTCGCGCACTATTTCATTTTTGACTGGGAGCCGAAAATGGTGCGCAATCACGCATTGCTCTGGGGCCCTGTGTGCACCTGCCATGCGTGCGGAGCTCTGGAGCCGCGGCTTTTGCACTTCCTGCCCCAGTGCAGCCTTGGAAAATCCCAGGCTGCACTGTGGAAGGAAGAGGAGGGGCTCTCACATGAGCAAGCAGCAGCTGCGGAGCTAAAGGAACCAGGATGCTAGAGGCTCTCACTAGAGGCTGCTCGCACGATCCCCACACCCAGCTCTGCAAAAAAGTGAGTTGCGGAAAGGGCCTGTAATTGTAAGCAGATTGTTGCTGAGGGCATTTTTTTTGTCTCCATATTAATCAATGCAAATCTATGTTTAACCTCCGCAAGATGGCATATATAGAAAACGAGAGTATGGAGCTAAGAGTCTCTTCCACTTGTTCATCAGTGGTCAATTAAATTCACATTCTAGCTATCAAAACTAAATCATGTATATATCACTTGAAAATAGACTAGGAAACTTATCTTTGCTGAAAATGTGTGTGTGTTGGGGAGGACAGAAGGGAACAGGCTGTTGTGCCTGACATTTGGGTGTGGATTTCAATGATGTATTGAAGCATTTGTGACTGTTTTATATTTGCAGGGTCCCATTGGATACCCTGGACCACGAGGGCCACCAGGGGAGCAAGTAAGTCATGCAAGTGCCATCTGATGAGATCCCTTTGAAGGGATCTCATCAGATGTTTCATCTAATGATGATGATGAGGTTGTTTCCTAAACACTTCTTGCCTGCTTGTCTTGGGATATAGAAAGGAAGATAAATATACCTTAGATTGTGGGCCCTTTCACACTACAGAATTATAGCGTTTTTATTACACTTTAATTGACATGCTTCCATCCTACAGAATCCTGGGATTAGCATTTTAGGGAGTAGCACTTCCAATGATCAGCCAGAACGCTCCAGTGCCTCACCAGACTACCAGTTCCAAGATTCCCTAGGATGGAACCATGGTGGTTAAAAGTGGAATAATAGCACTATAATTATGTAGTATGAATGGACCCAAAGAGAGGGCAAAATGGAGTCCACAACTGCATGTGATACCAAAGATCCCCAGGTTTTCAAGGTTTTTTTTTCTTTTTCTTTTAAAGTAAAAATGCTCTTCCACATCCCCTAGGTAGCATAGTGTCCCAAGCTACTGTTTTAGGCCTCAGAAAGGCCTGTTTTTAACCAGAAATAAATTGCCATGTCTACTTACTGATGGAGGAGTGAAAAGGCTGAAAGCTTATGAGTAGGGTTTGGCATATTCAGTTTTAAATTAAAAAAAAAAATTTGCATGATGAGAAGATGGTGTGTACATCTTCCAAGGTCCAACACTGTGGACTCCGGACCCTGGGCACTTGGCTCCTCCTACCTTAGACAAAATTTGGTTCAGTAGTAGTTTTGTTTGCTTGAATAAAGGTTGAGGTTCAATCCTGGGTTCCTCCAGTTAAAGAAATGTCCTATAATGGTGGATCTGCTGTCTGGACAGAGATATGAAGTGTGATAGAACACTGGTCGCCTCCTTTGGCAACTTTTTAGAAAAAGTTATGTTATGATTCATTTTCTAAATGCAGCAGTGCTCCTTACCTTTTTATTTATTTGTTCTGGGGATGAAAGTAATGTCATGTTTAATGTTAGATTGATTTTGAAATTAACACTCTAAATTTTGAAAATTGAGTATACTGGAAGCTGTGTCCATTCCATTCTATGTTGTTTGTTTTCAGTTCCTGCATGCCTCTGTCAGAGCTTGGAAAAACAACCAGTGCCTTGTTGGCTAGGGGATTCAAGGAGTTGTATTCCAAAAGCCACTTTCTCAACTTCTGAATTGATATAAGCATTGCTTTTTAATCTTGCTTCCCGCAGAACAAAAGGACTTTTTCTCGCACCCATATCTTTAAATAAATAGTATCCTTAGATTTAGGTAACTGCTTTATTCTTTAGAGTCCTGCATCTCTCTTAAACCTATTTCTTTTGACTAATAACTCGATTTGGCCTTTACTACTTTCTCTGACTATGTTTATCTTTTTTCTGAAGGGAGCTTTGCACTGCTACCTTGCAGATTTGGAACTGTAGCCTGTTGAATCAGTGCCATGTCCAAATCAAAACAGACATTCCTAAAAAACTACACTGATAAAAATATGACCAAGGATGCTGTCTGAATTTTAAAAAGTATGTCATTGGCAGTGCAATCCTGTAATACTGGAGTGGGCATCCAGGGTAACTCCTACCTCTGATGCGCCGCACCCCATTTTTTTTCCAACATGCCCAGCTCCCCTCCCCCTAGGGAATGATAGAGGGCAATTATGTCATGTTTTGAGTCTCCTACTGTCATTTTGTGCCCAGGAAGTCTTTTTTTAAAACTGGAAGTAACTGGGAGCTCAATTTCTGGGTCACTTCCTGTTAAAGAAAAGGCCTTTCCTTTGAGAATTAATATTTATTAGTTTAACAGAGGATACAAACAAATCAATCCATAACCACAGAAAAACAAAAACAAAAGAAGAAAAATGAATCACACACAAACATTACACATGTATAGTTAGAACTAAAACTAAACTAATTCAAACTAACCTAAAACTAAAACATAATAACACAACTCATTACAAAAAGGTTTATCTCTAATAGTAAACACATCTTAACTTCAGTACACTATATTAACATACAAAAGAATTCCTCTATACCAACTGTAATGAAAAAGAAAAATTGAATAATATCCTTATTCTGCTGTTAAAGATCTAAGTACTTTCTACTTACTAGAATTACTAATAAGCATAACCACATATTAGTATATCATTTGATGCTCAAAAAAATCAGTAAATGTTTTCCAGTCTTTCAAAAAAAAAAAAACTTTAGTTGATCTATCTTTTAAAATCCACATTGATTTGCAACGTGGGCAAGATTCCCAAATTTAACAACCCATTCTTCCATTATTGGTGTGTCATTCTCTTACCACATTTGGGCAAACAACATTGTTGCAGCTGTTAACACGTACTGAAGAAGTAGTCCATATTTCCTATCTAGCTCTGTATCAGTAATTCCCAATAAAACATCTCTGGTGACATTGCAAAATCTACCATTAAATTTTTTTGAATTAATATATAATTCTTAATGTGTGAGTCTTAGGCCTTTTTTGCATGCTTTTTTTTTTGCGCGAGCACTCCTTGAGTGCCGCATGAGTGGAGCGTCGCTCCATATGACACACTCACACTTGCGCGACACTCATGAGGCTGAAGCGGGGCGAGCGCGCATTTTTTTAAATTTTCAGCTGTAAGCTGAAAATACTGCGTGCTCGCGCAATGCTCACAGCGCCCTCGCGCATTTACCTACACGCGGTGCTTCGGTGAGCTGGGGCGGTCGCGCTTCCTTCCCCCAGCGCAGCCTACAGCTCCCAGACTGCGCTGCGGAAGGAAGGGGCGGGGTGCGAGTGCGACAGTTGCGCTACCAGGAAGCCAATGCAGGAGGCAGGAAGGGCTGTCATGAGCGGCTTGCGTGAGCGGTTGCTCGCGCAAGCGCCGCTCCCCACAGCCATGACGAGGTAAGGTGTGAAAAGGGCCTTAGACCAATAACTCTTCACTTTCTTGCAAGTTCACCACATATAGAAAAAAGATCCTTCCTTGTCCTGACAACCCCCACAATCCCCAAGGCCATTTTGTGGCCACCTACCACTCCCCCCAAAAAACCTTTTTAACAGGGAGATGTTATTATTATTTGGAATTATTTTGAATTTCTCACTGTCAGAAATGCAACCTTGACCTTTTTATATGCTGAGAAAGTTTTTAACAATATTTCATGGAATTATTTATTTCAAGTAAGTCCAAGTCCATTGATTTCAGCTGGCTTTACTTCATTGAGTAAGGTTTTAGCTTTATAGCATAATCGTGTACGTACCTGCTGTACATGCCAAACTCGGCAGATATTTCTGCCATATAGAATCATAGAGTTGGAAGAGACCACAACGTCCATCAAGTCCGACCACTTGCCATACAGGAATGCACACTTAAAGCAACCCCAGCAAATGGCCACCCAGCCTCTGTTTAAAAACTTCCAAAGAAGGTGACTCCACCACACTCTGAGGCAGCATTTTGAATATAAGAGACTACAGAATTGCAGCCTAAATGGTTTTCCTGGCTGCAAAGCTTTGAGGCAGGTGATAATCAGAAACCATTCCACAGTCCCTAAGATTGCAGCATTGAGGTGGCTGTGGCACCCTGTTTTCACCATAGAAGCTAAATTGATTTGTATCTGAGCTCAGGATGAATGACAAAGAGTAAATCTGTCCACATTTAGTTTAGTTGGAATATTATGGCCCTTTCCGCACCTTACCTTTTTTTGGCGCTGGGGTGCAGGGATTGCACAAGCAGCCTCCAGCAGGAGGCTCTTGCATCCCTGCTGCTTCAGTTCTGCACGAGCTGCCTGCTCTCGAGCAGATAGTGTGAGACCCCCGCTTCTTCCTTCTGCAGCGCAGCCTGGGAATTTCCCAGGCTGCACTGGGGCAGGAAACGTGACCACCGTGACTCCGGAGCCTCCGCATGCCAGGTAAGTGCATGTGGGGCCTGGGAGCAATGCGCGATCACGCACCATTTTCAGCTTCTAGCCGAAAATGAAAAGGTGCGCGATCGGCGCCTGCCGGCCCCTGGAGTATCGCACAATTATGAGTGCGTCATGCAGATTGCTCCTCACACTTGCGCAATGCTCCAGGCATCCTTTTGCGTGGCAAATGTCATGTCTTCTTAATGCTCTTGCTACCTTTCTGTATTTTATTATCTTCTGCAACTATCCTTGCTCTAATTATTAAAAAGAAATCACAGTCTGCAACATAAGGATTATGGAATTACTTAAAATGGAGGTTGTTATTATATTCCAAAATATGGCAAGATGTTAGCTTTGCTAACATTTGGTATGGATTTATTTCTCTTCTTTTGAGGCATCTTTATCCACTTAATTGCTGACATTCACACATCTTCTAGGTTCATCCTAACCTTCAGCACACAAAAGGATTTTGAATTTTTAAAAGGATTTTGAATAGCTAAAATGGCTTCTGAACTGTTGGACTAGCATGTTTCATGAAAGATGGTATTAAGGATATTCTAGTGGAGTTAGTTAGAATTTTCATACATTTGTTTCTGTCTAGCATATAGTCAAGCTCAGCATCCAGTTTATGTAACCTGCATAATAAATCTCCCTTCTGTGGGAATCCTCAGTTGTTCCAAACATTGTCTAAAAGTTTCATTCATGACTCAATCCATGTTTTATATTTCACTGTGTGCTGTGGTGGCCCTCCCCTTTTTCTCACTACTTCTGATGTGTGATGTCATCACTGCTTAGTTATCATATTGATGAATAAGATTTAAGTTTTGTGTAACTTTTTGGAAAAGCAGTCCTGAATTGAATGTTTACTGCTTATGTATAGATTTAAAAATATGTTTATTCTTTTTCCTTTTCATTTAGGGAATTCCAGGAATGGCTGGCAACCCTGGGTCTCTTGGTTACCCTGGCAGGCAGGTGCAGTAACTATGCTACAAACCTAAATTTCCAGAATTTATCTTTACGGTAAAACCTAAATAATAGGCTTTCCTTCTTTTGAAGATACATAAACAGATACAAGTCTTCTCTATTGTCTTTATTATTTCTTCTCCTTGTCATTCAACCTCACTATTTTATCTGGAGAATATAGTCACTGTAGAGTTTCAAATCAATAATCTTAAAGGTTAATGGCATTATGCCTAATAACCAAAGAATCCCCTCTCCTTCCATTGTAACTGATCATAGGCCACATTCAAACAATGTACTAAACCTGATTTTTGGGAGAGGGAGGAAGAGTCCTGAATTATCATTCACAGTGATTGTGCTGGTGAATGCTGCCTGATTGCTGCCTATATGGCTCTTTGTGCCAAGGGAGGTGGCTAAACAAACCAAAAACTCACAAGAAATATGTGTTTAGCGATGTGTCCCAACTGAGTGTTGTGGTTTGTTGATTCCCTATCAATCTGGAATCAGAAACCAATGCTCTTTGTTTAGCTGCCTGGCTTCTTTAAGAGTTGGGTTTAGATAACACTAAATTGCTTCTTGGTGATATGTTTCTGAGAAAGAGGTTTAGCTGCTCTTGCTGGTGGGAGGAACCATGAGGGAGTGAATCGGGAGTGTGCATGAGTACAGCAAATCCTCTGTATGTGCAGAAGTTCCATTCCAGGAACCTTTAAGTAAAACAAAAACCACAAATGTTCCATTGCATTATTGTCAATGGACACACCAGATGCATGCCTATGCTGGCATGGGTGCATGCATGTTGCATCCGTTGATGATGATGGGACAGGAGGCTTTGTACAACCTCACATTCAAGCGCATGGAGGTTACACTGTATGCTGCTTTTGTTTGATAAATTAGGATTCTCCAGGATCCAGTTTATTGCTTTGTGCCAGCACAGTAAAAGTTTGTCATTCATTCACATTTTAATGTTGATTATTGAGAGGGAAGTGGAATTCTGGAGCTTTATATAAGGGTATAGTAGAGGTCTGCTCCAGAAATGCTATGTTCTGGAAATATTGAATGAGAATACTGTTTTAAATTATATTGAGGTATTAATCCTCCCTTTAATTTTTAATTTTTTTTATTTTTAGTTTGTTCAGATTTGCAATTATCAGACCTGCAATTCAGCCTTAAATTTCTATGAATAAGACTGAGGCCATTTCTGCACTACACTCTTGTAGCACAGTTATTCCACTTTCAACATCCTATGGAATCCTGGGGCTTGCGGTTTAAGGAGGGGCCAGGCGGCCATAGACAGCAACTACTGGGACTTTTCTTCCCATGCAAGCTGTGGCCATTAATATTTTCTGAAACTGTTTACTGCCCTCATTTACGTTTGTTTACACCTGCAACTCATGTTGCTAATCAGGTTTTGTTTCAATATGCATTTGAGCAGATTCTTGCTAAGATTTCAGAAACTTGTAGCTTGTATAACTTGAATTTGTGAACTTCCCAGGTATTCTTTTTGAACTGCTCATTTTTTTCTCCTGCAACTGCCAATTTAAGGTTGTCTTCTCCACATTACTAACTCAATAGGCTTGTTAACAATTTTCAGGCGTTCCAGCTAGCTAACAGAGATCCTTCAGGTAATATTGTTTGTTGGCATCTTAATTACAGACTTGACAGAAAGAAACCAAGTCTGAGAAAGCAGGGATTTTTGGCTATCTTAAGTAGTATAGCCGTTATATGTGAGGGAGGCTGAAGAAAGCAAAGATAAGGCAATAGCTGTTACACTGTATCAATTGCAACACTATGGCCCTTTTCGCATGCGACTTTGTGAAATGGCCATGGGAGCAACGCAGAATCGCGAGGACTATTCCGCATGACGTTCTCACAATCTTGCATCACTCCTGTAGTGATCCCATGGCAATCATGCAGTTTATCATTTTCTGGTTTTTCCCAAAAATGATGCATGATTGCACATTCCTCCCGCATCCCTTCTGCACCTACCTCATGTGCGGAATATCAGGAAATGTGATGGCCACACTTCCTCCCCCAGCACAGCCTGGGAAAGTACCCGGCTGCACTGTGGAAGGAAAGGGCAGAGTTATCACACTTCCTTCCATCCAACATGGAGCTGATGCAGAGGAAAGCTCAGGAAACACGATTCCCTCCTGGAGGAGGCTTTTCTCACAATCCCAGCATGATGCCAGCAGCACCAGCTAAGGTGCAAAAAGGACCTATCTGTGAGCTCATGGGAGCAATTGAGTTTGACTTTTTAAAACGTCAGTCATCAGTGTAAAAGATCAGATATTAATAATAATAAACCAGACTAAGATCCAGCTGGTCCTTAGAATTTATAAGAAAACAAAAGTCAACTTGTCAATGAATATAAGCAGTACAGGGTTCCATAAGGTTAACTTTTTTGACTACAGCTCCCAGAATCCCCCAGCCAGCATAGCCAGTGGTGATGCTAGCTGTGAGTTTCTGCATATTCAATTGACTTTCCCAAATTCTCAAAGACTATGTTGTTTGTGATGGCTTCTCTCCTCATTTGTGTTGCATTTACTTAGCTTAGATCTTGACCTTCATGGAAGATAGCAGCAGACTAGATGAGAGAAGACGAGGAAATAATTGGAAGGAAGGGTAGAAACTATGGACCTTTTCATACCTTACCTTTTCGTGGAGGTGGGGGGCGGCGCTTGCACGAGAAGCCTTCGGAGGAAGGCTTTCACGTCCCTGCTGCTTGGGCTCCACAGCAGCTTCCTGGTCATGCGAGCATCCCGCCCACGCCCCGCCCCTTCCTACTGCAGCGCAGCCTGGGGATTGCAGGCTAGCACTGATGCAGGAAGGGTGACTGGCGCGTCTCACAAGGCTGCGCATGGCAGGTAAGTGCACTTCACACCCCTGAGCATTGTGCGACTGTGCAGCGTTTTCGGCTTGAAGCCAAAAATAAGAAAATCTATAAGCAGTTCATGTCACGCTCTTGAGCGTCACGTAAATGTGAGTGCGTCATGCAGACCGCTCTTCACATTTACGTGACGTTAAGGGGCCCTTTCGCTTAAGGAACGCTGTGCGAAAAGGGCATATGACTCTGTCCCAGGATATTCCAGTGCTCAAGGTCAACCCCAGAATGGGGAAATATTGTTCAAAGCACATCATACTTTTTTCCAAGTATTTGCATTAATTAGTTATAACTTTTCACTGATGTATGCTGCTTTAAAAATAAGACAAGCGGTCTTAAAAACTTTTCCTAGTTCATTAGTACATTAAATGGTTCTTCCCATGAAAACAGGAAGAAAAAAATAAATGAAAACAAAAGTCGCAGAATTTGGTCAATATACTCAACATATCAAGAATGAATTCCCATTCTAACATACACACTGGTTGCCCGTATACCAAGGCAAATTTAACTTCTTAATTTGAGCCTCTTCTGTTATTTGAGCCTGATAATTGTTTTCTAATAACTCATAGCTAGGAATACGGGATATTAAAATACTGTTTAAGTTCCATTTAAAAGTTTATATAGCAATTGACTAATAACAACTTAGTCCTTCATGAATGTCAAGAACGCCTGAATGTTTGAGATTGGCATGTTGCTCTTATAATGACTGTGAAATGTCTGGAATTGCATTTAGGCTTAAAAGTTTATTAAAAATTCTTGCAAAATCACATTAAGCCAAGTCTGTAATTGAAGTGGAGGGAGTGCAATTCCTGCAAAGAAGTGAGTGTAATTAAAACAAGGTAGTTGTGCCCATACCCACAGGGGAGTCATACATTTTAAAAGCCCTTAGGGAACTAGATTGCATGTATAGAATCCTGACTTACAAAGTCATAATTTTGAAATGCACATTGCCAATTTTGCAAATTAATAGCTGTAGCACTTTTTAAATATAGTGTCTCCTTCTATTAAAATGAAGTAAAAAGGATTTCTTTTTGTGCTAGGGTTTAGCAGGACCAGAAGGTAACCCAGGCCCTAAAGGTGTAAGAGTAAGTAAGCATTTTAAAGGATTATGGCATGCATGCCCTTCCCCCACAACACAATTTATCATGGGACTGGAGATATTTTATGCATATTTGATATTTCTGTACTTAATGAGTCATTCTGATTTGTACAGCTATTCAAAGACTGTGTTTCATTAATGCACATTGAAAGGTGTGTTTCATTTTCATCCTCACAGTTTATAATCTGTTCATATTAGTGTTCCACCTTTGTTTCGAATAGAAGTGTACATGTGCAACCACACATACTATAGGGGAAGGTTTACATATATGTGTGTGTGTGAACATCGATCCTCTTGTGTCTATAATATTCAAAAAGGTAGAATATGCTACCTTTTTGTTTGCAGAACTAAAGATATGCTTGGAAGATACTTTCCTGATTTTATCTGAGTGAAATGTTCCTCTGCCATCATAGATTGTGGAAGGTAACAACCAACTAGAACTTTACATTATTTTTTTTTTACTCTGACCCCCTAAATTCTTTTACTGGCATGGCCCCAAAAAATCTTTTCCAAGCTCAGCAACTGGCCCTCAAGATCCCTCATTCATATAAATGTGAAATCTCCTCTGAACCTGAAATCACAATGCAAAAATTGCTGTAAATTGGTATGTCTACCATCAAAAAGGGAAGGAATTTCATTTTACATTTTTAACAGCAATGTTTACAGAAGATGTAAGTACGCAGCCACATTGTCAGTTTTCCATTTCCATATGTAATGCTAAAAAGGTAGCTAATTCATTTTTTTTAATGAAAGTGGTTATTTTAGAGTCTAATGAGCTGCTGTTGAATACATCGACAGGCTGCTTTAGCTGTGATCATGATCTATCACATATTTAAGTGCAGCAATACACAAAATGTAGGTCAATGGCTGTTTTGTCTCTGAGATTTTGGTGCCCAGACTTGCTTTCTGAGTTTTTTAACTGCAGATGTTGAGAAGGGAACATGGGATTGACTGTTCTACCAGTTACTCTACACATCTTAATTGTGGATTAGTGAAATATTTGTGGCCACTTCCTAGAAATATAATTCTTCTTCTAAGTAAACATTTGCTTGTCACCCTAGTTATGACTGTATGGATTTTGGTTTCTTTCATATCTGTTTTTCAGAAGGATACAGCATATGCACATCTGAGAACAGTTGTCTTTAGCTGTGGTTTTTCATGTTTTGACAACACAAGCAAAGGCAACTTGACATTTCAATTTCATTCTTATCTTGATAGCATGTTTGAAACATTTGCCATGAAAAGACACAATTTGCAGCTATGCTAATGAAGAAAACAAACGTCAGGTCTCTAAAAGAGAATATGCTGATTGGGAGTGGATTAACTTAGTGAAGCCATTCAGTTTATGAACATTTTACAAGCATAAGGGCGAGCAAAGTGAGTGCGACTTCAGTGTTTGCATTAAGGCCATTTTTAGTGCTAGATCAGACTTGCAGATGATTGTGCAAAAATTACTAATAAAAGTTTTCATAAGCTCTCTTGCCCCATGAGCCTGTACTAGTCACTCATTTGGGAATTTATATTTAAAAAAATAATTTTATTGAGTTTGATGCTGTTTGTATGCATGTGAATTATGTTGGATTTTTATTATTAGCTGTTCTAATATAAGTTTCCCTAAGAACAGTTTCTCAATAGGTGACAATAAGCTGATCTGAACAAGTAAACACATTTTCAAAGTTTATAGTGGACAACCAGACGAACGGCTATTTAGTCTTTTGCTCTGTTCTCCTCACACAACGACACACAGCAATGGAGTTCTCTGAAACACATTCACAACTGGAACACAGTTAAATTGCATATAGTGTCTGCTTCTTTTCCCATCTATAAGTATAGCGAATGGTATGTGTTTTTGTACATATTTATTTTGTACGTATGGCACTGATGAAACAATTCTGTATTTGTTGGTTTCTCATGTTTGTCACTTTTTCAGGGTTTCATTGGACCACCAGGAGTGGCAGGGCTCCCTGGACTTGAAGGAGAAAGGGTAATTTTTGTGGAATATTTAACATACTTATGATAAAGAAGCACTATACTATGCCTTTTAAATGAGGCATGCTTTTCATAGTACTCTGGCCCATAAACACCAAAGCAAGGGGCAAGGCTAGATGTGGCATTAATTGCACTATTGTATTAAATGTGTGTATTTTTGGCATAGATATCAGCAAGATCAGGACCATTATGGGTAGTGGATATTTTCCCCTACCACTTTCCCTGTGAAACTCAAGACCCCCTCATCCACCTCCAACCCATAATTATACTATTTTTATCAGAAGGAGGAGATCTTGGACAGTAATGTTTTCAACATCATTTTTAATTTATTCCTCCGCATGTGTAAAGTAAGGTGAGTTTTATATGTAACTGCACTTGTGTGGCAGCTAATTTTTTGGCAGGAGGGGCTTCAAAGCTATGGCTGAGAGATGTTTGTTTGTTTTTGTTTTGTTTATATGCCAGCTTTCCTCTGGAGTGGGACCCAGGGCGGCCCAAAAAAGACCTGATAATAATATTTAAAACATAATTTTTAAAAATCACCATGTTAAAACTATAGCTATAAACACTATAATATTGTTTGGAAGCTTACAAAAGTTTAAAAATAAATAAAGCAGCCATTCCCCATAAGTGGGTTCCCAGGAAACAATTACCATTAAAAACCTGTTTGAACAAATAGATTTGCCTGATGGAAGTGTGGGCCTTTGCTATGAAGCTGGTATTCTTGCTACTGTCAAGAAGCTAATTTCTGGAAAAGACTCTCACAGATGTCTCTTCCCATAGCCATTTTGGTCTCACATTGTTCTTCTTACATTGACAACAGTGTCATTTACCTTGTTTAACTGTGGATGACCAATTGAGTTTTGTTTCTAAGCACACATGAGACCGTCAGTGTCAGTATCAGTTATCTCCACAGTCAATAATATTTAACAGTAACTTAGGGCAAATAAGACCAAGAGTTGTCAGGTTAAAAATGAAGTATCATTGAGGATTGAAACACCTCAGAAGTCCTATGAATGTTGTCACAAAGGCCAAAGGAGGGAAGCACCATCCAGGGCTCATTTTAAAAAATGAGAAATATGGGGAGGAATTCAGCTCAGCCAGAGACTTTCTGCCAGTTTTACTTCACTTGGTGATACAGTATCCTTATCAAACTTCTAGGATGCCGCTGGGAAAAATTCATATGTGCTGTATACATTAGATACAACAATCCCAAAAATTGGTGTGGTAACAGATAAGAGGGAAAAATACAGCTGAATAGGAATGAGACTATTAAGAGTAAACAGGAAACGACAAGAGACTTTAACTATAATTCAAAAATTATATTCTGCATAATTTCTCAGTGGAAGTTCCTTTGCTACTCCCTAAAGAATTTAAAATGATAATTGTCTGTGTTTTACTACCCTTGGTCCTTGGTTCCCACATGGCTAAGGCCATTTCCGCACTGCACTCTTGTAGCGCGATTATTCCACTTTCAACATCTTATGGAATCCTGGGGTTTTCAGTTTAGGGAGGGGCCGGATGGTCCCTCCATAAACTGCAAATCCCAGGATTCCATAGGATGTTGAAAGTGGAATAATCGCACTATAAGGCCCTTTTCGCACTGAGGCTTCTAGCGCAAGCGGGGGAGGCCGGCAAGCGCAAGAAGGCTCCTCCGGGAGGCTGCCGCTTCCCCCCTCTTCCTTCCGCAGGCGAAGGAACGAGCGGGGAAACGGCACCGAAGGAGGTTTGCCGCGCAAGCCGCCCTCCCCCCCCGTGCGAAGTGGGAGACCTCGAGCCGGATTCCCCCCCCGTGCGCGCGCGCGAAGTGGGTGGCGTCGCGCCGGATTCCCCCACACACGCGAAGTGGGCGGCGTCACGCTGGATTCCCCCTCCGCGCGCGCTGGATTCCCCCCGCGCGCGCGAAGCGGGCGTCGTCGCGTCCCCCCTGCGCGCGTGCGCGAAGCGGGCGTCGCGTCCGTCGCGCTAGCTCCCCACCCCGCTCCTTCCTTCCGCAGGGGCGGAGGGAAGGAAGCGCGACCTGGCCGGCTCCCGGAGGCTCCACACGAAAGGTAAGTGCGGGTGGGCGCCGGGAGCGTTGCGCGAGCGCGGGGTGATTTTCGCTTGGACGCAAAAATCAAAAAACCCGCACTCGCGCCGCTTCAGCCCCGTGAGCCGGGTGGAAGTGGGAGTGCGTCGTGCGGAACGACGCTCCCACTCCCGCGAGGCTCATGGGGCTGTCGCGCGAGCAAAGGCCCGTGCGAAAAGGGCCTAAGAGTGTAGTGCAGAAATGGCACAAGAAGGGGAGTGGCCTCTGCCTCCACTGATATCCCTCTAGACTATCTTAACATCTGAGATAAACTTGGGCCAGTGACTTCATGACTTTTCTTCTCCTGTATGATTTTTAAACCTCTTTGCTTTATGAAGAAGCCAGTGAAGCTTTAGATGCTTGCCCGATGTATTTTGTGCATTTTGGATAGCTAATAAAGATATAACAGTTTGGCGGATTTTGGATTTTGTTATATTTTGCTGCATGGCCAACATGGCTACTGAATGTGTGTTCTGTGACATTTTTCTTTTTCAGGGTATTCCAGGTTTACCTGGAAAAAGAGGTCTGAAGGGGAGACAGGTATGAGAGTTCACATATTCTTCACTTAACTGTTTTATTGGTTGACAGCAAAATCCATATATATATATATATATATATATATATATATATATATCATATACGTGCATATACGTACACACACACATATGCACTCTCTCTCTCACACACTCAAAAATAAGTGCCATTGAATTCAGAGTATATAGGCATAGCCTAAGTGTTCCTCTGTATATTCTGTCTGTAAATAAAAAAATGCTACTGTTTCTAAGATTTTATTTTACTGAATGGATGTAAAGGAGATTTCTTAGAGAGACATAGGAGGGGAAAAGAGTAAACAGCCACGTTGAATTTCAATTGCAGCAGCAGCAAGAGGTAGAGAATGGATGGACACACACAAAAAGGAAAAGATTTCTGTAGGTGCTATGAAACACTGTGTTGAAATGAGTCCAATGCATTTCTGATGTAAAACTTTTTCTCAGGTCTTTAAATTTTACAGAGTAGTGCCTCCTGTTGTCTCAAAGTACTACATCTAGTCAGGAAGAATGACACTTGGCTTGAAAGCAGTACATGTGAATAGGATCGAGGGGCCTTAGTAGTCCATAAGCAGTTTAATACAGCAGCCAAAAAAGGCAGCGTTGTTCTGGACTGAATCAACAGGAATATAGTGTCCTGATTGAGGGAAACAGTAGTGCTGTTCTATTCTGCTTTGGTCAGGGCTTACATGGAATAATCTATCCATTTCTGGGCACCACAATTCAAGAAGGATACTGATGAACTGGATTATGTCCAGAGGAGGGCAACCAAGATGATCAGAAGTCTGGAAACCAAGCTGAGGAATTACTTAGGGAGCTAGATATGATCAGCGTGGAGAAAAGAAAACTGAGAGATGGAGTGATACCCATCTTCAAATGTCTGAATGGATGTCATGTAGAAAATAGACTTGTTTTCTGCTTTTCCAGAGACTAGAACACAAACCTACAGATTCCAATTGCAAGGAAAGAGATTCCACCAAAACATTAGGAAGATTTTTTTTTTAATGTAAGAGCTGTTCATCAGTGGAATAGACTGCCTCAGAGCATGGTTAACCCTCCATCTGTGGGGGGCTTTAAACAGAGGTTGGATTGGCATCTAAAGCACTAAAGGAGTGCTTAAGTTGTCTATTCCTTAATTGCAGAGGGGGTTTGACTTGATGGCCCTTGTGGTCCCTCTCAGCTTTATGATTCTGTGATTCTAAGACTGACTGCCTTGTGCTGTAAGAGACAGCAAGCATGGGGAGCACACTGAGGCCCATTCTGCAGCACCCTCCCATCCCACCGTGGGGATGGGAGAAGGATGGGACTGTGACCACACTTCTGCATGATGTTGGTGCAGTCTTGTCCTTCTCCTGTCCCCAGGTGGCACAATTGCGGGTTAAATCATTGACAGGTTTTCCCTGTCAATGACCCATAATCATGTTACCATCTTGCACTTACCTGCCCTGTGGAAGGGCAGGAAGCATTATGGTAGCACTTCCTGCCCCAATGCAGCCTGGGAAAGTACCCAGCTGCACTGCAGAAGGAAGCGGGTGTCCATCGTGCTCCCTTCCAGAGGGAGCTGGTCCCATGGGAGGGAACATTGCTGTCATGCTCCCTTCCTGGCAGAGCTGTTGCTGGGATCACCACCAGACACCACCGTAAGAAGGTAAGCTGCAGAAAGGGCCTAAGTAATTAGGAAATTCTAGTCTGTCATGAAAGGTTTGAATCAGAATGGTGGTTTATTACTACCCTACCTGTGCTTACTTGATACAGTACATGTGCTTACTATGATGTTCATGTTATCAGCAAGTTTGGGGGATGGTCTGTACAACGTACACATGCACACACAACAAAACACATACAAACCTGGTTTCCAGTTTCTGTATATGGCTCTGAAAGCTGCACAGTGAAGGAATATGAAAAGAAAGAAATCCAACTCAGTGTGGAGGTGGAGAAGAGTTGTGTAGATACCATGGACTGCCAGAAATACAAATCAAAGGGTCTTAGAGCCAATCATGACTGAACTCTCACCAGAAGCAAAGATAACTGAATTGAGGCATTGTTCTTTGGATATATCATGAGATGATATGTCTCATTGTAAAAGGCAATAAATGCTTGGTAAAATGGAAAGCAACAGGAAAAGAGAAAGATCATTCTCCAGGTGGATTGATTCAATTAAGGAAGCCAAGTCCCTGAGTTTGCAAGACCTAAGCATGGCTGTTGATAACAGAGTGACTTTGAGGGCTCACATTTATAGGGTCACCATCAGTCAAAGTCAGCTGGATGGCAAGTAACAACAAATAACCTGGATGAACACACACATACCCACACACACCAGTGAAATTTCTGGGTAACACTTCACACTTCTGTTGAAATCTGCTGTGAAATTTTACAAAATAATAAATTTGCTAGCCTTTAAGGTACCACAGAACTCTGGTTTTGCTGTGACAGGCTAATAGAACTACACCTTTGGAAACTGCCACATATGACAGAATTCTGTAAAAAAGGTTTCTCTTGAAGAAGAGCTTGGGCCCTTTCTGCAGGGATTGCGCGAGCAGCCTCTGCTGAAAGGCTCTCCCTTCCCTGCTGCTTCAACTCTGCACGAGCTGCCTGCTCGTGCGAGAGCCCCACCTCTTCCTTCCCCAGTGCAGCCTGAGACCTTCCCAGGCTGCACTGGGGCAGGAAGCATGACCGGCCCAGCTCCGGAGGCTCCGCACGCCAGGTAAGTGCACATGGGGCCTGGAGCAATGCGCGATCGCACACCATTTTCGGCTTCAAGCCAAAAATGAAAAGGTGCTCAATCGGCCCATGCCGGCCTCTGGAGTGTCACACAGTTGTGAGTGCATCGTGCAGATCACTGCTCACAATTGCGCAATGCTCCAGGCCCTCTTTCACATGGGAAATGCCATGAGAAAAAGGCCTTGGTCTTTGAAACATGGTGACCTCTTTTCATTGAATAGTTACTGAACATATCACCCACCCCCATTAAGTAGGCATACAGCTTTGAAAATTATCTTGGCTCTATATTCTTTTATATTTTGCTACCATTTCAAAAGTGCTGCTTCTTTGAGAAAAATGGCTACTGTTAGCAGTGGCAGTTAATACTTAAAATAGCTTTGCTATAAATGAAATGGAACAAAATATTAGGTTGGTTAGCTTTACTGTTAAGAAAATTATAGCGTCTGGTCTAAAAACATTGACAAAATGCTGAATGTATACTATGTTTAAATAAATTATTCTGTTATCCAAAACATATGTAGTGAATTCCTTTTCCCCATTATGTATATTATATGAAACCTGGCAGGAACTGCTGTATTTTAAAGTTACTGCCAACTGGATTATACACAATATGCAGAATTTTACAAACTTTATAACCAGCTAGAGGAATAAATTCTGTGAAGGCTTTCTTGTAGCTAGCAGTCAGCATGATGTAGGATACTTCATAAATTTTATTAACAGTTTTCCAGTGTAACTTGCAGTAATGGCGAGAACAATCAATCATAGTTCCTAGTAAAATATTAATAGACTTCCTCTTTGAAAGGTTCTACAGTAACATGACAAATGGTATTATTCAACGCCAATAATGGTTGTACCACCTAAACAATTGTAGTGGTACCTGAAATGTAATGAGAAATATTTATGCCAGGGGGAAGGGAAAAATCTTTTTAGGGAAATTTTAGGCTGAGATCCTTTAAAAAAATGAGGAATCCCAAGAGCTTAACTATACCCAATAGAATCTGTTTTGTTCCCCCTTTCAACAACAGACTCTACCTACCACACACCATACTGTATTGCAAACTACTTTTGAAACTCCCTCAATTTCAAAAAGAAAATGACTGTGTGACATAGGAGGCAATTGTTCAAGAGCTGTTCAGTTCTTTCAGTCTTTCAGTTTGTTTTGTAGAATTACTGTTTTCTGAAAAGTTCTGGATTTAAAACTTGCCTTGTGCACTATTTTAGAATCAGACACATATGTATGTGTCAGATTACAGACTGCTGTATTAGATTGCTGTATCAGATTACAGGTTCACCTAGCATAGTACTTGTCTACTTTAGTTCTTCACCTATTTTGAAGTCCAGCTCTCACAGCAGGATTCTGGGAGTTGAACTCTAAAACTTTTGGAGAACCAGCATTGAGAAGGATTGTTGTAGTACTACAGAATTGTGCCTTTAACAAAGCCAAGTTAACATAGGAAATGGCATTTCGTGGTAAATATGCGTTGGTGTCTGTTACTGCAGTAGCCTCCTTGGCCTGTGCTGAGATAGGCATTGATTGACTTCCCTAAGAGTCACGCTCCATCCCAATTCCTATCATGGTGCTCCTTCATACATTGCTACCCATCATCTGCTTGCTGTTCCCCACAGTTGCATTTCACAGCAAGGGCAGGAGATGTCACTCCTTCAGTCCTTGGAGATCCTTCTGGCTGGTACTTTTGCTGTGAAAGCACTTCGCACTGCAGAGCTGCAGCCAGGAGCTTCTAGCCTTCACCTGCAGAAAGTTGAATAAAATCCTGCTGTGCTCTGCTAATGAACATTTATGCCTGGTTTATATGCACATGTTGGTTGCTTGATTTCACTACACTTGGGTGTCCATTTGACAGGAAGGAGCTGAATATATGGACTGGATTCCGTTGTAAAGCATTTTGTGTAGGACAATATGAATATTATATTGTTGTGTTATAGGCTACTTCACAAAACATAAAATCACTGGAAGATACATGTGTATGTTAACTAAGCTGTTAGAACAGAAAAACCAATAGTCCTAAATTCACAATTTTTAAAAGATTTCAAGGTACCTAGTTTTGTCCAGCTATCTTTCAGCACAAAATAGTTAAATATACACTTGGGTATGTTGTGATTTCTAACTAAACTGTTGTTGTTTTAATCAGGGTTTGCAGGGTGATTTTGGAAACAGAGGGCCACCTGGTCCTGATGGAACTCCAGTAAGTACGCTATCATGTGCTCAGTCGCCTGTTAATGCATTATCATACAAATCACTGCAAGGTTGCAAGTGGAGGATTTTCTGATCTTTAATTAGATTATTTATTAGTCAGTCTTATGCTGGATTTATGCAGCTGTCCTGGAGTGATCCCTTGCTGACAGCCACCAGTCCAGTAAGCAGGCTTGCAGGTAGCAGAGTCAGTCTTAATGGTGCAACAAAAAAAAGAAACAATCCAATACTATCTGATGCCTTTCGCTCAACCTCTCGCTTAGTCCCATAGCATTCAACCGTCTGGGAGGTGGAAAGTTACTCTGCTTTACTCTTAAGGTATATGAATGCTTTACAATTCTATTTATAAGCACATTTATTTCACAATAATCTCTCAATATCCAGGCTGGCCATTGGAAAAGACAATAATGCTGGGAAAAGTTGAAGATAATGAGAAGGGAGGTAGACTGTATTACACGTAGATTCATTCAATAAATCAAGCCGTAGATTCAAGTTTTCAGGATCTGAGCCAGATAGTTAATAATAGGATCTCTTGGAGGTACCTCATTTATAGGATTGTGGGTTTAACTGGTGGTACATAACAACAACAATCCAGATGTATTCATCATCCTTAATATTTATTAATTTAATTTAACTGATATGCTACCTTTTTTCCAGAGTGGGACCCAAGGACATTCACAAATAGAATCAGCTAAAATGTAACAAAAAATTTAAAATGCTGTGTATGCTTGGCACTGCAAGAGAGGCATGTATGGAACTATCCTTGTGCCATTTGCAGAATAATGCCATCCACTGTTCTTGGTTTTGGACAGTATACTCTCCTTTGGGCTCTATGCGTATGCTGTCATGTGTGCTTTTGCACTAGAGGTGCACATGTACACAGATAGAAACAGAGGGACACTAATTATGCACTCTGCCCTGATTAACACTGCAAAGCAAATATTTGACTAGAGAATAAAATAAGAGAAAAACATGACCTTTTAAATGTTGATATTAGAAACCAATAAAGTGTTTGCTTCAGGGTGTGAAAATAAGGGCTCACCAACCCTTTAACATAGAATTAACATAGATTTAACTGCTTTGCGTTCTATAACTGAGCAATAGCATTTCTAGTACTTGTATGTGAGCCCCATAACCTTATATGTAGTGGGCTATTACATATTATATCAGTTAATGATAAAAATATACTTTCCATCCTTATAATAAGGGGTTAAAGGCAGCCGTAAATCCTCTAGTGAGATGTAAATATTCAGCTACTTCATCTTTTTCTTTTAAGTGAGGATGAATAATTTCCACAGTGTTCTCCGGAGTGTGAAGAAAATCAATATTTCTCTGTGGTTGTTCCCTGATGTTCATGCATCCCAAAATGTTTCAGGAGATTCTGTGCAGAAATAATTTTTTTTTGCATGATTTTTTTTCATAGAAACAGTGTTTTGAGAGAGAAGTATGTGAGTTTTTTTCTGTGCAAAAACAGCAATATTTCACACTCATGCACAAAATTTTTTCACAAAACAACAGTTGCACAAAAAAGAGCAATCTTGAAAAAAGGGGTGTTTTTTGTGTGTGCAGGAAGACAGCAAATTTGAACAAAATGTGACTATTTTTGTACAAGATAGTTGTTTTCTTGCACAGCAACAGCAATCTTGCACAAAGGAACTTCATGGCTATCTTGAAACAGTGGTTTTGTTTGTGGGGAAAAAAAAGGATTTTGCACAAAAACCGCAATGGTCATGCAAGGAACCCATGTGTATTTCTGTGTTGAATAATTTCCTAGAAATTTTTGGGATGCATGAATGCCAGGCAAAATTGTACAAAATCCTAATTGTGTTATTCTTTCCACCGTGTTTCCCTTATGTTGTGGAACATTGTGGAACAAGTAATGGCAAATATGCTTTCTGTCCCTAATCCTTTCCACATAATGGTCTTGACTTAGACTCACATAGTCTTGATTCAACAGCTTTGATGGAAGTTTTAACAGCTCAATTGCCATGTAAATTGGGATGGGCAAAGTGTACTCCTCAAGCTGCATGCAGACCCTGGGCTCCACTTTGTATAGCCCCTGAAGTCCCACAGTCCCTTAAACTTCCTTAGCACTTGCAAAAGAATTTATAAATATTTGGTGTAATTTGAGGATAATGTTGCACTAAAGTCATGCAGAAAACTCCTCAACCACATGAAAATATACAAAAATATCTCCACCAACCTCCCATGATCATTCCAGAATCCCATAAAACATCAAACACATGAACTGTGAAATTTGACATAATTATGGTCACCAATAGAGATGGTTTTTTAAAAAGATCAGATAAATACATGGAATACAAAGTAATGTAGCGATTAATAATGATTAATGATAACTGTATTCAGGAGCAAAGGTGGTATGCCAATGAATACTAGTTACTTGGAACAGCAATCTCTAAACCTGAAATAATTTAGAACATTGATTTGAAAGCAAAGAATAAAAGTAGTACAGGAGAGTAAAAAGCCAATTTCTTGCAAAACAATCAGTGCTCCAAATCCTGTTGAAATAAAACAACACCTGCTGATGAAAAGATAACAAAGAAGGAGCCAGTCCAGGGCATTTCAGAAAGCAGCCATGGAACATATCTGTGATGCTAGTAGGATACAGAGAACTGATTACCCTAAAGATCTTAGAGATCAGACTACGGCCCTTTTCTCACGGCATTTGCCATGCGAAAGGGCCTCCGGAGCATTGCATGATTGCAAGGAGCGTTTCAGATGACATCCTCACAATCGTGCAACACTGCCAGGACCAGCAGGCGCCAATCACGCACTATTTCATTTTCGACTTATAGCCAAAAATGGTGCACGATCACGCATCACTCCAGGGCTCTGCGCGCACCTACCGCGCATGTGTATGGCGCTCGCGCTTCTTCCCCAGCGCAGCCTGGGAAAATGCCCAGCTGCGCTGTGGAAGGAAGAGGCAGAGCCCTCATGTTGCCGGCTGGCCAGCAGGCAACAGCTGCAGAGCTGAAGCAGCAGGGACACTAGAGCCTTTCACAAGAGGCTGCTCGTGTGATCCCCGCACCCCAGTGCCAAGAAAAAGTAAGTTGCGGAAAGGACCTAGGTCACATAAAGGATATGGTTCTTCCTGGACTCAAGCTGTTCATGGTATTATAAGTCACACTAGTTTTAATTGTGCAAATGCACTCCTAGCCACTGACAAAACCTGAACATCCAGGTTCAAGGATGAGTCCAGCAGTACACACAAACTGTGAATTTGTGTTTTCAGTGGGAGCGTAACCCATCCAGCACAGATTGAATCCCTATTCCCTACTCTGCCTTCTGACTGACCAAGAGCACTCTGTCTTGTCTAGATTAAGCTTCAATTTGTTTGCCCTCATCCAGTTCATTACTGTCAATAGGTACCGTCTCTCTTGGATTGAGGTGTAAAAGAGAAAATTATTGAGATGTCATCAGGACCTCCTGTCCTATAAGGTTTCCCATAGACTTCTCTGATAAACAGGATACTGGGCTTTGGATGTAATCTAGTACATCGCTCTTCATGCCTTATGCAGAACTACTGAGCCGGTGGGTCTCAGCTTTTGGTCCTGCAGATCTTAGCCTCTGGTCCTCCAAATCAATTCCTATGACCTCTTATTGTTGGCTATGGTGTACGGAGCTTCAAAGGGTGGGAGAGGACCAAAAGCTGAAAAGCTCAGGAACTTGCAACATGTTACTTACTGTACTCATCCTTGTCTGAACCCTTTATTCAGAAATACAGTTTTCCAAATATTTTTGTTTATTTGATGGAACAGACAAATACAATAACAGCAACAAAACATGAGAGTTATTTTCAATTTGCTATTTTTTCCAAAGGGAACTGTTGGTGGTGTTGGCCCTCCTGGATTTCCTGGACTTAGAGTGAGTATAAATTCTTCATTTCTTTTTCAAAATTCATGTGTGTTTTTTTTTGTATATTTTATAAAGCTGCAAGTGTATTCTGCTAAGAATAGAGAATACTGTAAGGATAATGATTTATCTAAACCATTATGGAGGCATCTTCTTCTTGAAAATGCATATTACATCAGATTGGATTCATAGGAACTGAAGAAATGTATTGTTTTAATAAGGATTGAGGAAACAGATTAAGCATAACACACCATTCTGAGGCAAAGCAAATGATATTTTCATCCCTGCAATTCATGATGTACAGTAACAAACTCTGATCAAGTTATTTTGTTACATGAGGCAGAAAAAAAGTCGCACAAGCACCTCCTTCCGCACCTCTCAGTAAAAACACAGTATACCTCAGTTATCAGAGTAGATGTGTTCTTGGACTTTACTTCTTTAACACAAACGTTGGCACCAGGGGTAGAAATAACATCGAAAGAATAGGGGTAGGTTCCTACACCACACACACACAAAAACCCAGTTCACACTTACATTCAGCAAACATAAACTGAAACATTTTGAATGTTCTAGAGGCCACTTGAAAGCTTCTTTCAAAATGCATCCTGGGATAATTTTTTTTCTTTTCAACAGCCTATACTTTTCTTGTGATTTCCATTTTGGTGGCAAAACAGAGATCTGTGCCTTTTCAATATGCCCTGGGATCTGGTTAAGCGACCTGATGAGCTTTTTCGTTTTTCCTCTCTGTTTTGCTCTTCACATATGCTCATTAAGTGATTCTGGAGGCAACTGTTTACCTTGCCTGTTGTGCAGAAGCACACACAGCTACAGTAGAGTCACCTATAGTAGAATCCCATGCTGTTGCAACTCAGCATGGAAAGGCTTACGCCTCCTTCACCATCCTCCTAACGTGAATGCTGGGAAGCAAAAAAACCTTCCAGATAGACAGAAGATAAGGAAAGGGAGGGGCTGGGCTGGGCTTCCATAAAAAGACCTTGTAAAAAGGTGTTTCTTTGGCAGCAGCTTTGTTTGCCTACCCAGTCAACTTTTAACTGTGAATTTTATATCAGTGCATTTTAAATGGTGCTGTGTGTTTGTATTTCAATCTATGTTGTACCCCCCTTGAGCCTTGGGTAGAGGCAGATAAGATGTTGTTGCTGTTGTTGGTATTGTTATTACCATATTTACTGGCATATAAGATTCACTTTTTTCTTCCCAAAATACCCCTTAAAAATGGGGTGCATCTTATACGCTGGTTGCTCATTGGAAGCCCTTCTTTCACCCTTCCTTCTGAGGCTAAATGCATATGAAAAGGGAGCAAGTGAAAGGAGGACTCCCTTGAGGCTCTGCCCCCAGATCTTCTCCTGTCTTTTCCAGGCATTTTTTTTTATGCCCAGGGAAGGCAGAGAGGGCTCTGGGCAAGCATGGTGCTGGCTCTGCCCCTGGACCCTCTCCTCTCTTTTCTAGGTGGGGGAAGCCTTGCTGCCATAGTAAAAAAGTTTTTCCCAGAAAATGACCATCAAAAATGGGGTGCGTCTTATATGCTGGTGCATCTTATACACCGGCAAATATAGTATTATTAGTTAACTGAGGTGTGCCTGCAACAGTTTAGATAAATACCAATTTCCTGATCATCTGCTTTATTTTCCCTAATGGTGGGCAATCCCTGTGCAGCAATCATAGGCACAGAAGAAGGCACATCGTAAATGAAATAGAGTTGTTGTTGTGCTGTGATATTTTTGTATTCTTAGTCCTGTGGATGGCATTACTCTTCCTCCTCTTTCTCCTTCACCTCCTCCTCCGCTTCTAGATTATTTTTGCATATAGTCTTCCACGTATTAAAGATTACTTGATACTTTGCCTTTCTCTTACCATCATCTGTTTTTCCTCCAGTTCAAGCTTATAAGTAGCGAGGTGAGGATGAAAAGAAATGACAGAAAAAAAGGAGACAGAAAGCAACAAACTATGCCTAGACAATAGTAAAGTTTAAATGAGTAGAAAAGTAGGTCATACTGCAACTGAACATATCCATCTTCATTAAGTAATTTTGTAAAACACACTGTGGAAGCAAGAAGTATCTCATGTTGAAATGGACTAGATAGAGAAACCCTTTTTCCCATATGTAAGATGCAATCTCACTGCTTGTGCAACAGAACTTTCCTTTCTCCTCCTCTCCCTGCATTCTCCCCATGTCTCCCTCAAACCTCATCTGGAGGGCCTCCTCTATTCTGATAGAAACTAATCTGCCACTGACAGGCACTAATTGGATGTAAACCTTAAGTACTTCCCCTGTTTTACTTAGTATCATAGTTCACCTTAGTCACCTCGGCAGGCACACTGAGAGGGCCATAATCATTGCCCAAGGCTTCTGCATCACCTGGCAGTGGCTGGAGGCATACACAGCCAAAAAAAGCTGCTGGTCTGGCTCCTGGACATTTTGGCTACAAATCTTCTCAGTTCTCTCTGGATGCAAAAGTTCTTGTATTGTGGTTCATTTGGGAAAGATTATAAACAACAGTGCTACATGCAATATGGGTTGTATGATAATGAAGTTTTCTGGATCAGATAATCTCACTTTTTATGTATGAGATCCTAAACCATTTGGGATTGATAGCAAAAGTAGCTGAATATTTGTTGTGCCTTTACTCGTGTACCTGTGGCCATGTACTCTGAAACATACTCATGCTTAGAAAAAAGATAAAATATTTTGCAAAAATATTCCATTTTTGTTTGATTTTTGCAAGCATGTTCAGATTTTGGCAAAGCTCCTTACAAATTAAAGGCAATTTCTTTTCTTACTTTGTGAGGAGTGAATTTTCAGGCACAGTTGTGGTTGTGTGTTTTTTTTAGTCATCATATTACATGATGTGCGTTTCAATGCAATGATTTTGATTCTTTACAGCATTCTTCTATTTTGCTTCCTAAAACAGAAATTTTAATGTGTTTCTCTTGGATGTTGCTGAGTAGCAAGTAGTGCAAGTGGAAAATATTCCTTCCCTGCTGTGGAAGTCTATCTCTATTTGGTGCTTATAGAAAACCTTAATTTCCATCCAAGTTCACGTGCAAGTCTAAATCAACACACAGAGGGCCTACATTATTTCTCTTTCTTTATTAGAGCTGGAATAGTTTCAGCTGGCCTTTGGATAAGCACAGTCTTTGCCATATGCATATTTCCATAACATCAACATTGGGCTGACGGTTTCTAGACAAAAGTACATTAAGCCATTTGCCAGTTCAGTGCTTACAGATTGTGGCTGAGATTCGAAGCACACTTGCTTGGAAGCTATTTCCAGTGAAATCAGTGTCGCTTAGTTCCAATTAAGTATGGTTTAAATCAAATCCCAGTATTCTACTGTAAAAAAAAAAATCTAAACAACTGGAAAGAAACCAAGGGAAACGTTGCCAGAAAATACTACGACTAATGGTATAGTGGCTGCTTTTGAAGTTTGTGGAAATAAATGTTGTGAAGGAACATGTGTACATTTAAATGAAAGGGGCAATTACATATTTTGCAATCAAAAAGCTATCTACTCAGATCTTGATATAACAGGACCTCTAAGAACAGCTGACAAATGTGGGCTCTACAGTCTTTTTTTATGGGAATATTTGATGCCAGCTTGATCCAATGCTATTTTGAGCAATTTGAACCCTTTTACACAGTAGCACTCCTGTGTCTGTACTTACACACAGATCAGTTGCTACTAGCCTTTGTGCTAGTTTCGTTTTGTTTGCTTTGGTGATCATTCATTGTTAATATACAAATCTGCAAATTCAGCATAGCCATTAAAGAACGAGTAGGAAAAATCTTTTCCACCTGAAATAATTGGGAAGTACACATGTAGGTGATTTTTAAAGCATCAAAGAGCATTTCAGACAAATCAGTTCTGTATCTCAGAAGGGTATTGTTAAACACTTAAGTGAAGACGATTAGAGGTTTTTTAAAAAAGGAGAACTTCTGGAATTATAGACTTAATATTACTGGCACTTTCTGGTCCCAGTGTGGAAGATGGGCATCTAGCCCTATCCATCTACTTTGGAATACTCTGGCCTCTGTATTTGATAAGTGATACCTTGAGGACAGCTCACTTTATTCCAGAGTAGCTGAAGAAGGCAGAGGCTTGAAACATCCTTCCGTAATACCGAAATATTTTGTTAATCACAGAAGAGTGTGTGTGTGCACGAGCATGTGCGTGTAACTGGAGAGGTTGATTTATTGACCCACCTACTTGTAGTCTAAAATAGTACAGTCTTAATAAGCTTGTATCACAGGAAGGAGGGAGAGAAAGAGCGTTAAGCTTTAATTGAAAAAGCCCCCTTTTGAACTTCATGTGTTAGACAACTACCAGCCTATCTCTAGCAGTTTCTGTGCCTTAATGCTGTCTTGTCTCAATTACTATAATATGTGCAAGGTTGTTAATAACAGGTTCTGTTGGAGGTATCTTATTTAATAGTGTCACCATAAGTTGAAGCCAGCTTGACCTCATATTGCAACATCTTTCCACATGGTTCCCCTTGAAAAGTGTTTAGATGCTGTAACAAGACCACAGTGTGCCAGGAAAACTGGTCATTCATGTGTTTTATTAAGCATGTGACACTAGTCTTCATCCAATTTCTTCAGCTCTCAGCTTGTTTCCAAGCCTAATTCAAGATGCCTGTAAAGATGCTTGTGGCCATGATACAAGAAAGACTGTCTTCATTCTGTATGCACCTGCCTATAATCTGTTATGATCAGAGACCCCGCTATACATCATACCTTCTAGAATAATTAGGTTGGTGGGTACGCAGGATAGAGCCCCTTTAGTATATCATCTTAGAGAGGACATTGATATAGTCTTGGTTCCTGTCTGTTCAGTGTTGAGGGATACTTTTCAATTTGTGCAGCCTGAGGATGTAGACAGGATCCCTGGAGAGGTGAGAGCCACCACATGTGTGCTAGAAATGTGCCATTTCTGGCTTATCAAACAGTCCAGAGGGGAACTGGCTGAGTGGGTAAAAGGAGTAGTCAGTGCCATCTTACAATAAGGCAACATTCCACCTTGCCTAAAAGAGGCAGTTGTAAGGACTTTGTTGAAAAACCATCTCTGCCTCCTTTTATAATGGATTATTATTGACTGGTATCCAACTTACCATTTTTGTGCAAGGTATTGGAGCATGTGATAGCCTCCCAAAGAGAGGCCTTCCTGAATGAAGTGGATTATTTAGATCCATCTCAGTCTGATTTCAGGCCTGGCTATGGGAGAGAGACAGCTTTGGTCATCTTGCTAGATGATCTACACAAGGAACTGGACAGCAACAATGTATCTCTTGGTTCTGCTGGAGCTCTCAATGGTTTTTGATGCCATGGTATCCTTCTGGGCAGACTTGCTGGGATGGACATGGAGGCACTGTTTTACAGTGATTGCATTCCTTCCTGGAGGAGTGAACTCAGAAGATGGTGCTGAAGGACTCCTGTTCAACCCCTTGACCACTGACCTTTGGGGTCCCCCAAGGTCCTGTTTTGTTTCCCATGCTATTTAACATATACTTGAAACCGTTGAGAGAGGTTGTCCGGAGTTTGGGGGTGAAGTGCCATCAATATGCAACTAACACCCAGCTTTTTCCCACCTAAGCATTGTGTAGGATTAGTCCTACTCAGGTCATCAGGCAAGACTCTGTTCCATCTACTACCACTGTCAGAAGTTTAGCTGAGGGATATACATGGCTTTGTCCATGATAGTACACAGATTTCACCTAGTTATTCTATTTCTATGTCATCCTGTAATGTCAACTCTCTGGCCAGTATGAATGTAAATCATAAAAATAACAGTGAAACAAGCATTTGCAATGTAAAAACAGCAAAATGGAGATAAATCCATAAAATCCTTCAAGTGGGATCAAATGCGTGATTCATAGCAATGTCTAGATCACCTTCTAAGATTCTAGGGCTCATTCTTGGGTTGTTTTTTAAAACTAGAAATCTAGCCTTAGTTGCTGTACTGTCTAAAACCTGTAAGATTTACATTTAAGAAAGCTATGAGAAGCAATGTGGTATGGTAGCTTGAACGTCAGACTATGACATTGGAGACCAGGGTTTGAATCCTTGCTCAGCCATGGAAACCCATTGGGTGACTTTAGACATGTCACACATTCTCAGCCCTAGAAAACATTGTAATAGGTTTGGCTTAGGATCGCCATAAATTGGAAATGGCTTGAAGGCACTCAACAACAACAGTGTGTGATTGTGAAATCTGGACAGTGAAGAAAGTTGATAGGAAGAAAATAAACTCATGTGATGCTGGAGAAGAGTTCTATGGATACTCTAGACTGTTAAGAAGACAAATGAATGGGTACTAGAGCAAATCAAGACTGAACTCTGCCTAGAAGCCAAGATGACTAAACTGAGACTGTTGTACTTTGACCATATCATGAGAAGAGATGACTTATTAGAAAAGACAATAATGCTTGGTAAGCTAGAAGGCAGCAGGAAAAGAGGAAGACCTCATTACAGATGGATAGACTCAATCGAGGAAGACACATCCCTGAATCTACAAGACCTAAGCAGGGCAGTTGATGATAGGGTGACTTGGAGATCTCTCATCCATCAGGTTGTTGTAAGTCAAAGTTGACTTGATGCCATTTAACAACAAATCATAGTTGATCAGATCTGTTACAGTATTTGAATACATTCTAATGTTAAGAAGAACTGTCTATACAACTTCTCTTCTTTCTGCATGATCCTGAATCTTAATTTAAGAATGTCACTTACTATGATATCAAAAGTTCCATGATGGGATTACTGCAGTTTAAAAAAAAATTAACCTTTGTCTGTGAATGGGAAGGAGTGAGTGAGAAGATCTTTACTGGGCTGTAGTGCTGAGGTAGGGGTTCAACTCTTTCACACTGTACTGTTTTTCCAGACAAGCTACCCTCTTCTCTTCTAGGAAATATTATGTAGGGGTGAGGTTAGCCACTTATTTCTTTAGTTCCATTTTAGTGCAATCCTGATAAGATATCTACCACACCACTTCTATTAAACTTCTAAAAACACTGTGGACCTTTCTGCACTACACTGTTATAGTGCTAATATTCCACTTTCAACATCCTATGGAATCCTGGGGTTTTCAGTTTAGGGAGGAGAATTTAGAATTCTCAGCCAGAGAGCACTTCGGCCTAAGTAAACTACAAACCCCAGAATTCCATAGAATGTTGAAAGTAGAATAATAGCACTATAACAGTGTAGTGCAGAAAGGCCCTGTATCTGTGGATGGATTTTCCACTATCTATATTCTATATTCATCTTCATTCAGGGCCTACTTCTTTGCAGTCTACAGGTACAATTCCAAATGTGAATTTTGTTCTCTTTCCGCCCTCTATTTATTTATTTTTTTATCTATTATTTCTGCAGGTAGAGGTAGACAGTTTGATGTACTGACAGTGTGCTTACAGGACTTGCAGTGCTCCTGACAAAAAGATGATGACTATCAATTCATACATCATGGTTAAAATGTTATGCATGTGTGTGATAAATATTTTATTTAAAAAATGTAGAAAAAGATACATTTCAGCATAAAATGTCCACTTCAGTCACAAGTACAAATAAGAATGTGCTAAAATGCTGGGTTTATAAACATCAGGAAGAAAAGGAGTAATCAGTCACGATATGTATGGAGTAATCAATTAAAACCTGCTGATAAACATCATAGTTTGTTTTAATATCTCCTTTAGATTGATGCCAGGTTTCAGTTGAACAGTAAACATTACCTTCTTTTATATTTTGGAGGCTACATTTTTTACCTAACCTTAAAGTAGAGAATGAAGATACTGAAATAGTTTGAGATTTTCTATACTTCGACTCAGTCATTAATCAGAATGGAGACTTCAGCCAACAAATCAGAAAGACTAGGGCCCTTTCCACACCGTAGCTTTTTCCGGCGCTGGGGTGCGGGGATCACGTGAGCAGCCTCTGGTGAGAGGCTTTCGTGTCCCTGCTGCTTCAGCTCCACACGAGTTGCCTGCTCGTGCGAGAGCCCCGACTCTTCCTTCTGCAGTGTAGCTTGGGAGTTTCCCAGGCTACGCTGGGGCAAGAAGCGTGACCGGCGCAGCTCCGGAGGCTCCACACACCAGGTAAGTGTGCGCGGGACCTGGGAGCAATGCGCAATTGTGCACCATTTTCGGCTTCCAGCTGAAAATGGAAAGGTGCGCAATCGGCACCTGCCAGCCCCTGGAGCATCGTGCAATTGTGAGTGCATTGTACAGATCGCTCCTCACAATTGCTCGACTCTCCAGGCACCCTTTCACATGGCAAATGCCATGCAGAAAGGGCCTAGGACTTCCTGAAGCTATGAAGAAATTAGACAAGATCCTGAAGTGTAAAGAAATATCATTGAATACTAAGGTTAAGATTGTCCACAATATTTTATTTCCCATTTCTGTGTACGGTTGTGAAAGATGGATAGTAAAAAAAGCTGACAGGAAGAAAACTTGATAATAGAACAACTTGTAAGTCTCTTATTCATAGGTTTGCCAAAAGTAGAAATTGACTTGACAGCAGTTAACAAAACTTTACTGAGGTTACTTTGTTGTTGTTTGCCTTCAAGTTATTTCCAACTTATGGCAACCCTAACACAAACCTATCATGAGGTTTTCTGGAGCTGAGAGTGTGTGATGCACCTAAGGTTACCAAGTAGGTTTCCAGAGCTGAGCAGGGAATTGAACTCTTGTTTCCAGGGTTATAGTCCAAAGCTCAAATCACTGCACCACTTTGCCAACATCTTTTCCCTGACATATTCATAGGCTTTCCCTCTATGAGCTGGCCCAAGTTTTATTCTGAATATAAGCAAAATGTTGAATATTGTAAAGAGAATTCTTCCAATCTCTCAAATAGAGAATGACTTATATCCCAAACACTCCATTTTGCCCTTGATTGCACATTCACTGTTTTCTTCAACATAGATTGAACAATCCTATGTCCAACATGTGTTACCATACAGGCGAGACTTCACAAAATGTCTTAAGGTACTTAATGCTGATGTTAATATTAACTAATGTTACTGGGGCAATACAGAAAGTGTTATCCTTGATGTGAACTATGACTATGGATTTTTGGGGCTTCCTCTAAGAAAGCTGTTGTTCTTACGTGTCTCCAAGTTGAATTCAACTTGTGGCAAATTAACCATAAGGTTTTCTTGGCAAGATTTATTCAGAGGAGGTTTTCTTTTGCCTTCCTTTAAAGCTGTGAGAGTGGGACCTACCCAGGGTCATTCAGTGGGTTTCTATGGCTGAGCAGGAATTTGAACCCTAGAACCTGAGAGTCCTGGTCCAGTCTTATACTACCAGTTACAAATAGCATTTTCAAAACAGGCAGCCCTTTAATATATTTCCTTCTTCTAATATTTGGCACTGGTAACCTTTAACCATTATCCTGTACCACTTTTAGTATACTTCACTTTGATTCTTTAAGTGGTGGTTAGCTCTAAACACTCAGACACTCTTCTGAAACATTCTTTTTTTGTTTGTATATTTATATTATTTGTTAAATTTATATACCACCTTTCTCCCAAGATTCTTTGCAACTTGCCTTTTAACCACCATTATACACACAGGACTACTCTTCAGTTATTTATCTCTTTTCATAAATTCCTTATCCCATCCTTGCTTCTAGTTGCCCATTATAGATTCTAAATTCCTGATCTGAAAAAGGAAGACTACTTTATACATT
Organism: Ctenosaura bakeri; assembly: GCA_948474755.1. Classification (NCBI taxonomy): domain Eukaryota; kingdom Metazoa; phylum Chordata; class Lepidosauria; order Squamata; family Iguanidae; genus Ctenosaura; species Ctenosaura bakeri. The sequence continues at coordinate 18,561 of CAOLHI010003569.1, read as the reverse complement.
TGGCTGTTGCCATTTTACTTTGTACTGGCTGTAGCATTTTTTGACTCACTTTTTTGCTTGTATTCTTTTCTGCCATTATAAGAAAGATATAATTAATGAACAGGATTTTATAACCATCAATACAGTATCTTCCAGTAAGAGTTCACACATACAATGACAAGTAGTGGTGTGAACAGATTTTCCACTGCTAAACCACATTTATGTGAAGAATATTTCCTCTTGAAACAAAATGTTACATTGTGAGCATGCTGCTGTCAACCTATCAGTGTCCTCTCTTGAAACACCATAGCAATTAATCAACTGGTGATTTGCTTTTAAATCCTATGAAACCAGGTCCTGCTCATTCATTTTCCACACTGATGTATAATGATCAGCATCAAAATTCTCTGTAGGCATTGCATTCAGGAATTCAAGCTGATGTAACCCATCTAGTAGTTGCTTAGTGTTTTGCAAATGAGCTGGAAAACTATTAACCATGGGGTTAATATGGTTACAATTAGCCAGATGAAACAATCTCATGGACCATGACAACCAAAAAGAATAGGTCATTCAGTTTCTCAGCATCTGTGATATTTATTACATGTTCTTCAAGTTTGTTTGTTTCCAGCAAGAAATATGTAATTAAGTAGCAAGAATTATTATAATCTAACAGCTGCTGTAGTGGGTTTTTTAAAAATATATATTATTTATTAAATTATTCCATCCTATAGTTGAAGCTCTCAGCAGGGGGTACATTGAGTAAATAATTGGTATATTACAGTGTTCAATCTAGTGTATCAGTAATTAAGTCTTATGAGAAGATAATTGAAGTATGGAACAAGTATGATGAAAGACAAAGTTATATATGAAACTGAAGTTGTTAAATCCAGTTGTACATTCTGGAAAGGCAGATCAAATCTCCTAGATATAACATAACTAGGTAAACTATGGAGAACAGTGTATACAGTGGACTGTTCCAGGAACCTTGCAAATAAGAAGTAGAGTGAATGCTCACATCTCATAATACTGAACACTAAACCATAATACCATAATACTAAATGGTGGCAACATGCACACAGATGCTTGAGCTTGTTCGCACACATGTCACCACCATTTTAGATAAAGGATACAATGCAGTCACAGTCACTCAAGCTCACAAATTCAGAAAATATGCATAAGGAAGACCCACTGTATGAGGCATGCTTATTGCTTTATCCACAATCCATTTAAATCAAAAATAACCAATGTACAGCCTGTGGGCTACATATGGCTTATTTTTGTAGGCAGTGTGTCCTAACTGCTCGAGAAAAATGTTCATTAAAAAGGGTGGGGGGCAAACTATGCCATGGAAGTTTAAATAAAGCATGAAGCCTCCAAACCCCTTATTTGTTTGTTTTTTAATATATACCAGAAGGAGTATGAAATCAGAAACTGACTTCTTCTCATTTCTAGTTTCATTGAGAGGGTTAGTGTGGCTCACAGCAGATCCTAGGAGGAAGTTAGACTCTGCACTGCTGAAATTGGTCATCACTGACATATACGAAAGATTTATACGATCTGAAGAGAAATCAGAGTATATATGACACATATATGGTTGCAGTTTCTCACCCACTTCAATCAAGTAGCTCTTGGCCCTTGTGAGCCATTGATTAGCACTTGTATCTATTTTAAAGTTGAGGCAAGTACTCAGAGTAACCCTGCAATACACTGTCTGTTGGAGAAACTTTAATTGTAATTATGTACACTAACTTTCATAGCCCTTAAATTATATCTTCATTAGCTTTCTGCTGGGCCAGCAAAGGTCAGGGGGGTCCCAGAATTGAAGATGCAAATATACTATATTATTTGGAAACTCTTTAGACAAATTTGCTCCCTATGAGAATAAATACATAGAGCTATTTTGTTGTTTATTGATGTTTAGGGTGTTGTGGGACCAGTAGGACCATCTGGACCACCTGGAATTCCTGGACCTCTGGTAAAGTATTGCACAGCTCATACATAAACATTGTACTAAAAACATCTCTCTGCCAAACAGTGAAGTAATTTTATTCTTTTGTTTCTGTTTGGTATAGGGTCTTCCAGGGAGTATGGGGCAACCTGGATTGAAAGGTGATAAGGTGATCTAAATAGTTTCATTATCAGAGTTATTTTGACTTCAAACTTCATGTACAATAATCTTTTTTTTAAAAAAAGCACCTGGAATAAGGTTTTGTATTTCATTGCTTTGTTTTGTATAAGCCACAAGAATTACCACTAAGATAGGATTCTGGCTGCTGTAGATCTCAATACTATGAATAATCGCATCAAACATTGTGGCTTGTTTTAATTGTTAAAGGTTCTGAAATTGTACTCAATAGCTCTGAAAAATACTTAGGCTATGAAATAGCAAGCCAGTGTTGAAATATTTCTGTGACTCTTGGATTGTTTAAAACTTACCATTTATAGTTTTCTTTATGTTGCTGAATGCAATAATGCATTGTTTAGGGTGAACAAGGCATTGTGGGAGAACCCGGGGAGCCAGGCTATCCAGGAGACAAGGTAACTAAAAACAACTAAATTTTGTAAATGCTTAATCTGCTTAGAAATGTCCAGCACTTTTAATCTCAGCAAGTTATTGTTTATAAAGGCCTAGACAAAGCAACCATATGTCCTATATGTTGTATATACATTAATCACTAAGAGTTATATCTTATACAGATTTACTCAGAAGCCCATTTTCTTCAGTGGACAAGATCTAACCTTTTAGCATAACTTTGCCAGTACTGACAGAAGCAGTTCCTTCTCTCTTCTGGAGCTTCTCCAAGTCTGTACTGGAGGGGTGGGAAATCCTCTAGAGTAGATTTTTGGGCTGTTCAAAGAACTGTGAGAGGGAAGACAGAGAGAGTGAAGAGAAAAGGCCTTTTCTCTTCACTCTCTCTGTCTTCCCTCTCACAGTTCTTTGAACAGCCCAAAAATCTACACTAGAGGATTTCCCACCCCTCCAGTACAGACTTGGAGAAGCTCCAGAGGAAAGAAGGAACTGCTTCTGTCAGTACAACACCATTGCTGTTTCTTGGCCACTGGGGCTTATTCCATAATCAGTGTTTTTAGGATTGCAGCCACAGTAAAGCAAATGAGTACTCAAATGCTTCAGTATCATTTGAGTTAAGTTCCAGTTCCAAGATGTATGCGGCTGCCTCCCAAAAAACCAGAATGTGTTGTTTTCCAGTAGGCTTATGTTGCCATTATGAGCACCTTTCCATTATCATACTAGAGCCTTCAGATAATTAAATATTTCATGTAGAGTACCACAAGATGCTTCAGCTTCTAAATATTGAAAAGGAAGCCGGCACTACAATAGGTGAGGAGGTATATTATAGTTCCCAGTATGATTCTTCTAGATGTTGTTAGGTACTTGAGGGCCATTATACAGGAATGAATTAATGACAACTAAAGTATAAGGTCATGAGAGAGAATGTAGTATCTCTCTGTTTCGCATCTGCCTGTCCTGTCCTTCATTTTCCAGGAAAGAGGCTATGATGGTAGCAGAATAAGCCTTTTCCACAAGGCCTGACTGCTGTGGGTTAGAATGAGCACCTGTCCTGCTTGGGATATGGCAATGTTTATGTTTCCCATACAAGAAAGGAACTAAGTATTTTATTTTGCTTTAAAATCTCTGCATCTATGTGGCTTGGCATTCCAGTGGCAAATTTTTCATAGAAGTAGCAAAGAAAATATGTGAAATGTAAGTAGCTAGATATCACAGAACCCAGTTCCAACATGTAGTAGTGGTTTGAGTGTTGGACTATGATCCTGGAAACCAAAGTTCAATCCCCTGCTCTGCCATGGAAACTCACTGGGTGACCTTGGTGTACCACACACACTCAGCCCCCAGAAAACCCTGTGATAGGTTTGCCTTAGGGTCGCCGTAACTCAGAAGTGACTTCAAGACATATTTCATAAGAGTAGTTTTCCCCAAAACATTCAAAAGCAGAGTTTCATCTGAGAGATAATAACTGAAATTTCTTATTTCCACTTTCAGCAAGAATGTGCAGCCATAATTTTCACTTAAATTATAGCAATTCTTACTGTTTTCTTCAAAGGGTGCTGCTGGCTTACCAGGGCCATCAGGAGTTAGAGGAAAACCAGGTCCCCTGGTATGTCTTAGCATATATTTTGTTCATATTTTGAGGAGGGGGAAGTGACCTGTTTATGGAAATAATTGCTATACAATCCTATCATCACTGTAGTTTGATATTTTAATTGGGAGTACTTAACTATCAGTTTCTACGAAGCCTCTGTAAAAGTTAGCTTGAATAACATTTGGCACATGGCTGTAAAATGAAAGGTATTTGAATACTATAGAAATAACTCTTAAAATTGTGCTGTATATATGTCGGGGATAGGAAGAGTTTTCAAAGAGTTCTCTTAACAAGGAATCCTGAAGTTCTGGCTACTGTGTTGAAAATATCTGATTGTAAGTGCCTGTTAGACAGGCATCAGGATTTTTTGCACTCAGAGAACACTAGTGATAATTATGTTTTTAACTAAAATAGTACTAGGAACAAATTAAGGAAAAAGAGGCTTATGAAGAATTTCACTGTATCAGAAAAATGGACACAATGGGTAAGGAAACATTAGCCTATTTGAGCAATATAAGGGAAAGAATAATACCTAATCAGTGTGTCACGTGAATAGATATGTTTATATATATTACTAGAATAAAAGCCATATTGGTCATACCTCAGCTTACCATGGGAGGTATATTTATTCTGTCACAAGAGGTAATATTTTATGCTCATATTTTAAAAGAACAATTTTAAGACATTGTTTAGATTACAAAAAATTGAAATTAATTGCAAAAAACATTTGACCCTCTACATTTGTGGATTTCACTTTCACAGATGTGATTATTTGTGAGTTTCTCTAATCCCTGCCCCCCAACCTCAGGTACTTCTTTACTGGGGCGCCTTCCCTCTGGGTGGTTCCAATCAGGCCACACAGCCCTTTAAAAGCTCGCCTTTGATCCTCTTCCTCCTCCACCAGCTGCTGCTTGGCCAGCTAAAGATAGCTTGCACCCTGATTTCTCAGAACTGTGGACCCCTTCCCAGTGCCCCACCTCATCCCTGAAGGAAGATGGGCAAAACCATAACGCCATAACAATCCACTCCTTTTCCCTTTCGTTTCCTTGACTCTAGGCACTTGCTTTCCCCACCATGCCTCAGCCCTCTTCCCACAAACACATTTTAATATTTTTGGTTTTTCCACTCTTGCGGGGGTCCTGTGACCCTAGCCCTAGTGAATGGGGGGGTAACTGTATTTTACAAAGGGAAGCCATACTCATTAGCAGTATCAACATAATTAATGGGCAATCTTATAAATCCTGACTTATTTGGAAACTAGTATGGCCAACAGTTTGTAAATCAGGTAGTGAGCATCAACTCATTTTTCATTTTCTCAGTTATAATGTTCTATTTATGTATAGATTGATTTTTATTGCTTCATATATGCATTTATACCTGTTGATGAAGCCTTAGGATTTTTTTCTTCTACAAAATATAGGTCACTAGTCCTGCTATCAGTGCACTTAGTAAAATATTTGATTCTTTTGCCCACTACTTGCAACTGTATATAGAATACAGTAATTTCCAGGACATAAGGAATCATTTCAATCAGTCAAAAGCCTGAATAATTGTTGCTCATTAAAAATTTAGCACATCTATTTGATGTGGCACTTTATTAATACATAGAAAGGATATTGTTCAGCTCTGTTTAGAAAAGCTGAATTTATAATGTAAGTTTTATTTTTAGGGTAAAACAGGAGATCCAGGACCCCGGGGACCATTGGGCCCTCCTGGACCTGAGGTAAGAAAATTTTTAAAGAAATTACTAATATTTCTTATTTTGCGTAGAAAACAACACAAATAGGCAAGTTTTCATTGCTTTTGAAGGATGTCTGACTTGTTTCCTTAAATTAATGTCTTTTTTACAATAGTTTAGTTCACTTTTTTACAACACAGTTAGATGCTTGGGTGGTACAGTAGGTGTGAACAATGGCCGCCCAAATTCAAGAGCCACAAGTTGAGCCCAAGCTAAGGTTGCCAGATTTTTTTGACCTTGATATAGAACAACCTCTCTGCTGCCCACCCAGCTCAAGACTGGTCAGTACATGTGAGGCAGGCTTAAATAAAGCCCAACTCAAATATCATTAAAGAAGGACCTCTTGTGAGAGTTCTAGGTTCCCCCAAAATTGGATGTCTTGTGGGAATCCAATAGAATTGGCTCTGCAAAATAGTTTTTCACCTTTTAGGGTTAGAAACTGCACTGAGAATAAAATGAAAGAGGTGAATCCTCTTTCCACACAATTTTCAAAATAACAAGATGCAAATTAAAGAGGTTATTATTGAAGAAGAAGGAGGAGGAGGAGGAGGAGGAGGAGAAGAAGAAGAAGAAGGAGGAGGAGGATAGCCCCTTGTTCCTTGGTCCCATGAAACCCATCCATGGACCCCTCCAGGTTTCCATGGATCACAGGCTGTGAATTGCTGCTCTGCTAGATATAATTCAGCTGCCCCATGTAGACATACAGCAACAGACAAAACTAGTCACAAGAGAAAAAGGACTGGGGCATGGGCGTGTGGAATCAGAATGGGAGGACAGAGAATAGGAGCAAAGAAGGCAAGACCCAGATATCAATTTTCATATTCCCTTACAGATATAGGTTAACTGTCAGATATTCCTTCCTTTCCTTTTTTTTTATAGAATAAAAACAATCAAATTTAATTCCAAAAGTTTTAAACAATTGCAGAAAGTTTAAAAAAAAAAAAAGAAACATGAAACATACAAAATCAATATAGAAAAAAAATGAGTGCAACATCTACGCAAAAAATCCAAAAATGTGGACAACAAGTATTTGGTCACCTGTTGCCTGTTAAATATTACTTTCTCTGTTATAGCTCAGTCTTAAAATTTTTCAATTTCAACTTCCAATAAAAGTTTACAGTTTTGTTGAAGCTAGGCAGGTATGGATCTGGTCATGTGCTTGGATGGAAGATTTCTAGGAGAATTTGCTTTGAATTCCACAGAAGAAATGTAATGAATTGGATCCAGACTTGGTTATAGTTAGATCATGACATCAACATGACTTAGATAAGCCACAAATGGAGTCACTTGTTCCATTTACTTCAGTGAGTTCAACCAGGGAATTACAAATAAAATAAATAAAGAGATCCCATTGATTCTTCATTTAATGCAAGAATTGTTTAAGAGGTTAGGAAGTGTGTCTGGCTTGACTTTGGTTCAGAAAAACTGATATAACTACTTTCTTAAATATATTCCTGTCCTGCAACATAGAAGTATATCTAAATTTCTAGGTTAATTGATGTCGTGTCCCAGAGCTGATGATCAAAAACTTCAACAACTTTACTTGCTATGGTTGGTAATACATTGTTAATACTTCTGGTATTACAAAAATACATACATAGGTATAGTTGTAAAATTAAAACATAAGCCACAGATGTCTCATAAACATCTTTAGCGCAGTAAATAGACTGTGTTGCCTGCAGAATATAGATACATAATATTACTTATCTCCTATATGTCTAAATCTTTCTTTCTTATGAAATATACATATGTAATGTATATAAATTTGTTTAAGAATATATGGATTGGATCTGAAGAAACTTGCAAGTAGTTCTGTGTACCAGGAGGGGTCTTTGTGCAGAAAGCAGAACAACATGCTAAGCCACGGGGGTGGGGGGAGAGGTAGCTGGGCTGGTTCAGAAATATTTTCCAATAGGGCATTTGAGATGTGTGGGGAAGATCAGCTGTTTGAATTGTTGTGAACCAAAAATCGTAATAGGCACACCCAACCTCTTGAAACTACATAAAATATATTTATGAATTTCAGCCCGGGGTCTTATTCTTTGTAATTCAAAATCAGTGAGCTCAATGCATTGTTAATATTGATTTTATTGATAAGCCATCTAATGGTAGCGGCAGTCCAGAAACCTTCCTTGCCAGCCATAGCAGATTGAAGTTCTTGTCTTTATGGGAGTATTCCTTTGTCAGTGGGAATGGGCTGTACCTGGTGTAAAGAAAACATTAGTCATTATTTTCAACAGACACTTCTTTTAATCCAACATTAAAATGGTCTACCATTGTATGCATAATTGTCTCAGGACAGTAAAGCATATAGGAGTCAGTTGCTCTGTATTTTGTGCTCAGAACTTTGGCATCAGACCTCTGGAAAGAGGAGAAGTTTGAATGCAGTATAGTTGGTGGTAACAAAATGCAGGTGTCTTTCTCATAAATCTCTGGCTGTGCTGCATTATTTAGCTCTAAAAAAGATTTTCCTTCAAACTGTGTTTCATTTCATAGTGTGACATCTAGAAGTTCTGCAGACAGCACTGTAGGCATTAGTTTGTCCAATAACCCCTGTTCAGTATTATATTTTAAAAATGGTAACAGCTGTTATTTGGGTATCAATTTTGAGATGTTAGTTTGGGGTTCATAATTTCATGTATTAAAATTTATGAAGAAAACAGGAGTGTGTTGAACTTCACATTTCTCAAGTACCTATAGGCTATTGTCATATTAGTTAATTCAAAAACTTTGAGCTATAATTCTAAAGAAAGACTTCTTATTAATGTTGCCAGAATAAAATTCCAGTAATAAGAGACACCATGAGAACAGGGGAGCTGTGGTCTTCTGAAATAAGACACATTCCCTTAAAATAAGAGACAGCTGGTCACTATATATTACATATAATCCCATTTTCTCACTTTCCAGTTTTGCTTTAGGATGTGGAAATTTTAAAATACAGCAAATATAGAACATTTCTTTTGAGCCTCCTTTTTTTCCTTTTACAATTTAAAATGTTGCCCACAGTTTGCTGTGTCCACACAGAAGATATGTAGATATATAATGACCAAAGAATCATGAAACTCTCCTGTCCCACAAGGACTTTGCCCACAGCCACAATGCACACTTTCCTTTTAAATTCCACAAGCCAAACTTATTTCTACTTTGAGGGAACTTGTAAAAGCAATTTCCAGCAGAGGACTTGTCACTCGGAGAAAAAAAGTCCAACATTCTAATTTGTTAGTGGAAAGTGCTTGAATCTAAGCAGCACTTTTGATCATATTAATTAGTTCAAGAAACATTTCGTTTTGGATGTTAGGCTCCTGCGGTGCATCATTTTTGGTTTATTTAATGATTAAAAAAAATAGCAAAGGTTCACTTTGGTGAAAGGCAGTTATGTAACTTGAGGGAATCATATTTATCCTTCTGTGTTGGAAAACTGTGAAGGCAAGATTTAAATAGAAGGTCCAGAGCTGAGTCATGGAAGTACATCCTTTCCTTGCAGAAGGCTTCAGCTTCCGTGTCCAGCATCTCTCTGCAGGGCTGGGAAAGACTCCTGTGTGCTGGACAGCTAGTGCCTGTCAGTTAGTGTAGACACAGACATAGTGTGTCAGGGCAGTTAACTCCTAAATGGATTGGCAGGGATTAACTGTGACACCCTAGTGTCATTTGGAATATAAGTGGCCTGTGTGGAAGGTTTAAAAAAGATTTTAAAAAGGTTAAAAATGTCCAACTTGAATGAATCCTGTCTCAAAAAATTAATAGAAATTAACATTTTCTCCATGGAGTTATTATGGTTATATATGAATAAAAAGCTAAATTTAGGATTAGGTTGCTTATTTGTTTGTTTGTTTGTATGTTTGTATATTGGGTTCTAGGGTTTTCCAGGAGATATTGGTGTTCCTGGTCTGAATGGTCCTGAAGGCCCTAAGGTAAGCACATGTTTGTTTTTAATTGCAAGTATTTTCATGATATAGTATACTCAGTTTTCAGAAAAACTACAACTTTATTTATTTTGAAATCACTGTTGATGTACTTGACATTTGTGAAAAATCTTATAGATTAACGTTGATAAACTTGCTGATCTTTACATACAGCTGAATCTCTCTAATAATCCCATATACTGTACCTAGCTGCCGAGTTCAGCTGAGCAGAAGCATGGTCGTAAAAGAAACACTGTCTTGTAGCATTGTTGGTTGTCTCTACTTCTTTGCTGAGAAGCCTTGTAAAGGGATATTTGAATCCAAAATAAATTCTTTACAGGTTTTGCTGCTGTTCTAAATGCAATAGGTAGGACCAATGGCCAGATCACTGTGAGTCTGCCCCCTCTCAATTCTGAGTGTAACCACACTGGAAGAAGGGTGTGGCAAAACCTCCTGTCAGTCATTAATGACAGCCAAAAGATGGTGATGCAAAGGACCCCTGTTTCTGAAAATCAAAAAAGGTCTTGACATTTTTTTGATAGTTGTTAAAAGTTTTTTAATCTGCTGCCACCAGTAGACACTCCAGAATAGTAAGTGCAGCTATTATACATGGTGATGAATTCCCCAATGAAGTTGTGTTCTTGTTTTGGAGCTAGAGGACTAACATAAAAACATATATAAAGCCTTAAAGATGTGGTAGCATTAGAACTATGACTCAGCTAAGTTCAGAAGACAAAGCTCTTTCCAAGTCATTATTCTAGGAATGATTGATAACTTATTCACAGTAGTGTTTCCCTGCTTCTTTTTGGATACAGTTGGACACTGAATCCAGGGAAGCAGAGAAAACAAGATAATTCAGTCAGTTAAAATCTTGTTATACAAAAGTTTAAAAACAAGAGAAACAATTATATTAAGCACATAGTTAAAACAATTTAAAACACATTTAAAACAGAACAAAACAGATAAATGCACAGCACACCACATAAAAAGCCCTTTCATCTCATGAGAGAAGTGCCAGAGTCCTGCCTAAATAGAAAGGTATTTACCTGCCAGTGGAAAGAGAGCAGAGAGAGTTCCACAACATGGGAGCAGCCACTGAGAAGTTGAATTCCTGCTGAATCTTGTTGAATGCCAGTCATGAGGGTGATCCTGACAAATCCAGCTGAATCTGTATGTGGTTGAAATTAATTGCCAAAAATATATGGGAGACATTTGGCTGCCACTGTCTGTAATGACTGTGTGAGTAAGGTCCTAGGTTTCTGTTGCAGAGCCTATAAACTCTATGTAAAGGTTGTATGAACTTCTGTTTAACAATTTTTCAAGAACAAACCATATTATTTTGAAGCAAAAACGATTTTTAAAAAGTTTTGTGATACTAAGGCTCTTACCATAGTAATCAAGCTATAAGCTTTTGAGAATTGAACAGTAAGATGCTGGCTCAGGTAAAGTATGCAGGGGGACCCCAAAAAGAGTTACAACATAGTTTAGATAAAACAAGGCTACAGTTTTATTGCATATGGCTGGATAGTGTTGGCAAGGCATGAGGCACAGATCCAGAGAGTAGTAATCTATTTGTTACCAGATTAAACCACCACCCCACTTGCTGGTTAGTCATGGACTGGTAGCACCAAATCCACTATGGTCCCAAGGATGCTATATGTTATCCATGCTACCTGGGTGTGAGGCAGGTCCACAGCTCCTGAGCTGGGCATTACCTTGCTCATGTACATCCCCAAGGTCCCTACAGCCCCCCCCATAAGGTTGCTGATGGGCACACAGAACCTTCATTCCCTTAAAATCAGATCTAGCCCATTCTATACTGCCAAAATTGAGTCAAAATGAATTATTATAACATGAGCAGTAATATAAGTATAAGATACATAAGGGAGGGAGGATGTGAAGGCGGTAAAAGCCAGAATGCTAGAGGAACAACCAGACACTTCAGTATAACTCCCACCTGGCCCTCCAGACTGAGGCCCTTTCTGCACGGCATTTGCCATGCCAAAGGGCACCTGGAGCATTGCACGATTGTGAGGAGCGATCTGCACGACACACTCACAATCGTGCGATGCTCTAGGGGCCGGCAGGTGCCAATCGTGCACCTTTTCATTTTTGGCTAGAAGCTGAAAATGGTGTGTAATTGCGCATTGCTCCCAGGCCCCACACGCACTTACCTGGCGTGCAGAGCCTCCAGAGCCATGCTGGTCACACTTCCTGCCCCAGCGCAGCCCGGAAAACTCCCAGGCTGCACTGTGGAAGGAAGAGGTGGGGCTCTCACGCAAGCAGGCAGCTCATGTGGAGCTGAAGCAGCAGGGACACGAGAGCCTCTCGCCAGAGGCTGCTCGCATGATCCCCACACCCCAGCGCTGGAAAAAGGTAAAGTGTGGAAAGGGGCTGAGTAAAGCATGTGCTTCTCAGATCCAGCAGAGGAGAAGTTTGCCCTCCACTGGGTGCTGATAGCTCCTGTTTCCTCTGCCCATTAAAAATCACAGTTTTGGGGAGTGGTGCCAAATGCCCAGTTGGAAGGGAGGATTATAATGGTGGCCTGCTCTGATATATGTGTGGGTCACATACGGTCTCTTCAGATAAATGGACTCATTGCTTGCCATGGCACATTTTTAACAGTTTAGTATACCACAAGACTATTTGTAATTCTTGTTGGTGACATTCTCCCAAGCAGAAGAACTAACCAAAAGCGATCTTTCTGTAGCAACAATTTAATAACCATTGTGCAACAGCTAGAATGGTGCAATGATTTGAGTGTTGGACTAGGATTTAGGAGACCAGGGTTCAACTCCCCACTCTGCCATGGAAATGCACCAGTGACCTTGGGAGTCAGACTTTCTCAGCCTCAGAAGAATGTGAAGGCAAACCCCCTTTGACCAAATCTTGCCAAGAAAATCCTGTGACGGGTTCACCCTATGTTGGAAACTACTTGAAGGTGGACAATAACAACAACATTTTGTGAGGCACACATTCTGGATGTTATGTCAGTGCTTCAAATATTTATGTGGGTGCAAATATTTCTGATCAGGAAGTGTATTCACATTTTCCCCTACTTAATATTCCATATAGTTCTCCAAACCACACTGGACTAGTTAATTCTTATTCACCCAAATCCCTCTGCCAAAGTGCTGATTAGTTAGCTGGAAATTCAAGATTTGTTTGATACAAGAATAACTTGCATAAAGAAACTTTATGGTCTCTATAGCTTTTTTGGCTCTCTTAGACAGAGTGCTTGGACAGCCGTCTCTAATCAAAGAAAATTGGTGGCTTACTTACGAGATGAGCATTACCAAAATGGAAAAGCTTTTACATAGTCCATAATACAGAGAACCCAGGCCTACATGCAACTGGAAATGTTCAACTTTTATGCTCCCAGATGTCTTCTGTTGACTGTGGTTTTGAAGAGTTTCCTCTATCTTATTTTCGGAAGACAGCTTCACTAAGCTCCTCTTTTCCTCATTCTTCTGTTTTAAGCTTCCACAGAAGTTAAATGTACACAAGCTGCCAAGAAAACAGGACAGATCTTTTGTGTTAATGCTTGTTTCAGATGTTGACCCTCCTGAATGAAACTTCTATTTTTATACTGTCTGCAAGTTGGAGATTGGCTGGATATTCCTCTCCCTTACCCCAGAATCCCTACAAAAATCAACAGATATAAATCTCTAGCATATCTTAATAGTATCATTATGGACCATGGTTTTAACATACAGTTCAGCTTGTAGACATCATTTTATAAAGCACTAACTGAGCTTTTATGATCAGCAATCTCACATAAATAGATGCATGTCTGTTTCATGCACTTCGTAAAAATTGATTGGAATGAAATTTGTGCTTGTTTGTATCTTTTTCTTTGTGGTGTACTTGCAATTAGTATTTCTGACTTCTCTGTCACAAGAGGATCCAAAGATGTGAAGCAGACTGCATTACATAAAATTGTTTTCATTGCCACTAGAGTTTTGTTTTTAGTTGATTAATCAGTAAATTAATTGATTTAAAATATTTTAATTGATGAAAAATATATTCCTCATTAACTAGGAAGGAGATCTTTAATTATTTTTTAAATATGCAGGTTCCTATTTTAAAAAGTTTGGGTAGCAAATACAGCATTACAAGAAACATTTTTTTTTATGTGAGATAAGAGGGAAATATCTCTCCTAAAGATGAAACTAGATTTAACATTATTGCAATCCTCTCATTTAGTTTGGTCTTATATCAGTGGTGGAGAATGAGTGGCTCTCATTATGTCTGACAATTTCTGTAATTCTTGAAGAATAACCCTGCTGACTAATGTAGGAACTGGAGTCTACCAGCATCTAGGGCCACAGTTTCACCACCACTGCCGTAGATTTTGGTGACTGCAATGCTTGTGTCCATGATATAAAACCAAAGAAAGCATTTATCTCCTTTTTAGAGTTATATATTCACTGCCTAGTCCTAAGTTCAAAATATAGCTGGAGGAAGGATCTGGGCCACCTCTGCCCTTGTAGCCAAAAGGCATGGTGGCCATCATGGAAGTAATCATGGCCAGAAAGGAACCTCAACATGACAATGAGAAAACCAAATATTTTAAAGCAGCAGTGGGACTCCCATGTCCAGTGGACAATTATAATACCAAACACAGCCATCATCTGCTGTATAACCTTAGCCCCTGTCTGATATGCCCAAGTCTAGAGACTAGTCTGCAAGCCAGACTGCCAGAAAGCATGGAAGAACATGCTGTGACAGAGCCATGACTTGGATACTCTAGCCATTTCCACACTAGACTGTCATAGCGCTATTATTCCACTTTCAACATCCTATGGAATCCTGGGGTTTGCAGTTTAGTGAGGGGCATCTGGGCCCCTCCCTAAACTGCAAACCCCAGGATTCCATAGGATATTGAAAGTGGAATAATAGCTCTATGGCAGTCTAGTGTGGAAATGGCCTCTGAGTGGGATGTAAAGCCCTCTCTTCACCACATCTCTCTATTTAGAATGTGTCTATGCACGTAGAGAGTTTGAGGGGCTAGAGTGACTGACAAGTGCTGAGGTTAGTGTAGCATAGCAGAGAACCTCTTCTGACATTTTATATTGCCCTCAGTGGATATTTCTGATGCATGGGATTGTCAAATTAATAGATAAGTCAACCCAAATTGTTATATCTGTCTAACCAAGATTCATATATTTATAGTCCTAGACCAAACTTATAAAAACAGTAATAAAATACATAAAAATACACACAACTAAAATACTGATATGAATACTGCTCATTTCTGTCTGATCCCCTAGATAAAAGCTGACTAACCAAGATTAACTGTTATGTCAAACAAAGAATTGCCTCCCCCATATACTGAAGACTTTGGCTTAATGCTGAAAGCCTTCCTTATTAGGTGTGAGAAGCTCACTTGGTGAGGAAAAGGGAAAGAGTGTTTCCATCATGGCATTCAGATCATGGAAAGAAGTTTGTCTGACTCCACATTTCCTACTTTGAAGTGGGCATTGGAAAAAGATGCATAGTTTCACTAGGTATTTTATAGCTGATTTTCCTCTGATTGCTGTTGTGCTCCTTCTGATGTTTTATTATTCTCACATTGTTTGATTATGTATTATCTTCTTATATATATATGTGTGTGTGTGTGTGTGTGTGTTACTCAAAGATGTTGTAAACTATCTTCAGTAAATCATCTTCCTGCCTAGAAATGCAGAAAGTAAATATTAATAGATTTTAGAAAAAAATGTCTTTATGTTAGGTAACATACACCAGCATACTCCAATGGCTGATAGAGCTCATTTTTCTTTCTGAATTAAGCATAGAGGCACATTTCACTTTACGCTTGAAAATATTTCCTTTTAGTGTTTGTAAAAATAAAAAAAATCTGCCTTCATAAAAGCACCCCACCTACAAAATACTTCTACAATGTTTCTATCCGTGTTGTACTGTTATGATTTTGTTGTGTCTTAGTTTCATTAGGTGCAAGTTGGTGTGATAATTGTATCATTTTTATTATGCTGTATTCTTTGGTTACTATATATTGTCCTAGAATCTATCTGGATGAAGGGAATTTCTTAACATGAAAGAATGAATGAATAATATACAAGCCCACAACCTTTTATTATATTACTTGTAATACCCTTTTGGACTATGGTACTCAGAATCACCCAGTCAGCATAGATTCTGTGAGTTTTTATCCAAAAAAGTAATTATTCTAAGCTCTGCTGCTGATGGGAAGAAGGCAAGCCAATAATAGTGACTCATATACAATTCTGTAATATCTAATCAGAAAAAGACCCATTGAGGCTTACTTCCAGACAACTGAATATATGTTCTGGCTGCAAAGACAAAATAAGAAATATGTAGTCACCTCTCAGTGTAAGTAATTCTGCTATTTTTTATCAGAGGTTGTGTGACTACATGATCCAACTGCCTGCAGTGCAAAATCACTTACTCTGCTCCACCCCAAACAGAGGTAGATTAGACGTGGATTGAACTCAAGTCAAAGTATTATGTGTAGATACAACAGCAGGCAGCCTAATCTGGATGGATCTCAGAAGAACTTTGGATCAATTAATTTCTCCCTCAGGCTCCAAGACTTTCAGTGTACTCACTGTTTGGAAATTAACCACCTTATTTATTGTGCAATGGAAGTAGCTGGTAGTTTTTCTCTTTCATATTTTGAAGTTGTTTTAGTGTATTTTGTTTTGTTTGACTTCTTGCATGATATAAATGTCTATTAAGAAGTTTGCTAATCTTTTAAGAAAAAATTAATTGGAAAGTTGCATAGCTATGTGAAGCACCTATGCCTGTAAACTTTCTGGATTCCTTCCTGGCATGTTTGATAGATCTTAAAAGACCTTTTGTTTCCTTTTTCTTTTTTGAGTTAGAATGAGGATGGAAACTTCAGTTAATTATATTGATAGCATCTGGAAGCTTTTTTAAAAAATGAAATAAGTAATGTCTCAGCTGTAGTAGCAAAGAAATCTTGTGACAGTCTGCATTACATTAATTAATAATGAAGAGTAGATTGGGCTCATTGACATGTCTTCTGGAAAGAACATCAAAAACCATGCAGCAGTATTTATGTTCCTACAGTGTCTAGACTTAAAAACTTAGGTTTCTGAATGTGATTTTTGGCCCATTCCAAGAATTTCACATCCAGTATATGCCATTTCTGACCTTTCCTTCCCCATTCAGAAATTATTTCTAAAGATGTGGAAACTAGAAACACAACTTACATTATACAATGCATAAAGTCGCAGCTTTCATTAACAGTGAAATTACTTAAGGCCCTTTTCTCATGGCATTTGCCATGCAAAAGGGCCCCTGGAGTGTCTCACGACTGCGAGGAGCAGTCCACATGATGCACTCGCAATCACGCGACACTCCAAGGGCTGGCAGGGGCTGATTGCACACTATTTCATTTTCGGCTTTGAGCCGAAAATGGTGCTCCATCGTGCATCACTCCAGGGGCCCGGCACACACTTGCTGTGCGTGTGAAGCTTTGGAGCCGTGGTGCTCACGCTTCCTGCCCCAGTGCAGCCTGGGAAAATCCCAGGCTGTGCTGCGGAAGGAAGAGGAGGAGCTCTCACGCTACCTGCTTGCGAGCAGGCAGCAGCTGTGGAGCTGAAGCAACAGGGACATGAGAGCCTCTTGCAAGAGGCTGCTCGCGCAATCCCTGCACCCCAGCTCCACAAAAAGGTGAATTGCGGAAAGGGCCTAACTCAAAAACAACAGGAAAGGCTCAGAGATCTGTCATAAATCATATAGCCTTTCCTTACATGATGAGTATTAACATGTTTGCAGAATCAAGGAAGCCAGAAGGATGGATTGCAGTGGGTTTAGTGGGATCAACAGGGAAAAGCACGGGGAATAGAATAGATCAGCTGGGTCATTCCAAGAGAAAAGGTTGGTGACAGAAGTTGGGGAGGTAAGACTTTGTAGCCTGGAAAAAAGAGTGCTGTGTCTATTCTGCTCTAATATATTGTATAGGCTGAAATAGTGCATGGTGTGAGGAGGCTGGTGGATGTACAGCATCTGATAACATGTTGAACAATCTTAGTCAGTTGCAGCTGATTGAATGAACCAAACATAGGTCTTTTGAGATCAAGTCCAACAAACTGCTTTCCTACGCAGACTTGTAGTCATTACATCCCTTGTTGCTGATCAATCAGCAACTGTAAAAACGGCAATTAGCCAACAGGCCAACATTCCCTACCTATGAAATAATGATCAAATAATGTTTATATTTATCATTGAACATTCTTGGTTTAGACCCAGTTTGTACAATCCATTTGATAAATGATAGGTAGTTGTGCAGTAAATCTGTGATGGGTCAGAATTGTCATATGAATATTGGTTGAAATAATGGATCTTCCCATCCTTCTGATGTGATATCTTTATTACAGTCATTGACCAGCACAAAAGGGGATACAGAATATAAAAGGAAAGGCATTAAAAACAGTAGTAAAATGGGATTAAATATTTAAAACAGTACTTAAAACAATATAAATGCAGAGTTAAAAACAGTAATATTATGATCATAGGCTGGTATAAAACTATAAAAATATAAAATAGACTAGTAATAATAAAATAGCTTATAAAAACAGGTACATAAAATTAGATATAAATATACCTAAAGATGTGGTATCAGTAACAACATTTAGTTATCAGATGAAGAGCCCTGATAGACCTAGGTGGGCCTTTGGTTGATATATTTGCTAAACTATGCTGCTAATCATCACCTGACACATTTTAATAGCTGCTGCATAGAATTTGGCCACCCTGTAAGTTATATTAGGATTCATATCTGAGAGCAACAGAGAAACATAAAACTGATCAG